>CM024963.1:19059775-19364775 GCA_014282245.1 Rhododendron simsii | reverse complement strand
TGTGCTTCTCATGCTAAAAATTTTCATCAGAAGAAAATTCTTTGAGTATATGAGACATGAATATAAAAGTTAGCATTACTTGAACAATAGAAATAATCCAATAATCGGTAAAACAAAATACAATTTCGAGTGTTGTAGTAATACATACAATTTTTGTTCTAGATTCAGAATAATATTTCATTAGGAATCGCAGAATCGATCCTAACTTGTAAAATATCATTAGTGTTCTAGATGAATAGAGAAACAAATAATAGAAAAACCAATTGTAAATAAACAATACAAATATTTTGGGGCCCCAAAAAATAAGAAAAACTCTTTAGCGTATGCCCAAAGCCGGCCCTGATTGTAATCCGATCTTTTTTTCCTTACTTTCTTTTAAATAAACAGTGAAATTAATCCACGTAATGATCTCGGTATAAATAGTTTTAGATGAACATATTTTTGCCTACAAAAATAAATACTCCAGTTAACTTACCATCGCCAGCATATTTTATTTTCAAGGATTAATAAAATCTTTTTTTCCGTCAAAAAAAAAAAAAAAAACATATAATCGCTGGCAAGCTACAAGTATGAGAGAAATAAGTGAATTATAAGAGTCTTAGAGAGAAATACCACAGCATAAGCGCCAGCAGCTATGGCAGCGAGTTCGGCAAGGTGCTCGTTATGCTTATGGTGTTGAGCCTCTTTCGCATAGTCAACTAGCTGCTTGCCCTCCTGACCGTGGTGGTGGTGTGGGTGGTGGTGGTGGTGCGGGTTGTGATGGTGGTGGTGCTTCCCTCCGGTCATTGTGATGGTGCTTTCGTTCCAAGCTAGAACTAATATAATCACAAGAAGTATGTAATTAACAATGAAGATGGTAGTGTAAACAAAGGTTTTGGTTGTCGATTTGGGTAAACTATTGGTAATGCTATTTATAATAGTTAAGTAATCACGCGGTTACGTGTTTATGGCGGCCTCGTTGATATGTCAGTGGTGCCTTATTTTCTACACTATATTCTATATACGTTTCCGAAGATAGCAGCAGTATTGAAATTTTATTTTTTATATATCAATTCATAACACTATGACAAAAAATTCGTATAACGTTAAATTTGACTTCAAAACATTTTAATCGATAAAACAATGTGTACACACCATTTGGTCATGTACACCTAATATACACTACCTTGTGTGAGACCCACCTTGGCGTCACACGTAAATAATCAAAGCCGTTGAATTTGTTTAACATATGTTTTTTGACGATCCATGTATAAAATAAGCTCTGTTGGATATCTTTAAAGGCTTGATTAATTCTTTGCTCAATTTTTCATCAGAAAATTGGGTGAATAACTGATCAAGCCCTCATTGATATCTGACTGATCGAGTTAATTTTTCACAGAAATTCTTATAAAAATATTTTAAACAAATTGAACGGTTCTGATCTTTTGTGTGGAACTCAACTATCTAAGAGTGTGTAGTTTAGTATTTCAAAAGGTATATTCTTATTTATTGTATTTTTATATTTTTATTTTTTAGTTGGAGAAAGTTTGTATTCTCCAAAATGCCCTTTCCGTATATTCATATGCTAGTGGGGTTCTTCGACTTCATCCCTAGATGTTTTCTTTGATCGGCATTGAATTGTGAAGATCTTTTAATAATAAGAAAAAGAAAAGGAAATTATATTAACTTGAGCTGGTGCGCAAAATGATGACAACGAGTAAAAGAAAAGTTGGGCAAGATGCCAAAAAAAAAACTACAAAATACACCAAGCCAAAAATCTACCCTTAACACCAATAATTCAATTGTGAAGACGTTGATATCTAACTAATCTTGATTAATTACTGCCCAAATAATCTACTTAGTTACGACCATTTTTACAAAATGAATGACCCGGATAATTTAAAATAGCACCTGGATGGATCCACCATGAGATCATATGCGCGGTGCATTTGGAAAACCGTGTGCAGATGGGTCCACCGTGAGATCATATGCGTATCGATTTAACTTGTGAAAGGATGGAGTTTCTTCGCAATTTGTTTTTTGAAACGGCAAAAAATTTATTAGGGAATTTTTTTTTTTTGCTAAACAAAAAAAATTATAAATCTTTATAAAGGATTACAATGATTAAAAGGATCAATGACAAACCGCAAAAAGTCACCCGAGACCTAAAGATGGCAAGACGCCAATTGAATGCCATAACAAAACCACACAAACTCAACCTAAAACATCCAATAAAACCCAAAACGACCCCCATACCCTATGCAAAACCCCCATCATCAATCATCCAAAAAGCCAAGAAGACACAAAACAAATCCACCGAGACCTTCGCAAAGGACTACACCTCTATTTTTCCTATTATCGATCAATTTCCACGACCAAAAGAAACAACCTAAACCGAAGCAACCACTGTGCAAAATTAGAAAAATCGAAACACCCCATATCTGCCCAACCTCGAAATCAAAACGCCAAAGAGAGAGAAGCATCATCTTTGAAATCAATATCGTCATTTGAAATATCCTCTTCCTTAAAATTATCTAAAGCATGGATTCTTTCTTTTAATTCTTCCTCTTGCATTCTAATAAATTTCTTTAGATTATAGTTTCTCCCTCGTTTAACTTCAATACCCAAAGTAGGAGCCATATCCAACATCTTACGAGCTTCCTTAAAGAATATTGAGGAATAAGGGCCCTTCTTGTTTGTACGATTCACTTTATCAAATTTAGCCTCAATCTCCGTAAGATGCTTTTTTTTTCTTCTTAATTTTCCTCTCCGATCTTTTAACTCTGATTCTCATGTTAAGGATGGCATCAAAAGACGCTCTATCGCTGAGAGCATTACTCCCATCTTTTGAGTTTCACCTATGTAGCCCTTCAACCTCTTCTACATTCCCATCGGAGATAACATACAACTCTCGATTAGAAATACACCCAGGTCCAAATTAACCTCCCTTACTGAAGAGTTTTTGGATTGAACCTCCATTTTGCCTCTTCCAACGATTCACTTAATCCCTCTATCCTTCCTTGAGAAATGTTGAGATCCACCATTAGATAGATTCCCTTTGATTGCCCATTGTCCTAAAGTAGTTGTTGACTATTCAGCCCTTTACTTGTTGTACACAAAGTTTCTGTGGTTTGAACATACATTGAGGCCAAAAGCTCACCATCATCCTCCTTTTTTTTTTTTGATCGGCAAAAGTAACTTTTTTTAAGGGAAAGGGGAGAAGGTAATCCAACCAAGGGTTGAAAAATACATCTGGATGGGACAAGCCCAAACACACCTAAGGGACACAACCCCAAACGCCTAAAGGCCTACAAAGCCTAGATATTACAATTAAAGTCCAAAGCATCAGATGGACTACTAGCCCAAATCTTACAATTAAGCACAATAAAAAACCTAACCCACCAAAGTGGACTAGGTCTAGACACAAGCCAGCCCAAAGAAAACCCTAAACTTAAACTCATTAATCTGAGCTCCTTCTAGCCCACTACCATCCGCTGTTGGCCACCTAGACTAGACAGCAACCACCACAAAATATCGTTGGATCACCGCCTCCAAGAACCACCTCGCCACCACAGACACACCCACTGGAGGAAGCAAAACAACGGCCACCACCCACTGTCGCGGAAGCTCACCTTAGCCGTTAGGCAACAACCGCAACCACCCAACAACAATCATAGTGGGAGACCACGCCAAACCAGCCAAAACCACCGCAAGACCACCAAGCCGTTAGGCCAAGGCCTCGTAAACCCAACAGAAAACCGGGAGGGGAAAAAAGGCGGAGGAATTGACGGAAAGAGATCAGGGGAAGAATGGGCAAGAAGAGGCGAGGAAAAGACCAAAGATCAGGGTGATAGGGGGTTGGAAAAAAGAGGGAGAAGGAGAGAGACAAACGAACTAGAAAACCTTACCGATGCCGCCCTTGTCGTTGTCCGGAATCCCCACTGTGTCCGCCAAGTAACCGCCAAATCGGCACCCATAAATGATCGGAGGAAAACTGGATGTCAAGAACCATAACCTCAGCAAACATCCACCAGCACTGCCGCCTCAAGCCGCCTTGTTACATCCACCGATCAGTTTTGTGAAATAGTAGAAAGAAGCGAAGATCAGAAAAGGAAGGGTGAAGAGAGAGAGAGAGAGAGAGGGGGGGGGGGGGGGGGGGGGGGGGGGGGGTGTGTGTGCATCATCCTCCTTGACACCATTTTGGGTTGAAACATTATACTCCTTGTCAATAGCAAATCCATTCCTGCTATCCATTGATTTACTATCCCAAGATTCCATAGGATCCATCGACTCCTCCCTTATTTGAATTGGTAGTTCCACTTGATCCTGTCCGTTTGTCTTCGCTATTTTCGTAGAAATAAACTCCACTTGTTCCTTGTCGTGCTTCGTGGAATCCCCAATCAAATTTATGTTCCTGTCTCCATTTGAATCATTATCATTATTTTCACCTTTCTCCTCACCATCCATCTCGTTCCCCTCATCAGTATCTACCACGGTTCGTCCAGCTCATTATCATCATCTTCTTCCATTAGAGGAGAAGAAGAATTTGGGACTGCCATGGGAATTAGTTTCTCCGCGACTGATGGTTGATCACAAGGCTCCTCCAATACCTTGACTCTGTACCATTTACCTTCAATTTCAATATTTATCCATTCATCTACCTCTTTGAACTCACTTGTTGCCACCAAGATTTGGCTTCCGCAAACGAAGTGAGTCTTAGAGTAAGTTCATCCGTGGAAATAAAAGTGCCCCACAATTCTCTAATTGCTTTAAATGAACTATTGCTCCAACCATTTAGTGGTACACCATAACAACACAGCCATACGAATCTTTCAATACATGCAGCTTGACCTTTCGAGGGTTTAACCTTAGATAACCATCTTTGCAAACAGTCTAGATACTTCCTCCCTATCCTCTTTGTTATTACACGTGAAGATAATAGATCTTCCTCCCATTGCTCTAATCATAATATTGACAATACCCATTTTTCGCCATTTGAGACTGTAACTCGTTGATTGAAATTAATTTATGAAGTTTTGCCACCACATTGCGGAATAACCAGCTATTGCCTTTTGATTTTATTAGGGAAACTTAATAAGGGTACATCAAATGGGGGAGAGGGAAGGAATCCAACCAAAGATTAGAAAACGGGCAAAGGCCTAAACACCTAAGGGCAAAGCCCATAAACACCTTATGGGCCTCGCAGTGCCCAGATTGATACAATATAAGGCTCAAACAACTTGAAAGGCCTATAATGTCCAAATACGAAAAACAGCCCAACTGGAATTATTTTTGTGGGACAAAAGGGCAATTATTTAGTGCCCTTAAGGTATCGTCACACAATGTCTGAACTTGTTCAGAATCACAAAATCATGTGGAACCTAGTCGTGGATCTCGCATAATATGCGGCACCCAATAATTTTCCTTGCTTTGGTTATCTCTGATTTCACCGTGTAGTCCAGGTGGGGGATCGTCTCTAGATCAACGTGATGATCAGACTCGACATTTGCCGTGTCGACGATTAGATGTGCAACGAATAAAATCGATCGGACAATTATAGTTTTCCAATCAAAATTAATTTTTTCAAGAGACGAACGTGTCTCGACCGTAGAGATGTTAATGTCCAATTGACCTGGTTATTTTGCATACACAATCTACTCAGCCTTCAATATTTCTTTAAAACTAATGTCGTCGACGGTGGGGATCCTATCTGCACGCGCGGGTGCGTTTTGATAAATGCAAGGGCGGGTAAGCTAAGTTCAATGTCAAATAATTGGAATAATAAAAACAAACAAGCCATAAAAATGACTTCGTAGTACGAATGACATGTGTAGATACAAACTAAACTATTGTAGTAAATTATATAATTAGGTTGTTTTCTGATCTGATCTAATATTTTGGACAGCTTAATTAGAGGCTAGAGCGTCCAATTAACAAGCCCCAACGCAAGCAAGCAACTTTTCATTACTTTTTTTTTTTAATCAAACGGAAATATTATAAAACACTAGCGAAATCGAGTCATACTACAAGTAACATATTACAAACCATCTTACATAGGATAAGCAAGAACCAACTAGGTTCTAAGATGGCCAACCCCCATGGCATCCGCAAAGACAAATTCTCTCACCGCAAATGGAATAGCCTTAACGACAAACAAATCTCCATCTTCTTGTTGTGACCCCAGACGAGCAAGGCAATCCGCAACCTGGTTAGTTTGTCGGAAAATATGAGAAACAGTAGCATTAGTCTTGCCCGCAATTTTTCTTTCTTCCTCAACTATATAGCAATGCGCATGGTCCAAAAGGGCGTCTTCGTTATATAGTTTCACAGCAACACTTGAGTCCGACTCAATAATGACATTCAACAATCCTTTCTCTAGCATGATGGAAAGGTCTCTGTAGATTGCCCATATTTCCACCTCCAAACTTGAAGAACAGTTGGCTTTCCCAAAGTAACTAAAGATCTAACTGCCCTTGTAGTCTCTAAAAGTCCCTCCAATCCCTGCCTTGTTGTTGGACTTGTAGAAGCAACCATCTGTGTTTAACTTGACATCACCTGTAAAGGGAAATCTCCAAAAAATTAAACGCTTTGAATGAAACCTACTGCTAATTTAGGACTGACAAGCAAACGAGATATTCTTAGCATAATTCAGAACAGTCTTGGTGCACATAGAAAAATGGTCAAGATTAAGATTATACTCCTGATTGGTGTGACCGATCCATCCAGATGAGTGCTGGCTGGTTAATAGTGTCAGAATAAAACAAAGATGGGAAAATGTGTGTTTATTGAATTACTGAAACAATACAATGGGTCATCTATTTATACAAGAGGAAGAGACATAAGTATGGAAAGGAAATAATCCTAACTAATTACAATCAAATCGTAATCACAAAGATCGTAATAACATCGTAATCAAATCATCAGATATGATTATGATATTATTACGATATTCTAACAGCCCCCCTCAAACTCAAGGAGGTAGAGCAGAGACCAACTTGAGTTTGGAAACTAAATCATGAAAGCGTCCAGGAGGATGCGCCTTGGTGAAGATGTCGGTGGTTTGATCAGCGGAAGATACAGAAAGAAGGCAAATAGTACCACCAACCACATGCTGACGCACGAAGTGACAATCAATCTCAATGTGTTTAGTACGATCATGGAAGACATCATTATGAGCAATCTGAATAGCACTGCGATTATCGCAACGTAGGACTGTGGCTGACGAGTGCGTGACACCTAATTCAGTAAGCAACCAACGAAGCCAAAGAAGCTCTTGTGTAGTATCGGCAAGAGCTCGATATTCAGCCTCAGTGCTGGAACGAGCTGTAACTGTCTGCTTTTTACTGCGCCAAGAGATAAGAGAATCACCTAGAAAGAAACAGAAGCCTGTAGTAGAACGACGATCAGTAGGATCACCAGCCCAATCAGCATTCGAATAAGCATGCAACTCAAGAGATGAGTTGGTAGAGTAATGAAGTCCATGAAACATGGTGCCCTTGATGTAACGAAGAATGCGTAGTACAGCGGCATAATGAGTGGACCGAGGGGCAGATAAAAACTGACTAACAAGATGAACAGCATAGGCTATATCCGGTCGAGTAACAGTGAGATAAACAAGACTACCAACCAGCTGGCGATAAAGTGTGGGATCAGAAAGTAATGTGCCATCTAGGGGAGTCAAGTGAGCATTGGGTTCAAGTGGAGTTGACGCCGTTTTGCTGTCAGTTAGACCAACACGTGCTAGAAGGTCAGACGCATACTTAGCCTGAGAGAGATAATGTCCACTAGTATCAGAAGAGATCTCAAGACCCAGGAAGTAACTAAGAGAACCCAAATCTTTCATCTCAAAGCTTTTGCTGAGAAAAAGTTTAAGATCAGAAATACCAGCCATATCATCACCAGTAATAATCATATCATCTACATAGAGAAGAAGTAGAGTGATGCCTTGGGCAGAGTGACGTATAAAAAGCGCTGAATCATAAGGACTGGAGAAAAATCCGTATGCTTGAATGGTAGAACTGAATTTGGCAAACCAAGCGCGAGGAGCTTGCTTGAGACCATAGAGATCACGTCGAAGTCTACAAACCTTGTGTGGAGGATGATCGTACCCCGAGGGAGGTTGCATATAAACTTCCTCAATAAGATCACCATTGAGGAAAGCATTTTTGACATTCATCTGATATAACCCCCATTTGCGAACAGTAGCAACAGCAAGTAAACTCCGAACAGAGGTAAGACGAGCAACAGGAGCAAATGTCTCTTCATAGTCAATGCCATATTCCTGCGTAAAGCCCTTAGCCACAAGACGGGCTTGATAGCGCTCGATAGAACCATCAGAGCGGGTCTTAATTTTGTAGACCCACTTAGAACCAATAGCTGTCTTGCCAGGCGGAAGATCAACCAAATCCCAGGTATGAGTGTGAGTCAAAGCTTGCAATTCTGTTGCCATTGCTTGCTGCCAAACAGGATTAGTACTGGCCTCACGATAAGAGCGAGGTTCATGACGGGAAAGAACAGTAGACGAGCAAACAAAATCACGAAGGTAAGCAGGAGTTTGCCTTACCCGATCAGAATGGCGAAGAGGGACGGTAGTATCGGGATCATCATGGGTGAATGTGGAGGTAAATGGGACGGATGTTGGAAGGGATGAGTCAGGGGGTGACGGAGGCTCACTTGGAGAAGGGCTAGGAGGTGCAGGAGTAGGATCATCAGACAGAATTGGCGCCTCGAGATAGACCGTTGAAGGGAGCTCAGAAGAACCTGTATTAACATCATCAAGAAATATATCTACAGAAGGGTCAGTGAAGAAAGATGAAGTGGACATAGCAGGTAAATGAAACTTAGACATGGAAGAGAACATTTTGTGTTCCCAAAATATGACGTGCCGAGAAATACGAAGACGTTGGGAAGTGGGATCCCAACATTTATAGCCTTTGTGCTCAATCGAATACCCTAAGAAACAATAAAGACGAGCGCGAGGTTCTAGCTTTGTACGCTCATGAGGTTGTAATAGAACGAAACAAGCACATCCAAAAACCTTGAGAAGACTATAGGCGGGCAATATACCATATAATCGTTCATAGGGCGATTGATTCCCAATAGTAGGGGTGGGAACACGATTAATGGTATAAACAGCGGTGAGAGCGGCTTCCCCCCAAAGTCGCTCAGGGCATGAAGCATCTATAAGAAGAGCACGAATAGTATCAAGGATGTGCCTATGTTTACGCTCAGCACGACCATTTTGTTGAGATGTGCCAGGACAAGACCTATGAGTTAAAGTGCCATTTTGACGAAGAAAGTTCAAAAAACTTGTTTCTTTATATTCCATGGCATTATCAGCACGAAAAACTTTGATTGGCCGGGAAAATTGAGTTTGAACCATTTTAGAAAAATCATAATAAATCTGTTGTAATTCAGATCTATTTTTCATGAGATATAACCATGTAAAACGAGAGTAGTCATCTACGAAAATAACAAAATATTTGGAACCGCCCATGGTGGTATTTGGGGAAGGTCCCCAGATATCAGAGTGAACTAAATCAAAAGGAGCAGAGGAAAAAGAGTCACTGTGAGGAAATGGCAGTGCTGGTTGTTTAGCAAGTTGACAAGAAAGACAATCCACATGTTCATCTTTAACAGATCCTAGGTGTCCACCTGAAACAAGGGTACGTATTTGACCGAAAGACGCATGACCTAAACGAGAATGCCAAATATTTAGAGAATTAGAAGAGTTAGACATAACCGAACATTGGGAAGGACTCACTGAAAGAGCAGGAGGTACACATTTGAAAGATAAGGACTGAGATGGAATATGAAGATTGATGAGTTCATACAAGCGTCCAACTTTACGGCCTATCCCAAGAGTTTTTCCAGTCTGAGGATCCTGCACATGACAACCAGTAGTAGAAAAGATAACATTAAGCCCAAGTTCACACAATTGACCAATAGATATTAAATTCAATGTAAGTTTAGGGATCAAATATGTATCAGATAGGGATATAGTGGACGTGGAGATATGACCGATATGGCTGACATGTATATGAGAACCATCAGCTGTCTGAATGGCTGGAGTGTGAGAGGAATGCGATTTCGAGGAGAAAAACTGGTCATATGATTGCAACAAGCTGAATCAAAGAACCATGAGGATGTACCTGTGGCAGCAGACAAGGCAGTAGATTGCTTACCAGACTTAGATAAAATACCAGATTTGGAGAGAATGTCCGCAAATACAGATGGCAGATCACTTTTGATGAATTGAGTTGAAGGAGGATACTGTTTGAGACCTTCCAAGATGCAGCGGAGAAATGGGCTCATATCAGATTGCTCCATGGAAAGAAACGAGATTCACCAACAAACTATACAATCAGCGGACCAATAAAAATTGTACTACGGGAGGATTTCGTGGGATCAAATCAGAGGACCAATCGTCACCATAGGAATGAGATTGGGATTAACAAGATTAGTGTGGAACAATAAGCGGTGGGTAGGCAGTGGGTGTAATGATAGGTTTGAGTTGTGATTTTGGACATTGGTTTGACTTGTGGTTTTGGACAAAGGGAGTTTGGATGCTCTTATGATCAAGATATTTGTTGGTAATTTCGGTGATTGGCAAAAGTAATTACAGTGAGAGTGGTTAACAATGGGTTTGGTATTTTTCTGTTTGCAGTGGTTCGAGAGTTTGGGTAATGACGAATTTCAAGAGCGAGATGGTGACGTTGGACAGTGATGATACAGTGCGGAAGCAAATTGGCGGCGAGGAAGTGAAGTGGCAGAGAGAGAGCGAGGTTAAAGAAACCTTGGCTTTGATACCATGTCAGAATAAAACAAAGATGGGAAAATGTGTGTTTATTGAATTACTGAAACAATACAATGGGTCATCTATTTATATAACAGGAAGAGACATAAGTATGGAAAGGAAATAATCCTAACTAATTACAATCAAATCGTAATCACAAAGATCGTAATAACATCGTAATCAAATCATCAGATATGATTACGATATTATTACGATATTCTAACAAATAGGTTCCCGCATCAGCCAATGGTTCGTTCTTTCTATATATCAATATTTTCCTTTTATAATAACTCACAGTGTTCTAATCAGCTTACATGAAACAGGAATCTTTAATTTTTTGGGATCAATTACATTTTCCATAAGAGTTGACACCATCAAAGGCCGGGGTTTCAAATCTTTTCAATTTTTTGAACAGCGAAGAACAAATTTATTGATAGATAAGGATGGATGCATCGAGAATCAGAGGATGTGAGTATACGTGAGCATCATTACGCGAAGAATGAACCTCAACGAGTTTGGGACCCAAACCCAGCGACAATGATATACTGGAGTTTTCAAATCTGATACTAGTAAAGGAGCCAAATTCTTAAATTCAAAGATTTAATCACCAGACCAACACCTTTGTGTTTAATTTTCAAAAAAGATAGTCTTTTTTTTTTTTTAATCTGTAAAGAAAGAACAAGATAGTCTTATTCGTTGCCATTTCTGATAAGAACTAAAGGCGTTCATCTTATCCTTTTATCATCATTAGTGCCTCAGTGGGCAAGGAGCTTGGTCCCCATAAAGATAGTCTTATTTTTTATCTAATACATAGGCGATTATCTAGTGATCTTGGAGCATCTGTCACTTCACAATCTACAGCTTTTTTCCATCACACATTTGCATGAGTGGGAGCCACACATTTGGTGGAAAAATTCACACAAATGTATGGTAGAGAAGGCTCCTGGAGCATTGCCACTTCATAAAGTACAGAGTCGCCTGATCGATATTTGTGTAATTATCTTTAATGAGACAATATTTCAACGAGGCGGTCCAAAATTAGTTGAAGTACGTCTAAGTTCTGAAAAATGCCGGTAACGGAGAAAGAAGGAGCAATGCTACGTACGGACCATAATTTCTCCTCATAAATTTACTCACAAATTAAGGTGGAAGGATCAGATTCATTTTAAATTCAGCCTTCATAATTTACATCGATTTTTAATTTGGTTCATTTAATAATTTTATCAAAACGAATTATGGATTCTTTGCATTGCACGGTCCTGATCGAAGTACTGTTAAAGATAACACACAAAGACTGGGCCGGAAGATCTGAAAAGTAAACTTAAAACATTGGATTTACACATAAACAAGTTTCTAACCATTTACACACACACACACACACACACAGTCACACACACTCTTACATGAAAACAGATCAACTAGATTAACACCTAGAGACCTAGTAATCAAGAAGAAAACAACGCACGCAGGTGTTTATTTATTTAGAGCAGTTGCTGATCACTACATGAAAACAGATCAACTAGATTAACACCTAGAGACCTAGTAATCAAGAAGAAAACAACGCACGCAGGTGTTTATTTATTTAGAGCAGTTGCTGATCACTACTAATCAATTCTACGTACATAATACATATTCGAAAAGAGTAAGTATTAAAAGAAGTGGTGGCCGTGGTGATGCTTCATTTGTTTCTTTGCTTCTTTCTTCTTATGGTGCTCATGCAATGCGTACCCACCGGCTGCAACTGCGACTGTAGTTGCGATTTCATGCTCTATCTTGTGCCTGTGAGCGTGTGCTGGGTCTTTCTTTATCATGTGCTTCTCATGCTGAAATTTACATTACGCGAAAAATGTCAAATATGAGATATGGCTTCATGGCTATAAAAAGTGAGCATTTTTTGAACAGTTGAAAAAACCGATCGATGACTAAGTAAAAGAGAGTACAAAATTGAGTGGAGGAGAATTACAATTTGCGTTCTAGAGAATACATTTCATTTTTAACTTTGAATCTGTACTCATGATTTAAGGGATACGACTTGAGAAAAAAATTGGAAACATGAACAGTGCCGGCTCATATATTTTGGAGGCCCAAAGCAAATTTTGTATATTGAGCCCTTACAAATTCATGATTTCTTTAAAAAATGATAAAAGTACAAAAAATCAAACTAAAAGAATATAATTATGACAACATAAATGTAAAAAAAATGTGCTTGCAATTATAGAAATGCATGGGAGTCGAACCACACACTCACAATAGTATGACAATATTATGCGACCACTAAACTAAGTATCTAGTTTGTATTTTTATTTGGAAGCATTCTATATTAATATGTAAGTTACATTACAATGGGGCCTCAATTTTGGACCAAAATTCGGGGCCCGGAAGCGGTTGCTTCCCTCGCCTATGCCATAAACCGGCCCTGAACATGAATGTTCAAGAAAATCGTTGTTTAGCAAACCCGTAAGCTAGCGACAAGTATCCGATAAGCATTAGTGTCAGAGAGACATGCATGCATATATACCTTGGCAAAAGCGACGGCAGCAACGGTACCGAGCTTGGCGAGGTGCTCGTTATGCTTGTGGTGTTTAAACTCTTGCGAATAATCAATTGGCTTGTTCTCTTCCTGAATGTGGTGGTGGTGGTGCTTTCCTCCTGTCATTGTGGCGGTGCTTAGTTACAAGAAAAAACTACAATCACAAAAAAGGATCTCTAAACAATGATGAAGATGGTGGAAGTATTTTTGATTGACGATGATATGGAGAAACTAATATGTGTTGCTATGTATTTATAATAGTAGGAGAAAGACTGGATCATCACGCGGGTCCGTGTTGATATGTCAAATAGGATGTTAATATTACCATATGGATATATATTTCAGTTCTAGAAGTTATTTTTTGACTACTTGATTACTATAATTGTTTTCAGTTGAAGAAAGTTGATATTTTGGTTCTCGAAAATGCCCTTTCCTTATGGATTAAGTTTAACTCCAAAACGTGTATTCAAATCAAAGTGGGTTCTTCATTGCCAAGCACACTGCCATGCAAGAAAAAAACGGCACCGTTTCATGACAAAGCAAAGGGATGCTCGCTGATGGTGTGTTGGTTTTAATATTGGTTGTTTGGTTTGCCTACACATGTTACTTATTTTTTATTTTTGTGGGACCTATTACGGGTTGTTAAAGATGACTCAAATAGCAAGTTAATTATGATTAGCATATTTTTTTAGTGGTTCTTAAAAAAAATTAGCTCAATCTGAAATTGGGTAAGGGCTGTTTTAGTATTCGTAGGGGGTTTCAAAATTCATAGGGTGCCTTATGAAAGCCCTAGAGTAAAACATTAATTATTACTTTTCAGGATAAAATGATCGAAAAAATTTAAGGTCTTCGCACCGATTCAAACGGATTAATTGAAAATTGTATTACTTAATTTTTAAACCTCGTAATGAGCCCAACAAAAAAAAAATGATTAAAAAATTAAGTGCTTAAATTTTAAATCCGTTTGAACCGGTGTAAAGATCTTATTATCCAAATCATTTTATCCTCAAGGATCATAATTAATTTTTGACAGTAAGACTTTCGTAAGGCGCCCTATGAATTATGAAATTCCCTGCGAATACTTAATTAAACAACACTTACCGATATCAAATTGAGCTAAGTTTTTTGAGGAGCATGTAAAAAAATATTCTAAGCTAACTTACATTTAAATTATCTTTGTAGGACTCGTAATGTACCCTACAAAATCAACAATAAGTAACATGTGTTAAGGCAAACCAAACAACCAAACAATTACCAACATAACATCCGCAAGTTGAAGCTTTAAGTTTTGGGTTTGTGATGTTGTGTCATCCAACCTTCGGTTGGATGCTTTTCCTTTGTTTTAATTATTTCTTTGTTGTGTGGTGAGTAAGTGTTGACTCACTCTTATTTTTTCTTTCCCTCAATGTACCCCTTTCGAGCTAATAATCGTTTGCCAAAAAAAAAAAAAAAAAAACATAGCAGCCAGCGTCCCTTTTGTTTTGTCATGAAACGATGCCATTTTTTTGCTTGGCAGGTGATGCTTGGTAGCCTCCCCGGATCCTCCTAGATCATTACGTCGTTCTGACTCGTTCTTTTTTTTTTTTTTTTCCAGGATTTGCCGAGTTTTATTTTGAAGTATGAACGGGCGATGAAATTGGCCGTCGGACAAGACAGTTGCACAAATCTATGATTTTCAGATAATTGTGTTTCAACCGCGGAGATGTTGTTGATGCTTGACTTATCTGATTATTGTGCAAATAATCTACTCAATAACCGTTTAAAGCAGAATTGATTTTATTAATTTCAAGATTTATTTGGACGCTCAGTCCTATAATATACACATCTAATCACCTATTAAACCAAGTAATTCATAATTGAACACTTAATACAGTAGCCCAAAACAAGGTACACATTCTTAAAGGTTAACATAAAATAGATAGATAGATAGAAAACGATATAGTATTATCCGTATTGTGTTTGACTTCTCTCTGAATGACAGTCGATTCTATTTGTCCAAAAAGAGATAGATAGATAGAAAACGATATAGTATTATCCATATTGTGTTTGACTTCTCTCTGAATGACAGTCGATTCTATTTGTCTGAAAAGATCCATGCCAACCTTTTCGTCACAATTTCCCCTAAATAATTTTGAATTTCATTAGTTTAATCTTTGACTCAAAATATAAAATTCGTTGAAAAACAATGTTAAAAACTTATATATTTTTTGATCAGACTATGCACAATATTATATGAAATTTTGTGTATGTATTACTAGTTAATTAATAGATCTGTAGTAGAGTTAAGGTAAATTTTGAACATCCGAATAAAATTTTTTGGAGCCGACACTGAAAAAGATTGAACATTTTGGTTGAATAAGTGTTTTCCTTTATTTTCTCAACTTTTTTCTCCAGTCGAAGAAAGTTGATATATAGTTTAGTCTAAAAAATGACTTTTATCCCATAAATTTAAGTTATGAAAGGACTTCTCCACATGAATGTACTAGTTATTCAATTTTCTTGGACATCGTCACATGATGCCTAAACTTCTTTACATTCACACAATGATAATGATATGAAACTCATATGCTTAGTCGTGAATCCAAGTGTGGTTCATCCCCATCACGTTGATCTGACGTCTCATTCTCTAGCAGGGTTTGCCGAGTTGACTGTTGTTAGATGTATACAAAATAACTACATTTGTCCAATTAATTATGTTCAAGACAAATTAATGTACATCGATCATGAAGCTGTTAAAGCATTCAACTCTAAACCAATTGACAAAGAGTGGAGAGGCCGCCCAGGCTCATATACTAGTTTTTGGAAGAGATAATTAATTGATGTGGGACAAATCCCAACACTCTCCCGCACGTGCGACCCCTGACTCGCACGTGAAGAGGTCAACAAAGGATCCGGAATACACGGATCACAATGAAATAAAGTGCAACTATGGCACAAACAAAGGGGAAAAGCCTCCGAAACTCTAGCTCTGATACCATGTTAAAGCATCCAACTCTAAATCAATTGGCAAAGAATGGAGAGGCCGCCCAGGCTCATATACTAGTTTTGGAAGAGATAATTAATTGATGTGGGACAAATCCCAACAGCTGCTGATTTCTTATTGACTTGGTTATTTCTGCAATTAATTGCTCAACGATATTTTTCTACAAAATGAATAACCCAAATGATAGAAAGGGTAGCCGAATGGACAACTTTTAGAGCTTGCAATTAAGCCCCAGCACATGCATTCAACTTTTCAAGAAAATTATGATAATCCTCCTGATTCGAATGAACAGTCATCCAGATGAATGTGGGCTGCTTAATTCGTTCCCGCATTTTTTTTTTTTGTCAACATGGTAGGTAACTTTCATTAATAAAAGGAGAATATATAACCCTACATTAAAGAAGATGATTATCATTTCACAAATTCTGTTCTGTCCTTAATTTATTTTTTAAATAATCCAAAGTGTTCTAATCATTTTGTGCGCAATTGGACTCAGTTTTGAAGGACCAATTTCGATCTCCACAAAGGGCTCTGCAATTAAAGGCGGGACAAAATTTTGTGTGTATTCACCCCCATAAAAGTTGATGCCATGCATCAAACTTAAAGTCGATAATTTCAGCCTACATTACATCTGACTTTAAGTTTGGTCATACAAAAATTTTACCAAAGCGAGTTGTGGATTCAACGCATTTTTTATTTGCGCAGTCTCAACACACAAACAAAGGGCCGGAAGATCTGAAATGAGAACTTAAAACGGTACTGGATTTACTCATTCATAAACAAATATACTCCAATAGTATTATACTGTGAAACAAAACATACTCTTTACACACATCACATGAAAACTGAATTAGATTTCAATATCACAAAAAGCTAGAGACCTAGTAATCAAGAATAAAACAACGCACGCATGCAGGCGTTTATTTATTTAGAGCAGCTGCTGATCATTGCTAATCAATTTCCTAGATAATACATAATATCCTTACAAAAAAGTAAGCATTAAAAGAAGTGGTGGCCGTGGTGATGCTTCATCTGTTTCTTTGCTTCTTTCTTCTCGTGGTGCTCATGCAATGCGTATCCACCGGCTGCAACTGCGACTGTAGTTGCGATTCTCTCCTCTACCTTGTGCCTGTGGGCGTGTGCTGGATCTTTCTTTATCATGTGCTTCTCATGCTGAAATTTACATCCAAAGCAAATTTTCAAATATGCATGAGACATGGCTATTACAAGTGGGCACTTTTTGACCAATTGAAAAAGAAGAAGAAGAATAACTGAGTAAAAGAGAATACGAAATTGGCTTAGAGAGACATACCACGGCGAAAGCGCCGGCAGCAATAACACCGAGCTCGGCAAGGTGCTCGTTGTGCTTGTGGTGTTTAACCTCTTTCGCATAGTCAATTGGCTTGCTGTCTTCCTGAACGTGGTGGCCGTGGTGGTGGTGTTGGTGCTTCCCTCCGGTCATTGTGGTGGTTCTTACAAGAAATCACAACAAAGGATCTTCAAAATATTGATGCAGATGGTATAGTACAAACTTATAAGGTTTTGATTGATGATTTATTTCAGAGACTCATCGGTATTGGTATTTATAAGTCATTTTAGGGCAAAGACTCCGTCATCACACGGTTCCGTGTTTGATATGTCAAGTTTCAGAAACTCCTAAAATGTGGATTTTTCAGTTGAAAGTAGGTAACATTTTTTATTTGATTGTAATTGTTTAATTTCAGCCGAAGAAAGTTGATATCTGGTTCTCGGAAATGCCCTTTCCTTATAGATTAAGTTTAACTGCACACGGTGTGTTCAAATCCAACTATATATCTAAGTGGGTTTTCCATCCCTATATAGATCATCGCGTCGATCTCACTCGTTTTTCCTCAAGGGTCGTGTTAAAGCATCCAACTAAGCATTCAACTCCAAATCAATTGGCAAAGAGTGGAGAGGCCACCCAGGCTCATATACTAGTTTTGGAAGAGATAATTAATCGATGTGGGACAAATCCCAACACTCCCCCGCACGTGCGACCCCTGACTCGCACGTGAAGAGGTCAACAAAGGATCCGGAATACACGGATCACAATGAAATAAAGTGCAACTATGGCACAAACAAAGGGGAAAAGCCTCTGAAACTCTAGCTTTGATACCATGTTAAAGTATCCAACTCCAAACCAATTGGCAAAGAGTGGAGAGGCCGCTCAGGCTCATATACTAATTTTGGAAGAGAATTAATCAATATGGGACAAATCCCAACAGGTCGCTTGCGGAGTTATAATACTACAATGAAAGATAAATGAGATCAGTTGGACAACAACAAACCCGACCCAAAGAAGTTTGCCTAAACGGGGATGAGAAAACAATAAATGTTTGTCCTGCATGAGATTGCATGTTCAAATATCATGGACGTCAAACATTTTAAACTCGGTTAATTGCCCGGTCATTAAGTTGAGGGCGCCGAATAAGTTGAGTTGCTGGGCCGAACATCAGTTATATATTAGGGAAATAAAATGAGCCTGACAATGATTGTCGAAATGAACAATTATGATAGCGTGGAGTCATGAATAAGTTTCTCTCCACGATTTCGTTTTTCATCCAATATTTTTGGATTGATCATCTCCAAGGGGAGATGCCAAATCTGAGCTGAAGATTGTAATGATAATAATTGACACAATTTTGCAATTCAATCCATATGTATTCTATCAAGCCAAAAATGACGTGGAATGACATGGCTTTGGAGCGAGGTGAAAACATGTCAATTTCGCATTACTCCTCAACCACAGCTTCTTGTGTTCTCCTCCCCTTCTTCTTTCCTTCTCCCCCTCCATCTACAAATTAACCAGAGCTTTGAATAAAAAAAAAATTACCCAGAGCAACGGAACAGAGGAGTGGGACAGAGGGATCCCACGCCCCAACAATTGCATGCAAGTTTTGTTTAGTTCTCCATCCGTAAGATAATACAGTAATCAAGATTGAGATTATTCTCCGGATTGGTGTGAACAATCAGAAAACGGGGTGCATGCTGGCCAATCTTGGTTTTTCATGCTCGGCAATGGACAGTTTAGATTTCATCTCGACTGAACAACGAAGATCTGCTTGACAATCAACCAGATGAATACTAGGCTCCCGCATATGCCAAGAGTTTGTGCTTTCTTTATTGCAATTTTCCTAGTAACTCATGGTATCCAAGTCAAATTATAGGCAATTGAACTCATTTTTGCTGGCTGGTTAATAGGTTCACGCATCAGCCAATGGTTCGTTCTTTCTATATATCAAAAAATATTTTCTTTTTTTAATAACTCACGGTGTTTTAATCAGCTTACACAAAACTCGAATGTTTTTTTGGGACCAATTACATTTTCCATAAGAGTTGACACCATCAAAGGTTGGGGTTTCAAATCTTTTTACTGTATTTTTTTGAATAGCGAAGAACAAATTTATTAGTAATAGATAAGGATGGATACATCGAGAATCAGAGGATGTGAGTATACATGGGCATCACTGCGCAGGAAATGCATTCAACGAGTTTGGCACCCAAACCCTACAACAATGATATATTGGAGTTTTCAAATCTAATACTCCCTTCGTCCCTTTTTTAAGTGTCCCGTTTCGTAATCCTAACTTATTAAGAAAACATCATCATTATACCTTTCACATCAACTTTTATCTCCACTTTTCTTAGTTACCCTTTATGGAGATATCATCATTACATTTTCACTCACTAACTTTTCAAAATGAAATCTACTTTTAGGGGCAAAATGGATAATGTACCAACTTTTACTCACTAATTTTAGAAAATGGACACTTATTAAGGGATAGTCCAAAATGAAATATTGAACTTTAAAAAGGGGACGGAGGAAGTACCAATAGAGGAACCAATTCTTAAATTCAAAGATTTAATCATCAGACCAACACCTTCGCGTTTAATTTTCAAAAAAAGATAGTCTTTTTTTTTTTTTTTAATCTATAAAAAAGGAACATGATAGTCTTATTCGTTACCATTTCTGATAAGTACTAAAGGTATTCATCTTATTCCTTTTATCATCATTAGTGCCTCAGTGGGCAAGGATCTTGGTCCCCGTAAAGATGAGTGATTTTTCAATGCCGAGTAGGTATATCCTACGTGGTATCTGTTTAGCGAATTCGAGATGTCCGATATACTTTTGGACGGCTCGGATTGAAATATTCTCTCCCCTCTCACCTCAACACTTTCTCTCTCTGCAAATTTGAACCGTTCAAACACGTAATGGACGGCTCGGATGCTTGAGCGGATATCACATGGTACCCACTCGGCAGTGAAATTTTTTTCCATAAAGATGGTCTTTTTTTAATCTAATACATTGGTGATTATGTAGTGCTCTTGGAGCATCGTCACCTGACAATCCACAACTTTTTTTCATCAAACATTTGCACGAGTGGGAGCCACACATTTGGTAGGAAAATTCACACAAATGTATGGAAGAGAAGGCTCCTGGAGCATCGCCAATTCATTTGTGTAATTCTTTAACGAGACAATATTTCAACGAGGCGGTCCAAAATTAGTTGAAGTCTATGTTTAGAAAAATGCTGGTAACGGAGAAAGAAGGAGCAATGCTACGTACGGACCATAATTTCTCCTCACAGATTTACTCACAAATTAAGGTGGAAGGATCAGATTCATTTTATATAAATTCAGGCCTTCATTTACATCGAGTTTAAATTTGGTTCATATAATAATTTTTTCAAAACGAATTATGGATTCTTTTGCATTCCACGTACGGTCCTCAACTGATAAAGATAACACACAAAGACAGGGCAGGAAGATCTGAAAAGAAAACTTAAAACATTGGATTTACACACAAACAAGTTTCTAACCATTTACTCCAACGTAGTACATCTGAAACATTATTACTAATATTGTTACTAGATCGATCAATATCACTAAAAGCTATAGTCCTAGTAATCAATCTTAAACAACGCATATGTTTATTTATTTAGAGCAGTTGCTGAATATCACTGCTAATTAATCAAATTCTACGTACGTAGATAATACATATATAATATCCTTCGAAAAGAGTAAGTATTAAAAGAAGTGGTGGCCGTGGTGATGCTTCATCTGTTTCTTTGCTTCTTTCTTCTCGTGGTGCTCATGCAATGCGTACCCACCGGCTGCAACTGCGACTGTAGTTGCGATTTCCTGCTCTATCTTGTGTCTGTGAGCGTGTGCTGGGTCTTTCTTTATCATGTGCTTCTCATGCTGGAATTTTCATTTTAGAAGAAAAATGTCAAATATGAGATATGGCTATAAAAAGTGAGCACTTTTTGAACAGTTGAAAAAAAGGATCGATAAGTAAGTAAAAGAAAGTACAAAATTGAGTGGAGGAGAATTACAATTTGCGTTCTAGATCATACATTTCATTATGAATTTGAATATGTACTCATGATTTAAGAGATACAACTTGGGAAAAAAATTGGAAACATAAATGTACAAGAAAATCGTTGTTTAGCAAACCCGGTAAGCGACAAGTAATCCGACAAATAAGCATTAGTGTCAGAGAGACATGCATGCATATATACCTTGGCAAAAGCAACGGCAGCAACGGTACCGAGCTTGGCGAGGTGCTCGTTATGCTTGTGGTGTTTAAACTCTTGCGCATAATCAATTGGCTTGTTCTCTTCCTGAATGTGGTGGTGGTGGTGCTTTCCTCCGGTCATTGTGGCGGTGCTTAGTTACAAGAAAAAACTACAATCACAACAAAGGATCTCTAAACAATGATGAAGATGGTGGAAGTATTTTTGATTGATGATATGGAGAAACCAATATGTGTTGCTTTGTATTTATAATAGTAGGAGAAAGACTCCTTCATCACGCGGGTCCGTGTTGATATGTCAAATAGGATGTTAATATTAATTACCATATGGATATATATATTTCAGTTCTAGAAGTTATTTTTTGACTATTTGATTACTATAATTGTTTTCAGTTGAAGAAATTAGGTTTAACTCCAAGGACGGAACCAGGATTTTACCCTAGCAGTGGCGAAATGTATACTAAAAAAACTAGTAGTGGCGAGACTATATAAGTTGGACATAATTTTTTTTTTAAACATAATAATTGCATTTTCAAAAATTTTGTTGTGGCGGTCGCCACCACTAGACCCCTCCTGATCCCATCATTGTTTAACTCCAAAGTTCAAACCGTGTATTCAAATCTAGATCGGATCCGGGAAAGCGTCCCCTACCAAGCACACTGCCATGCAAGAAAAACGGCACCGTTTCATGACAAAGCAAAGGGATGCTGGCTGGTGTGTTGGTTTTTTTTTTTTTGGGTTTTCCAGAAAACCACCTGGGCTATATAGCCCAATACAGCCCTACATGTGGTTCCGCCCGTGGCTGGAGGTTGTAACGATAATAATTGACACTAGTTTGCAATCCAATCCATATGCTCTCTATCAAGTCAAAAATGACATGGAAATGGAATGACATGGCTAGCTTTGACGGGAGGTGAAAATATGTCAATTTCGCATTACTCCTCAACCACAGCTTCTTGTGTTCTCCTCCCCTTTTTCTTTCCTTCTCTGTGGAAACTTTATATCCATCTCAAAACCAATTGGCAATGAGTGGAGAGGTCCCAAATGTTATTAAGTGATCACCCATTCCACACCCAAGCAATGTGGGATTCTATTTTCTTAACATCCCCCCTCACGTGCAGCCGCGTTGGAGGTCTGTCACGTGTGGCCACTTTTTGGGTCCTATCATCGTGCAGCCTTTTTGCTGGTCTGTCATCGTGGGGTGTGGATTGTGAATTTTATAAAATGTGGGGTGGAACGAAAAATTACCCAGAGCAACGGAACAGAGGAGTGGGACAGAGGGATCCCACTCCCCAACAAATGCATGCAAGTTTTGTTTAGTACTCCATCCGTAAGATAATACAGTAATCAAGATTGAGATTATTCTCCTTATTGGTGTGAACAATCAGAAAACGGGGTGCATATTGGTCAATCTGGGTCGTTTATACTCGGTAATGGACGGTTTAGATTTTATCTCGACTAAATAGCTGAAATCTGCTAGGAATACTAGGCTCCCGCATATGCCAAGAGTTTGTTCTTTCTTTATTGCAATTTTTTCTAGTAACTCATGGTATCCTAGTCAAATTACGGGCAATTGGACTATTTTTTGACGGACCGATTTCACTATCCATAGTGGGATTTCCAAAGCCGAGACAAAATTCATATGAACTGATCTTATAAGAGTTAATAGCATACATACACGAGGTTTCAAATAAGAGACCAAGTAAGAATAAAATTCTTAAATTTCTAGTTTCAACTACCGACCAACCCTCGAGGTTTAATTTTCCTTATTTCTATTTTAGTGATAAGTTACACACATGACACACCCCCTGTATATGAAAATAATTTTGGACTCTACCCATTAAAAATTCTTGCTCCGCCACTGTATATGTGAGATCCATAACATGACATGCGTGATTATGCTGTGTAGTTGTGGGGGCCATGGAAGCATCACATGACATTATTTCAAAACCAACCAATAAATTTCGCGGTAAGTAAAAAGTATACTAGCTAGTTGAATTGGCAATGGATACATGGCCAACTAACGCGGCTAAGAAAGCATATAAATCTCTCTCTCTCTCTCTCTCTCTCTCTCTCTCTCAAACTTCAATCTTAGAAACAAGCATTAATTATATGGGTTTCGCCACAAAATCCAAATCTTCAAATTAGTCATTATTATCACCAACGCTAATCCACCTAGTTTTGGGATGCGTGCTTTAGCCAGTCTAAATATCTCTACTTTATGTACATTTTTATTAACAACGATTAGATTTCTCTACATCACTGCAGACGGAACGAAACGAAAATCTTAGAACGCCCGCCTGCCTTGTAAGATCCATAACATTAATTGTATGATTGTCAAGCAGTAAGTAGAACCCCCACACGACATTATTCCAAGACCAACCAATAAATTTGGCTCTTCTATGACCCATTTTATGCGGTAAGTAAAAAGCACTACCTAGTTGAATTGGCAATGCGTACATGGCAACCTAACGCGGTTAAGAAAGCATATTCCTAAAATACATCAAATTACTACGAACAATACATCTCTCAAACTTGAATCTTTCTGGAACAAGCATTATATGGGTTTCTTATATATTAGTTTGAAAATGAAATGAAGATTTTAAAGTATTTTGTCAATTTACACGGACCTTAACTAATACCTAATGCCTTAAAATGAACACCTCGACAAATTATAAGCGGACTCACCAATATTTTCTTATTAGTGATGAAAATAAGCCTTAAAAATGTACTAGGGATTTCTTGGAAAGTGAAAGCCGATACTACTTCCATGATTTCCATCTTAGAGAAATTCTCAAGTCCCACAAAATGAAATTTTAAAAATAATGCATTTTCGTCAATAAAATTTTAATTTTTTAGTCTAAAAAATGACTTTTTGTCCCATAGATTTATGTTCCAAATGACGTGCTTCTCCGCACGAATGTAATTATTCAATTCTCCCGAAACATCGTCACGTGATGCTGGAACTTTTTCAATTTATCAATTCTCCTGAAACATCGTCTCATAATGCCTAAACCTCTTCGTAATCACACTATGACAATAATATGAAATTCATATACTTAGTCCTTGCTTTATTTTTTCGCCTAATTTTACCGTGTATTGTAGTCCAATTGTTGCGTTCATCCCGATCACGTTAATCTGTCTCGTTCTCTAGCAGGGTTTGCCGAGTTGACTATGGAGTATTTTAGATGTATACAAAACGACATCCATCGAACAACACATTTGTCCAATTAATTATTTTCAAGATCGACAAATGCACATCGATCATGAAGCTCATTGGGGCCTGCTTTTGCTGTAGGTGCCTTTGAGTCTGCGACCGGTGCATGTGCTTGCGTCTGTAAGTTTTGATAATTTTGGTTCACTCCTGTATTTTGTGGTGAAATTTGTAAATTGTAATACCTTCGGGCTTTTGGTATGAGATGGAATTAATTCCTCTTCAAAAAAGAAGAAGATGATTATTGTTTCACAGATCGAGTTCGTTCTTTTCTTATTCAAATTTTTTAAATATCTCACATTGTCCTAATTAGCTTGCACGCAATTGAACTCATTTTTGCGGGACCAATTTCACTGTCCACAAAAGTCTCTGCAATTAATTAAAGTTGAGACAAGGTTTTGTATGCATTCACCCCATAAGAGTTGACACCATCAAAAGGGGCTTCGAATCTGATATCAATTAAAGAGCAAATTCTTAAATTACAAAGATTTGATCTCCAGATCGACCATCCTGGCTCATTGTGTTTAAGATAGTCTTACATTTTGATCTTGTAAAAATTTAGTTGTGCGTAGGTTGAAGTCTAATTTTCTGACAAGTCAAAGTTTCATATGTTTGTTAAAGAGAAATGTTGCAAATGTTAATTAGGTGATCTCACTTTCCCAATGCAGACGCACCATTTTTTTATTTAAGACTAATAAGTAAGGAGCCATGCAACAGTGAAAGCAAATGGTGAAAGCAAGGAGGCCTTAGTCGAGACAAATTCTGGGGATGATGAACAGTTTGACTTCGAGGTAGACAATGCAGAGTTGGAAATGAGATGGAAATTGTCGAGGAGGTGGCAGAAACAAATGTGGATACTGAAACGGCTATTGGGGCAGAAGAGAGAGCTTTACAGCTAATGAATGTGAACATGGAAGGATGTATTGAAAAGGCAGCTAATTCTTTTTCGGGGGTTAAGGCATCAGCTTGGGAAAGTGAAAAGGTCTTGGATAGTATGAGAGAGTTGGCAATAATCAACACAACACTCAACATCAATTTGGACCCTCTAACTTTTGTAAGGCTAAATAATTCGTGCATTCAGATCCCAAGAGCAAGTCTTAGTAATTTGGATGATAATCAAGACAGTTGGGTGGAGGATTTAGTCAAGGAAAATCCAGTAATTGCTGAAAATTTAAGAGGGGAAAAAAATGTGTGCTTCAAGACAGTTGAAGCATACCGATCTGAAAATGATCTTCCTTCTGCGCCAATCAAAGCTGCCATAAATGGGGTAAAAGGGAAGATGAAGAGGAAGACAATTGATGACATTCTGGGATTTTCAAGGGCCAACTCCTACAATAACAAGAGTAGGAATAACAAACCAAAGTGTGCGGTTTATAGGTCTGCTGTCGCAGCGTTAGCACTCTCTGCTTCTATCTCTTCAGATGGAGTTATTAACAGAAACAGAATAATTCTGGACGAAGCTCAAGCAATCTGGACCTGCAACAAGATCATGGGATTGGGGTATGATGGTGAGGAGGATGAAGTCATAAGCAAACTTGCAGATATGGTAGCTGAAGACTTGGACAGAGCTGACAAAGTGGTAGGGCAGGCCTAGCTTTCTTCTTCATTGCTGTTTGTTTTCGCTTTCTTAGCCTTGTATGTTGTTTTGGGTTGCGTAGCTTCCTTTTTGCCTCATAATCCGGGGTGGCTTTGCTTATTTGGGGTGGGTTCTTGGTGGGGTTTGTCTTGGTCTTTGGTTGGGTGAGGTTCCTGTGGGCTTGGTGTTTTTGTTTGTGAGGGGGGTGGCCCTGTTGGGTGTTGTTCGGATTGTCTTCCTGTCAATCCTTGGTGCTTGTTTTCTTCTTTAATATTATACCCCTTTTTCGCCGTTCAAAAAAAAAAAAATGCAACGGACCATAATTTCTCACATAAAATTAACTTTTGCCAAAACAAATTATGCATTCAACGCATTTGAATTTTATTCTCAACTGATATACTCTTACAGACAAATATATATACTAGCTCCCACATACTATGAAACAAAATATACTCTTTACAGACATCACATGAAAACAGAGCTAGATTAATTCCACTGTTACTAGATCTCAGTGTCACAAAAAGCTAGAGACCTAGTAATCAAGAATAAAACAACACACACAGGCGTTTATTTATTTAGAGCAGCTGCGGATCATTGCTAATCAATTATATGTAGATAATACATAATATCCTTACGAAAAAAGTAAGTATTAAAAGAAGTGGTGGCCGTGGTGATGCTTCATTTGCTTCTTCGCTTCTTTCTTCTCGTGGTGCTCATGCAATGCGTACCCACCGGCTGCAACTGCGACTGTAGTTGCGATTTTCTGCTCTATCTTGTGCCTGTGAGCGTGTGCTGGGTCTTTCTTTATCATGTGCTTCTCGTGCTGCAATTTACATTAAGAAGAAAAATCTCAAATATGAGACATGGCTATAAAAAGTGAGCACTTTTTGAACAGTTGGAAAAAAAAATCCGATAATTAAGTAAAAGAATGTACAAAATTGAGTGGAGAAGAATTAGAATTTGCGTTCTAGAGATTACATTTCATTAGGAATTAATGTGAATCTGTAGTCTTGATTTTAAGAGATGCGACTTGGGGAAAAAAAATTGGAAACATGAACGTACAAGAAATTAATCGTTGTTTAGCAAAATGTGGGTGTGATCTACAGTACTATTTGTAATTTTTTTCTCCATGATGCACAAAAATGGTGGCATAAGTTTAGACGAGTATATATTTGCCCGCAGAGTAACTTTGTATGATCACCGGTAAGCGACAAGTAATCCGATAAGTAAGCGTTAGTGTTAGAGAGACATGCATATATACCTTGGCAAAAGCGCCGGAAGCAACGGCACCGAGCTCGGCGAGGTGCTCGTTATGCTTGTGGTGTTTAAACTCTCGCGCATAATCAATTGGCTTGTTTTCTTCCTGGGAGTGGTGGCGGTGGTGGTGCTTTCCTCCGGTCATTGTGGCGGTGCTTAGTTACAAGAAAAAACTACAATCACTACGAAGGATCTCTAAACAATGATGAAGATGGTGGAAGTACAAACTAAGGTTTTGGTTTATGATATGGAGAAACTAATTAATGGGTATTGCTATTTATAATACTCCAGTGATCTTCGGGCAGAGAACTCCGAACTCCTTCATCACGCGGGTCCGCGTTGATATTTCAGTTCTAGAAGTTATTTTTGGACTATTTGATTACTATAATTGTTTTCAGTTGAAGAAAGTTGATATTTTGGTTGTGGAAATGCCCCTTCCCTATGGATTAAGTTTAACTCCAAACCGCGTATTCAAATCAAAGTGGGTTCTTCATCCCTACATCATTACGTCGATCTGAAGGACTCGTTTTTCTTTTTCTTTCTTTTCCAGGGTTTGCCGAGTTTTAATATGAAGTATGAACGGACGATGAAAGCGGTGGCCGTCGGACAACAACAGTTGCACACATCTTATGGTTTTCGGCTAATTGTGTTTCAACCGCGCACGGAGATGTTCATGATTAACTTCTCTGACTTGTTTACCCAAAAAAAGGAACTTATTTGACTAGAGGCCGGGTACGCGCATTTTAACAAAATTTGATCAAATAAATAATAAGTGGGACTGCGCAAATTTTGCCAAAATTCGATTTGCACACGCATTTCGTGTGCCCGCCTTTAGTGTCCAACATATCCCATAGTTTGTATAGCGTGTTTTGTTTTCCAGAAAGTCTGTCCACATAGACAAGTCATGCATATATTTTGTTGTGGGGCTCACCATGGGTCTCACAAAAACTATCCGAGCCGTTCATTAAATGTAAAATATCTTTTCGAGGGTTCTCTCAAAAAATAAGCTTAATTCAATACCTAAAGGTGCTCGATCCAATTCATTAAACTTTTCATTATCCTGAAACATGAATGAAAGTTAGATGATTGGATCAAGTACTTATATGTATCGGATTGAGCTGATTTTTTACGAATACCTTTGAAAAAATATTTTGCATTTAATGAACGGCTTGGATCGTTTGTGAGAGACCCATACAGTGGGCCCCACGATAAAATTTGTGCAGAATCTGTGCATGACTTGTCTATGTGGTTAGCAGTTCTTTTTTTTATTTTTTCTATTTTTAAGAGGGCACTTACGTGAAAGGAAAATACATCACAGGGCTTCCAAAAAGGGGGATACCAATGTGGTGCTCTGATTATTGTCTACCGATTGGAAAAAAAAAACTTATATGATTATTGTGCTTAGTATATTGATTTTATTTCAAGCTATTTATTTGAACACTAAGTCCTCCAGTATATATAAACATCTATTAGATCAAGTAATTCCTAATTGAACACTTAATAGATTAACCCAAAAAAGGTACACATTCTTGAAGATAAAAATTAAAAAATTAGAGATTAAAAACGATGCTCTGACTTCTCTTTTAACGACAATCAACTCTATTCGTCCAAAAAGATCCATGCCAACCTTGCTTAGCTCAAAATATAAAATTGAGGATTTTTTCCACTAAAAGAATAATTGTGAATTTTTAATTTCATCGGTTTAATCTTGCTTAGCTCAAAATATAAAATTCGTGAAAAACAATGTTAAAATCTTATGTATTTTTATTAAAATTTTTTGATTGGACTATGCACACTAATACATAAAATTTTGTGGATGAATTATTGGTTAATAGTACAGTTAAAATAATTTTTGAACACCAAAATAAAAATTTCTAGAGCCGACATTGAATTTTTTTTCCACTAATACTTTTAATATTTTGGTTGAATAAGTATTTTCTTCTTTTTCCCATTTTTTTCTCCAGTTGAAGAAAGTTGATATTTTAGTCTAAAAAATGAATTTTATCCCATAGATTTAAGTTCTAAAATGACTTCTCTGCACGAATGTAATTATTCATTTCTCTTAGAACACCATTACGTGATGCCTGAACTTCTTTGCATTAACAATATGATAATGATATGAAACTCATATACTTAGTCGTTAATCTAACATAATGTGTCAGATTGGAATTATGTTGCCGATAAAAAAAAAAAATCTCGCATAATGTGTTGTGCGGGGATTGGAATGGCAGTGCCTGTAGGCACCCAACAAATTTTCCTTCGTTTTTTTTTTTTTATAATAATTATTTTTATTTTCCTAATTTCACCGAGGTGGGGTTCATCCCCATCAGGGTTTGCAGATGAATGCCGGATACGGCTAATTGGTTCCCGCAAAATTTTTTCTTGGGTCAACACGCATGCATGATAGGTAACTTTCATTAATAAAAAGAGCATAAAATCTTACTTCAAAGAAGACAATTATTTTCACGCATTCGGTTCTTTCCTCATTTCAAATTTTTAATAATTCAACGTGTTCAAATTAGCTTGCGCGCATATATTTGTCCTCATTTTTGTGGGACCAATTTCAGTGTCCACAAAGGACTCTGCAATTAAAGTTGAGACAAAATTTTATATACATTGACTCCATAAGAGCTGATGACACCATCAAACCAAACTTGAAGTCGATCGATAAATTCAGTGTACATTACATCGACTTTAAGTATGGTTCATGCGAAAATTTTACCAAAGCAGAGTTATGGATTCAACCAATTTTTTATTTGCACGGTCACAACACACAAAGAAAGGGCCGTAAGATCCGAAATGTGAAATTAAAACACTGGATTTAGTCATTCATAAACAAATATACTCCAATATATATACTGTGAAACAAAACATAGTCTTTACAAAAATCACATGAAAACTGAATTACATATAATTCCACTATTACTAGCTAGTAGATCTCAATATCACAAAAAGCTAGAGACCCATTAATCAGGAATAAAAAAACAACGCACGCAGGCGTTTATTTATTTAGAGCAGTTGCCGAATATCACTGCAAATCAATTTCGTAAATAAAAAATAATATCGATCCTTCCTTACAAAAAAGGAAGTATTAAAAGAAGTGGTGGCCGTGGTGATGCTTCATCTGTTTCTTTGCTTCTTTCTTCTCGTGGTGCTCATGCAATGCGTACCCGCCGGCTGCGACTGCGACTGTAGTTGCGATTCTCTCCTCTACCTTGTGCCTGTGGGCGTGTGCTGGATCTTTCTTTATCATGTGCTTCTCATGCTGAAATTTACATCAGAAGCAAATTTTAAAATATGAGAATGGCTAGCTATAACAAGAGTGAGCACTTTTTGAAAAATTGAAAAAAAAAAAAAAAAAAAAAGATAACTAAGTAGAAGAAAATACGAAATTGGCTCAGAGAGACGTACCACGGCGAAAGCCCCGGCAGCAATGGCACCGAGCTCGGCAAGATGCTCGTTGTGCTTGTGGTGTTTAACCTCTTTCGCATAGTCAACTGGCTTGCTGTCTTCCTGAACGTGGTGGCCGTGGTGGTGGTGATGGTGCTTCCCTCCGGTCATTGTGGTGGTTCTTACAAGAAATCACAACAAAGGATCTTAACAATGATGATCGATGAAGATGGTAGTGTAAACTTATAAGGTTTCGAATGATGATTTGGAGAACTCATCGGTATTAATTGGTATTTATAAGTGATCTTAGGCAAAGACTCCGTCATCACGCGGTTCCGCGTTTGATATGTCAAGTTTCAGAAACTCCTACGTAAAATGTGGATTTTTCTGTTGAAGTTGGTAACTGGTTTATTTGATTATAATTGTTTTCAGTTGAAGAAGGTTGATATCTGGTTCTCGGAAATGCCCTTTCTTAATTATAAATTAAGTTTAACTGGGCACGGTGTATTCGAATCCAAGTGGGTTATTCATCCCTAGATCAAACGCGTCGATCTCACTCGTTTTTTTTCTCAAGGTTTGCGGAGTTGCTATACTATATGAAAGACAATCACCTTATTTGGTTCTCATTTTTGAAAATTATTTTTGATGTAATGAGTGAAGAGAAAATGTATTGAGAAACGCACAAAAAGAAAGATGAGATGAGATGAGATGGGAATCAAACAAGGTGAATGAAATCAGCTGGACAACAATATCCCCAACCCGAAGAAGTTTGCCTAAATGGCTAAACGGGTATATGAGAAACAGGGGCGGAGGGAGCAAGGGACAAGGGGGGCGGCCGACCCCGCTGCCTCCCAAATTTTGTTAGAGATTAGTATAATTTTTACTCATTTGACCCCCCTTTAAAATTCATTTTCGCCCCAACCCATATATAAGGGTTTTGTACTTAGGAAAAAGAGGAGTCAAAATAGAATTTCTACCCATAAAAATTCTCAAAACGTCGTTCTTGCACTCTGAATCATACATAGTTCAATTTTCGACCCCACTGGACGAAAATCCTGGCTCCGCCCTTGATGAGAAAGCAATAAGTATTTGTCTTGCATGAGATTACATGTGCAAATATCACGGAGGTCAAATTGCCTAGTCATTAAGTTAAGGGCACCGAATTAATTGAGGTGCAGGCAAACTGGACAAACATCGGTTATTAGGGAAAAAAATGAGCCTGACAACAACAAATGCACAAATCACCCTTTTTTTTTTTCTTAAGGGATAAGTGTGTTTCAATCGTTGAAAAGATGATGTTTGACTAATCAGCTGATCAAATAATTTACTAAATCTCTGTTTCTACAAAATGAATGATCCAGGTGATTGAAGTGGTACGACATGGGTCCGCCACGGAAACATCTGCACCGTGCATTTGGAAAAACCAATTGCAGATAAGCTCAATATATGCTTAGCAATTGGAATAATGCAACTTAATTCATACCTCCGGTCCATAAAGTAGGTGTGGAATTATTTAAATACCGAGAAAATCTTTTTACCGCCGGAGCCAATAATAATTGTTTACGGAACCAAACGTGACCGTCCAAAAGTACTAGATAACAGACAAGCCAAGATCATCCGCGCAGAGCTGTGAATAACTTCACAGCTCCGCGTGAATAAATTTCTCTCTAACACACGAAGTAATTTTCAATGCACACTAGAAGATAAATTGAGAGTATATTGACAAAGGGAGCGCGTACACAAATCATTCCCCTAATAAATATAAGATCTTTCAGTCGAATAAGTTTCGTGTAGTCGTGTGAGATCATCTTCATAAGTCGTGGATCTCGATTGCATGAGAAAAACTTTTTTACGGAGGGTAATTTTGTGCATCCAAAAGTGTTTTGACGGTCCGCATTGAAAAATAATTTTGACCGGTAAAAATTAATTTCTATCGGTCAAAATTGAAAACCATATTTCAATCATTGATTGCCAAAATGGTCGGCCGAGATTGTACAGAGCCACGATATGAATAACTTATTCACGGCTCCTCCGTGAATAAGATTTTCTCATCTCGTATGTGCGGTTGTGGAGGGATTGGAAGGCGCGCATTTAATTCCCTAAGGCTCTGTTCAATTGCACGAAAAGGATGGAAAATGACGTGGAAATCAAATTTTCTATAATTTTGTGTGTGTTTAGTTACCAAAAAAGTTGTAGAACCCACAGCTTCAAATTTTCTACTGGAAAATACTTTCCTGCAAAATAAATTTTGCCAAAATGAAAGAATTCATGTTTTCCTGCAATAGTTTTTATCAGCAGAACACACACAAGAAAATAAATTTTATTTTTCTTTACTTTACCTCACTTCACTTCTCCAGAAAACAAATTTCCACATAACATTCTTAACAACCAAACGTAGCCTAAGAGCACCCTTTAAATTTTCCTTGCTCAGTTTTTTTTTTTTTTTTAACCGTGTGGAGAAGCCCAAGTGGGGTTCACCCTATGTTGGTCTAACTCGTTTTCTAGCAGGCTAGGGTTTGCGGAGTTGACTATTAGATTTGTACACAATAAATAAAATCGGTCGGGCAACTACATCTGTCCGATTAAACTTCTTTTAGGACAAATGTATCTCGATCGTTAAGATAGTGATTTGTAACTGTCTTGACATTTGTGCAAATAACTACCCAACTATCATTTTAATTTCTACAAAATAAATGACAAGCCCCACAATTAGGTTCATGTTCTAGTTGGTAAATCTTGTCCTACTCATATGAGAGGTTAGAGCTCGAGTTCCATCGTATGCTTTTGGGATTCTGGGTTATGGATGGCCTTTGAAACTCCTTTTGGAATAATAGCTTGTTAACACGTCGTTAACCCCTGCTCATATATATAATATTGGAATAGTATTCCATAAAAGGTAATAACATACAAGAGGCTTCGAATAAAAGACCAAGTAAGGAGCAAATTTTTAAATTTCAAGTTTTAACCACCAACCAACCATCGAGGTTTAATTTTCCTTATTTCTATCTTAGTGACGAGTTACACACAGCCCCTGCATATGGAAATAATTTTGGCTCCACTGATTAAAATTCTTGCTCCGCCTATGTATATATGTACGTGAGATCCATTAAATTATATGCGTGATTGCATTCGTAGTTGTGGGGCCCGTGGGGGCCACGGCGACATCACATTGACAATATACTAAGACCAACCAATAAATTTAGTGTAAGTATAAAGTAGTAGTAGCTAGTTGATTTGGCAATGGCAAACTAACGCGGCTAAGAAAGCAAAGCATATGCGTAAAATACAGCAGATTACGACTAAACAATACATAAAATATTGAAATTCTTCACCATTACCGATTGGTTTTAAGATAGATATAAAGTTTTTACATCTTGAAAATAAAAATAAAAAATTAGAGATAAAAATAATATAGTATTATTTGTATAGTGCTCTGACTTCTCTCTTAACGACAGTCAACTCTATTTGTCCAAAAAGATCCATGCCAACCTTTTCGTCACAATTTCCCCTTAAAAATGATTGTGAATTTTTAATTCTATTGGTTTATAAAATATAAAATTCGTGAAAAAACAATGTTAAAATCTTATGTACCATTTTTCATATTTTTTTTATCGGACTATTCAAACTGAGTAATATATAAAATTTTGTGTATGAATTACTGGTTAAGAGATTTAGTACTGTTAAGGTAATTTTTGAACACCAAAATAAAAATTTCTAGAGCCGTTAATGAATTTTTTTTTTTCACTAATACTTATAATATTTTGGTTGAATAAGTATTTTGCTTTATTTTCCCAATTTTTTCTCCAGTTGAAGAAAGTTTATATTTTAGTCTAAAAAATGACTTTTATCCCATAGATTTAAGTTCTAAAAAAACTTCTCCGCATGAATGCAATTATTCAATTCTCTTGGACAACATCACATGATGCTAGAACTTCTTTATATTCACACAATGATAAAGATATGAAACTCACATACTTAGTCGTTAATTTGGCATAACGTGTCAGACTAAAATAATGTTGCCGATAAAATAAAATAAAAATCTCGCATAATGTGTTGTGCGGGGATTGGAATGGCACTGTCCGTAGGCACCCAACAATTTTTCCTTGGTTTATGTTTATTTTTATTTTTGTTCTTGACTATTATTTTTTATATATGTATACAAAATAACATCGGTCGGATCTACACAACTACATTAATTTGTCTAATTAATTACTAGGTATATTCAAGACAATTGTACGTCGATCACGAAGCTGATGATTTCTTATTGACGAGGCCGTTTGTGCAATTAATTACTCAACGTTAATTAATTTTCTACAAAAATGAATAACCTAAATGATAATAGATAGAAGTGGTACCTGAATGGACAACTTCAAACGCTCTCTTCCGTTTGTAAGCGTTTGTGCTTAGCGAGTTTTCCTTTCGATGTACCCCTTTCGAGTTAATAAAATCTTCGTTTTGCCAAGAAAAAAAAAAACTTAAAACGTGCAATTAAGCCCCAACATGCTGGGCTTTTAATGTGTAATCAGGGCTTTTTAGACATTTTGAAATGTTTTGAGTTGTTTATTGTTTTTATCTGGGCATGTTAGGCCCTCAGGTGTTGTAATGAGCTTTGTTCATCTAGCTGTAATTTTCAATTTTTGGTCGAAATTCCTTTCCGTGTCCCTAATAAAATACTCCCTCCGCCCCGGTTTGTTTGTTCCCTTTTTGACTTTTTGAGAGCGTTTGACCTCTCAAAGAATTAGCTATAATTTTCAATTCGTAATGTTTTTAATATGCAATATGGATTTTGTTTGATAGATCTCAATTAGTTTCATTATACAAAATCTTCAAAATCATAAAAATTTATAAAATGTAAGATATAATAATATTTTTGAAAAGCATGTATTTCGACAATTGGACAAACAAATTGGGACGGAGGGAGTATTACTTTTGCCTATTAAAAAAAAACCCCAACACATGCATGCAACTTTTCACTAGTTCATTAACAAGAAAATTATCAAGATTTTTTTTTTTGCTCCGCAAAACGAAACTTTTTATTAATCTCGAAAGGATACATCGAGGAAAAAGGAAAAAGATAAAAATAGCACATCATCCAACAGAGAGTTGGATGACAATACCTCAAATGAAAATTATCAAGATTAAGACAATCCTCCTGATGAATGCAGGATGGTTAATTAATTAGTTCCCGCAATTTTTTTTGTCAACATGCATGCTAAGTAACTTTCATTAATAAAAAGAGCATAACCTAACATCAAAGAACATGATTATCAATCGTTTCACGAATTTGATTCTCTCCTTATTTCAAATTTTTAATAACTCAAAGTGTTCTAATCAGCTTGAGCGCAATTGGACTCATTTCTGCGGGACCAATTTCGGTGTCGACAAAGGGCTCTGCAATTAAAATCGGGACAAAATTTTGTACGTATTGATCCCATAAGTGTTGATGACACCATCAAACTTAACGTCGATAAATTCAGCCTACATTACGCGGACTTTAAGTTTGGTTCATACAAAAATTTTACCAGAGCGAGTTATATGGATTCAACCCATTTTTTATTTGCACGGTCACAACACACAAAGAAAGGGCCGTAAGATCAGAAATGTGAACTTAAAACACTGGATTTAGTCATTCATAAACAAATATACTCCAATATTATTATACTGTGAAACAAAACATACTCTTTACAAACATCACATGAAAACTGAATTACATATAATTCCACTATTACTAGATCTCAATATCACAAAAAGCTAGAGACCCATTAATCAAGAATAAAACAACGCACGCATGCAGGCGTTTATTTATAATTAGAGCAGTTGCTGAATATCACTGCTAATCAATTTCGTAAATAATAAATAATATCGATCCTTCCTTACAAAAAAGTAAGTATTAAAAGAAGTGGTGGCCGTGGTGATGCTTCATATGTTTCTTTGCTTCTTTCTTCTCGTGGTGCTCATGCAATGCGTACCCACCGGCTGCAACTGCGACTGTAGTTGCGATTCTCTCCTCTACCTTGTGCCTGTGGGCGTGTGCTGGGTCTTTCTTTATCATGTGCTTCTCATGCTGAAATTTACATCAAAAGCAAATTTTCAAATATGCATGAGACATGGCTATAACAAGTGAGCACTTTTTGACAAATTGAAAAAGAAGAAGAATAACAAATTAGAAGGGAATACGAAATTGGCTTAGATAGACATACCACGGCGAAAGCTCCGGCAGCAATAGCACCGAGCTCGGCGAGGTGCTCGTTATGCTTGTGGTGTTTAACCTCTTTTGCATAGTCAATTGGCTTGCTGTCTTCCTGAACGTGGTGGCCGTGGTGGTGGTGGTGCTTCCCTCCGGTCATTGTATTGGTTCTTACAAGAAATCACAACAAAGGATCTTAAAAATATTGATGAAGATGGTATAGTATAAACTTATAAGGTTTTGATTGATGATTTAGAGAGACTCATCGGTATTGGTATTTATAAGTCATTTTAAGGCAAAGACTCCGTCATCACACGGTTCCGTGTTGATATGTCTGAGTTTCAGAAACTGCTAAAATGTGGATTTTTCAGTTGAAAGTAGGTAACATTTTTTATTTGATTGTAATTGTTTATTCTGCTGAAGAAAGTCGATATTTGGTTCTTGGAAATGCCCTCTGCTTATAGATTAAGCTTAACTGCACACGGTGTGTTCAAATCCAACTATCCAAGTGGGTTCTTCATCCCCAGCTAGATCATCGCGTCGATCTCACTCGTTTTTTCTCAAGGTTTGCAGAGTGATAATACTGCTCTGAAATCAGTCGGACAACAATAAACCCGACCCCAAGAAGTTTGTCCAGACAGGTATGAAAAAGTAATAAGTGTTTATCCTGTATGAGATTATATGTTCAAATATTACGGACGTCAAACATTTCAAACTCGGTTAACTGCCCGTCATTAAGTTGAGGGGGGCCGAATTAGTTGAGGTGCTGGACTGAACATCGGTTATTAATGAAAGAAAATGAGCCAGACAATGACAAATACAGAAATTACCTTTTTGTTTTTTGGATAAGGTTAATCGCCTTTTGTTTTGGATAAGGTTCTTTCAATCGCAGAGAAGATGGTTAACCAATCAGACGATCAAGTAATCTACCAAATGTCCGTTTCTACAAAATGAACTATCTAAATGATTGAAGTGGTACGACATGGGTCCACCTCGGGAGAATCTGGACGGTACATTTGCAAAAACCAAGTGCAGATAAGTTCAATGCTTGCTATTGGAATAATACAAGCTCTTCCGGTCAAAGAAGTTTTTTTTAGGTTGTGTTACGCTGAAGCTAGGTTCTTAAAAAATATAGTATTTATTTATTTATAATTTTTAAGCTTAAAAATAATAAATTTAATGAAATAATTTATTGTATAATATAGATCTTTATTGATAGGTCTCGATAAAATCTTTTCAACGGTGCAAGAAAAATCAAAAAATTATTTTTGTGAATGCATTATTTTTTAAATTAGAAATAATTTGTTTACAGTAAAATTTAACAGTGTAGAAGAGTCCATGTGGGGTTCACCCCATGTTGATCGGACTCGCTTTCTAGCAGGGTTTGCGGGGTTGACTATTAGATTTGTACACAAAATAAAATCGGCCGGACAACTACTACTTCTGTCCGATTAAATTCCTTTTAGGACAAATGTATCTCGACCATGAAGATACTGATTTCTAACTGACTTGACATTTGTGCAAATAACTACCCAACCATCATTTTAATTTGTCCACAAAAATGAATGACATGCGTGCATGCATTTCGCAAAACCAAGGGCAGATAAACTAAAGGTTGTTCGGCTAAATAAGTTAGTAATTTATTTTTTTTTTTCGCATTTGTCAATTTTTTATCAATTTTTTGGGGATTATTGCTTCGTTATAATAAGAGGGATGTAAAAAGTAGAAAATTACGATCGAAATCCAAATTTTTTTGAATAAAAACGAAAAAAATTGACTTTTTGACTTATTTTTGTGCTTTCTTTATTGTAATTATTTTTGCTCTTAAGATCTGCTCGACAATCAACCAGATGAATACTAGGCTCCCGCATATGCCAAGAGTTTGTGCTTTCTTTATTGCAATTTTTTCTGGTAACTCATGGTATCCAAGTCAAATTACGGGCAATTGGAATTCACTATCTATTGTGGGATTCTCAAAGCTGAGACAAAATTCATATGGACTGATCCCATAAGAGTTAATAGCATACATACAAGCAGTGGCGTAGCCAGGAATTTACATCACTGGGGGCATTATAAGAACAAAATCTCTGACGATAGCTAACTCCCGACAATATCCCACCGACCAATGACTTGATGGTTGTTGGTGATGCGACTTAATATTTTTGTTGGTTGTTACATCATGTTACAAAGGAGAGTTTTCAAGTTTTGGAGTGCTATTTTGTTCACCCATACACCTAAACACTAGGTGAACATGTGCGTATTATTCACTGTCCATACTGGGTGAAAATTACTCACTCTTCAATAAATTCACCGAATCTTTACTTGGATATGATTGCAGACATTAATTTTGTGGAGCTTATTTGTGTAACAATTCAAACAAGTCATTTGTATTTTAACAAGTATTTAATCTAATAACATGTGCCTTGCTTTAAATATTGGGTAAACTCAAACTACCAATTTCAACAACAACAACAAAAAAGGTGCAGTGGGGGCGGGTGCCCCCAGTGGCCATATAGTGGCTCGGCCACTGCATACAAGAGGTTTCGAATAAGAGACCAAGTAAGAATAAAATTCTTAAATTCCAAGTTTCAACCACCAACCAACCCTTGAGGTTTAATTTTCCTTATTTCTATTTCAGTGATGAGTTACACACATCCCCTGCATATGGAAATAATTTTGGGCTCCACCCATTAAAAATTCTTTCTCCTCAACATTACATGCGTGATTATATATGCTGTGTAGTTGTGGGGGCCATGGTACGTAGCATCACATTACATTATTTCAAGACCAACCAATAAATTTCGCGGTAAGTAAAAAGTATGCTATAGCTAGTTGAATTGGCAATGGATACATGGCCAACTAACGCGGCTAAGAAAGCTTAGGCCCCGTTCCGTTTTTTTTAAAAATCTTTTTTTTTTTTAAAAAAGAAGGTAATTTCAAACTCAAATACAACGAAAATGTGAGCCACTAGGAGACGTGGCGTGATCCATGGCCTTGCTGCACAATCATTTGTACACGGCCGCTCCGTGTACAATTTTATCTCATTACCAATGGGGTGTTTGGGAGCTTATTTTTTGGCTTTTTATTTTCAATTTTTGGCTTTTTGAATTATAGTCAAAATGTGTTTTGGAATATGAAAGAGTGTTTGAGAGATATGTGCAAAATGTATTTTGAAACGGTGGTAGTGTTTAACAAAAAATGAGAAAATACAAATTAAACAGTGAAAACCAGGTTCGGAGCTCATTTTGGAATTATGCTTCTTTCGTCAAAACCTCTGAATGGGTTTTGTAGAATGAGTTCTCAGAATAGACCTGCCAAACACCAAAAATGCACATACCCACGGGGTTGCTATAGTGGTTCGGGCGGTTGCCCAGGCTTTGGGAGAATTTCTCAAGGTTTGGGGTTCGATTCCTCATTGGATTAGTATCCTAACGTAAGTGAGGGGCCGTGACTGATGTGGCCACGCTAGCTCCCCCGGAGGTTTGGATTGCATAGTTGGATCCAAATAGTGACTTGGTTATAGGGTTCTTCCTTTTAAAAAAAACCAGAAATGCAAAAATGAGAATGTGAAAATAGGCCGGCCAAACACCCCCTAACAATACATCTCTCAAACTTCAATCCTAGAAACAAGCATTATGTGGGTTTCGCCACAAAATCCAAATCTTCAAATTAATCATTATTATCACCAATGCTAATCCGCCTAGTCTTGTGATGTGTGCTTTAGCCAGTCTACATCTCTACTTTATGTACAATTTTATTCACAACGATTAAATTTCTCCACATCACTGCAGACGAAAAGAAACGAAAATCATAGAACGCCCGCCTGCCTCGTGAGATCCATAACATTAATTGTATAATTGTCAAGTAGTAAGTAGAACCCCCACATGACATATTATTCCAAGACCATCCAATAAATTTGGCTTTTCTGTGCGGTAAGTAAAAAGTACTTCTATCAAGTTGAATTGGTAATGCGAACATGGCAACCTAACGCGGCTAAGAAAGCATGTTCTTAAAATACAGCAAATTACTAACGATACATCTCTCAAACTTGAATCTTTCTGGAACAAGCATTATATATGTTTCTCCACTTTTTAGCATTTTAATTTGGGACAAGCCTTTTGTACCCACTTGCCCGACCTAATTTTAATGACTGATTCTCTTCATATGGTAGATCTCGTTGTAATGCAATTGTGTTTAATGGATGGTATGTGAGCACATAATCGAAACTGGAATTGTGTTAGTTCGATCCAGTTTGTGTAGAATATCATTTTGATTTGTTTTTGAAAAAGATTGGACAAAAGTACACTCAATAAATAACGGGGTCGGATCCTATCCGGTCCGTCAGGACCAGTTTGGTCCAGTTTTTTTGTATCTGAACCGTCCAAAAATATTTTGAATGTTTTAAATAAAAATGTACCCGAACAAATTTGGTTTTTTTTGCATCCCAACCGTCCAACAATATTTTGAATATTTCTAATAAAAATGTACCTGAACAAATTTGGCCATCAAAAATTCTTTTGAATGGCTCAGATGCAAAAATTGAACCAAACTAATCTGACAGGAATCCTCCCCCATAAAGAGTAACTGACGGAAAACAGTAGCGGAAAAGCTGGTTAAATTAATGGAGACACCAACCATATCCTTTTGCATACCTGCCTCAAATAATTGGATGATGGATAATCTTTTTCTTCGTGCTAAAAGGTGAACCTCACAACGGATATGCCGTAACGGATATGCCATTCATATTAGAAACATTTTTGTTGCCCCCTAGCTTTCCGGAAAAGGTCCAATTCATGAAAATGAAATGAAGATTTTAATAATTCAGTATTTTGCCGCAATGAATATGCCATCCATCCATCCATCCCTGTTGGTTTCGAAAATGTCCTTTACTTATAGATTAAGTTTAACCGGACACGGTGTATTCAAACCCAAATGGGTTCTTCATCCCTAGATCAGCTTGTCGATCTCACTCGTTTTTTCTCGAAAGAAACAAGTGTTTGTCCTGCATGAGATTACATATTTAAATATTACGGATACAGAGGTCAAACATTTCAAACATTGTAATCACTGGAGGCTAGGTTTGACTAATCATTAAATTGAGAGAGCCGGATTAGTCGAGATGTACACAAGGTAGACAAACATCGGTTATTAGGGAAAAAGAAATGAGCCCAACAAAGACAAATGCACAACGATCGTGAAGATAGCGGTTTGTAACTGACTTGACATTTGTGCAAATAACTACCCAACGATCATTTTAATTTTTACAAAATGACTGACATGCATGCACTTTGCAAAACGAAGGGCAGCGCTCTTGTGAACTTATAAGTTTGAAATTTATTTCAGTATTTTTTTTAATTTTTTGTTTAGCTTTTCATAATAATGTTTAGGGTTAATCATTTGTCTCGACGAGACGAATCTGAAAAGTATAATATGAACCGATGTTGAAAAAATTCAAATAAGATAACACTTTAAACAAATAAGATAGTTGTTCGATATTTTTTTTGTCTTTTGTGGACTTCTTTTTTCATTCGACCATAATTTTGTACTTTTTGGACTCTTCTCGTCAAGATGGATGATTAATTTAAAAAAATTCGCTCAAATCTAACAAAAAAAAAGCCCGAACAAAACACTCAAAACAAAGAAAATAATTAAGTTTATGAAAATGAGGCCTAAAAGTCCAATGTCCAATAGAGGGAATAATAAACAAGCCCTGGCAATGGGCTCCTATCCCAGTTGATAACTCCTGTCCTCTTCATGTGGGAGGTTAGGGTTTGAGTTCCGTCGTGGGTGTTTCGGCAGAGAAAGTGCATTGTGTGTGAGCCCCTTGAATTTTGTAATAGAGTGTGTATTTGCCTATGTAATTCTGGATGTGATTGTAACATTTAACTTTTTTCGCATCAGTCCTCAACCACAGCTTCCCGTGTTCTCCTCCCCTTCTTCTTTCCTTCTCCCCCTTCCGTCTACAAACCAGAGCTTTGAATAAAAAATTAACCAGAGCAACGAAACAGAGGAGAGCGACAGAGGATTCCCACGCCCCAACAAAGCTACAAATGCATGCTTTGTTTAGTACTTCATCCGTAAGATAATAATCAACCAGATGAATAGTACAGGGGGTGAGCATGGTTCGGATTGATTTGGTTTTAAAGTAAATTAAGAAAAATAATATTGCTATACCATTTTTTGATAATGCTACACTCTGCAAGTGTATTTTTGCACCAAAAAATACACTTGCAGGGTGTGACATTATCAAAAAAGGGTATGACAAAATCACTACCCTAAATTAAGAACTAAATCATGAATATCTACGGATTATGAATTTGGAGAATCAAACCAACCCACAAAAGGCATAGAACCAAACCAATCCAAGCCATTAAAATACGGTTCGGTTTCAGTTTTAAATCACGGTTTGCATGTATAGAAATTTAGGGTAATTAGTCTTGGTCGTGAAGGAATTATAGGAATAGAAATTAGTTTTCATGTATAGAAATTTAGGAATTGGGCCGTGGAAGTTGATTGATCTGGTGATACAAGTGCTTTTTGTGTATAATAAATTAATAATCATAGGAAATTAGGATTATGTTTGATATACAGGAGTTTAGTCTAAATTATCTTGGTAGGAAAAAAAAAATATTGCGGTGGATTTAATAGGATCAATAAAATTATAAAAGTAGTTAAGTAAGACTCTCATATTCATTTGGTGAATCATAATTTTATATATATATATAATGGGAGAAATGGGAAGGTTCTTATTTTAACTAAAATAAGGATCTCTTTATTTGAAAATATATAAAATGGGAGAAATGGGAAGGTCCTTATTTTAACTAAAATAAGGATCTCTTTATTTGAAAATAACTATATATATATATATATATATATATATATAGACACACACACACACGACACTCGGGGCGGTTACGAAAATCCTTAAAAAAAACCTCTAAACCCCACCCCCCAGTTCCCGATCGAATTTTGATGATCCAAGTCACTCAATGTAATCAGAACGTGATTTTGAAGGGGTACTCGTGAGAAATCAGCAAAAAAAATGACAGGGAATGACTTTATCTAAACAGTTTTTTTATTGAACTTTATTGAATGGTTCAATAAAAAATTGCTCAAATCAAGCCATTTCCAGTTATTTTTTTGCCAATTTCTCGTAAGCACCTTTGGAAATCACGTTCTGAACATATTGAGTGGCTCAGATCATCAAAATTTGTTCGGAAACTATGATATTAAGATTTGGAGAATTTTTTTAGAGGTTTATTTAAGGGTCCCAGGAACTGCCCTGATACACATATATGTATTATACGGCTTGGATCGGTTTGGAATAATAACCGTGAACGTAAATCTACAAACCAAATCATACAACGCGGTTTCTAATTTTTTTAAAACTAAGACCAAGCCATATTACTAAAAAATCGAACCAAATTTTTCGTTTTGGTTTGGACTAGATTCGCGGTTTGGCGGATTTTTTGCTCACCACGAATGATCAATACTAGATAGTTGGTTAATAGTAGGGTTGCGCACGGTTCGGATTGATCGAATTTCTATGAATCCAATTCTAATCTGCGAGTCACGATTTTTTGAAAATGAAATCCGTGTCCAAACCAAAAATCTCACGGTTCGATTTTAATTTGAACTGTGAGTCACGGTTCGGTCCCCTTTTGGTCCATGAATTATGTCGACCAAATGCTTCATCCCGGACAAATGACTTTTATTCCATTGACATCATTTTCAAAGATTACTATTTTTTAGTTAGAGCCAGAAAGATTATAATTAAAGTGCAATTCATTAGGACATCGATCTATAAACTCACAAGTCATAACTACAAAGAAACCTCCTAACCATCTCTAAAAAGTCTACGAGTTGTATCAATAGAACACCAACGCAATAAGAATGTCTAAAATTCAGAGTAGTTCCAAGTAAAGCCAAAAATATATTTACTATATGTTATATATATAACTATTTATTATGTGTTACACATATATTATATTTTATATATATATTTTTAAATATCTCACTGTCCGATTCGGATAATTCATGGTTATTATATGAAAATCTTATCCTAATCCGTATCTCACGGTTTTTTAATTTTTGAATTTGTGTTTGGACCATTAATCCACGGACAAAATCCAAAAGGTGTAGATCGGATTAGTCCAGACCGATTTCACGGTTCACCAAATTTTTTGTGCAGCCCTAGTAAATAGGTTCCCGCATATGCCAAGCGTTCGTGCTTTTCTTTATTGCAATTTTTTGTGGTAACTAGGGCTGCAAACGAACCGAGCCGCTCGCGAGCGGCTCGTAGCTCGGCTCGGAAGATAAACGAACGAGCTCGAGCCGGTTTTATAAGCTCGTTTCATAAACGAGCCGAGCTCGAGTTGCGATGAGCTCGGCTCGAGTCGGCTCGCGAGCCGAGTATATATATATATATAATTTTTTTTTTGATCTGGGGGTATATATACTTAAAAAATGAATGTGGAACCTTTAAACGAGCTCGAGCTCGAGCCGAGCTGACTCGTTCATGTACTATCGAGCTTAGACGAGCCGAGCTCGAGCTGTGCTAATGATTATCGAGCCGAGCTCGAGCCCATATTTTCGAGCTCGATTCTAGCTCGAGCCGAGCTCGAGCCTCCCTATAAATGACCGAGCCGAGCTCGAACATGCTAAAACTCGGCTCGACTCGACTCGTTTGCAGCCCTAGTGGTAACTCATGGTATCCTAGTGAAGTTATGCGCAATTGGACTCATTTTTGCGGGACAGATTTCTCTATCCACAGAGGGCTTTCCAAAGCCGAGATAAAATCCATATGAATTGATCCCATAGGACGTAATAGCATGCAAGTGGTTTGAATAAGAGACCAAGGACCAAATTCTTAAATTTCAAATTTTAATCACCAACCTACTCGCAAGGTTTTGAACGGTGCTATAGTTTCCGACCCCAAAGGGATCCCAATCGGATCTCGACGCCCCACTGGGCCAATTCCGGCCACCGGATGGCCGATCCGAGCCGTCCAAAAATTCTAAAAAATAAAACCAAAAATGGGCTTACGCGAGAATCAACATCATCTGATGTGTGTAGGTACTCAATTTAAACACTCCATGTTTTTTGTACATATATGTAAAAAGGCCCACTCATTTTTTTTTTTTAGAATTTTTAAACTGCTCGAATAGACCGTCTGGTGGCCGGAATGGGCCTGGCAGAACGTTGGGATCCGATCAGGATCGCTTTGGTAGGAACCGTAGACTTTCTGCGAGGTTTCTATCTTGGTGACGAGTTACACACACGGGCCCCTGCTTCTGTATATGTGACATCCATAACATTACACGCGGGATTGCATGTGTAGTTGTCGGGGCCGTACGTGGCAGCATCACATGACATTAATAATTATTCCAAGGCCAACCAAGAAATTAATTCGCAGTAAGTAAAAAGCAGTACTAGCTGGTTTAATTGGCAACGTCAAACTAAACGCGGCTAAGGCTCCGTTTCAAAAATCTTCTTAAAAAATAAATACTTATTTTACCACTTTTAAAAAAAAAATAAGATGGTTTATTCCACAAAATCCAAATAAGCAGATTATTTCACATTTTCAAACTAAAAAATAACGTAAATGAGAAATAATTTTTCAATTTTTTTTTGCACCGTATTAAAGATCTCAATGAGATCTATTAAACAAGATCCATATTGATAGGGAAATTATTTGCGTAAGCACATGATTTTTGAGCTTGAAATTGTCTTCTCAAAAAATAAGTAATTGTTCAATCTTTTGTGGAACAACCCTTCTTATTAGACAAAAAATAAGAACTTAAACCCGTTCTGAAACGGGGCCTAAGAAACAAATATATATATATATATATATATATATGCGTAAAATACAGCAAATTACTAACCATACAATATATCTCTCAAACTTGACTCCTAGAAACAAGCATTATATGGGTTTCGCCACAAAATCCAATTCTTCAAATTAATGGGTTGTTTGGATTGGTGTTTGAAATTTTTTTTGAAAAATAATAAGAGTAATAAGTGAAAAGAGATAGAAAGAGAAATGTTGAAAGTAAAGAGAATCTAAGGGGAATTTTTTGAAAAATTCTTTTGAAAAGTAAAGAAAACAATGCATTATCATTATTATCACCAATGCGCGCTGATCCACCTAGTTTTGGGGAATCCGGGGGCTCTACTGCCCATGGGGCACAGTAGCCCCTACCCAGCGCCCCTAACTGCACCGTTTGGTTTAAAAAAAAAAATCCTAACCACCAACTTGCAATCCTATGGAACAGAAATGTGATTATGAGAGCTCTAGAGATAAATTTGATTATGTATCTTTAGAATAATATAATCAGAAGAATAAAAGCATCTCCAACCCATGGCTTCATATTGGAGATGTCAAACATTTTTTGAAGGCTGACGTGGCATTTTGATATCTCCAATTTGACATCAAAGCCTTCCTTTCCAACCCTTGATGTCAAATTCTATTTATTTGACATCAAATTATCTCTCTCCAACCCTTAAGTCAATATACAAATGGTCATTTTTTGAAATTTGGCATGGAGGAGGGTGGTTGTCAACTTTGACAACTTTGTCATTCCCTTCAAATCCACGTAGGATTGGCATCAAAGAAGGCTGCTGGGTTGGATTGAATTTGATGTCAAATGTTACCGTTAACATATCCACGTAGGATTTGACATCTCCCATTGGAGATGCTCTAAGATCTTCACAACCGTACAAACGGATTAAAAATTAAAACACTTAATTTTTAACTATATTTTTTAATATATAAACGGTCTCAAAAAATTAAGTGTGAAAATTTTCACCCCGTTTGAATCAGTATAAAAATCTTGTTATTCTGATCATATTAACAAGATCTTTGCACCGATTCAAATGGAGTGAAAATTTTCAGACTTAATTTTTTTTGAGACAGTTTATGTAGAAACCCGTATTTAATCCAATTAACTTTAATGTTTATAAATGAGAAAAATGGGAAGTAAGATGTGTTTATATGATTTGGGGTTAAAGTGTTTGAATTGATTGTGGAAGGGTGCAAGTGTAATTAGCATATTTATGGGTATATATAGGAGGGTGAGAAAGCATTGAATCATTTTTCTCCCCACCCTCTCACCGGCTCTCTCTCTATCTCTCGGCTCTCTCCCTCTCTCTTGCTCCCTCTCCAAATTTCTCTCAAAACCCACCAAAATAACCTTCAAATCTTCATCCTTTATGCGTAAGGTGGTCCGTACCACGTTGGTTTGAGCTCGGAGGAGTCGTATTTCGTTCGAATCAAGGTTTTCGAAAAGTTAGGGCTCGTATTTTTGTGGGTTTCGTCCTTCGACCTCGAGGTAGGGATTCTACCTCTCAATATATGTGATAGAAGTGTTCTCCTTGCTTAAATCGTGCCTTTGGTTGTTGTTGTTGTTGTTGTTGTTGGAATCGCTGAAATCTGCAGAAAATCTGGACGAACACCCGTTTGTATCGATACTGAATTAGTCAGTATCGATACACGATTCTCTGGAACACCCTTAGCTACTGTTGTATCGATACTGATTTAATCAATATCGATACAATATTCTCTGGACCGTTTTTAGCCCCTGTCGTATAGATACTGAAATTCGCAGTATCCATACAACAGTAGCTTAGCCCAGCTATTGTTCTTTGCTTCAAGCTCCATTGTTTTGGCTTCCGATCATTTCTAACTTGTTCTAGACATCACCAAATCACTCCATAGTATTGTTAATCTTATTCCTTGAGTTCGTTGTGTGTCTTTTGCATCCCTTGTCCTTATTCGATAAATTTTGATATCGATTAACGCATGAACTTCGCTTGAATTGAATTGAATTGAAATGACACCTTATGTGAGTACGAGATTCTTGGACATTTATCGACACAACGATGAACATTCGGGGCCCATCGACGGGTGGGTGCCTGGCAGGGGATATCAGGGTCCCATAATTAGCCTGGCAGGAGCTAATGCTCATATTGAATATTCAAGGCCCAACCTTCTACAGGTGGGTGCTTGGCAGGGGATATCGGGGTCCCATAATTAGCCCGGCAGGAGCTTCGGCTCATGACACATGACGCGAAGTGACATTGGACACAGGGAAAGTTGAAATGATTGAAGGTTGAGGCGTTTACCAGATTTCGTATCGAGTATATTGGATTGTTAAACCTTGGTTATTGCTTATCGTATGGTCTATATCCCGTTCTTGCATATAATGTTAGCGTAGAATTTCCTACTGGGCTAGTGTAGCTCAAACATATTATCATTTTCAGGTACCAACACAGGACAATAGCATGCATGCTCAGAGTGCTTGGATGTGATCTTTATTTGAAAGCTAACGATTGAAGAGTTACTTAGGCATCTTTGTAAATCTCTTTTGAAGATGTATTAGTAACTTGATCTGTAAATCTTTTGACTATGGAATATTGTAATCCTTAACTCTCGAATATTCGGTACTTATGTTAATTTGGGCCTCGGAGCCAAAGATGTTAAATCTTGGGAATGCTACATTATTTTGGGTTATCGTATGGATCATGGCGAGATTTATTTATGAAAATCATTTATACTTATGTTGAAAATTAAGGGCGTGACAGTTTATATATTAAAAAATATAATTAAAAAATTAAGTGCTTTAATTTTTAATCCGTTTGTACAGGTGTGAAGATTTTATTATTCTGATCATATTATTCTATAAAGATATAATCAAATTTTATCTCTAGAGCTCTCATAATCACATTTCTGCTCCATAGGATTACAAGTTAATGGTTAGAATTTTTTTTTAAAACCAAACAGTGCGGTTTAGGGGCCTGGGCAGGGGCAGGGCAGGGGCTACTGTGGCCCATGAGCAGCTGAGCCCCGGATCCAGTTTCGGGATGTGTGCTTTAGCCAGTCTGAATCGTTACTTTACGTAGAGTTTCGTACGCAACGATTAAATTTCGCTCCATCATCGCATGATGCAATGCATACATGGGCTACCTAAATGCGGCTAAGAAAGCATATTCCTAAAATACACCACCAAATTACTACTACTAACATTGCATCTCTCAAACTTGAATCTTTCCGGAACAAGCATTATATGGGTCATGGACGGAATCAGAATTTTCTATGCAAAGGGACCGGCCATAATATGAACAATAAATCTTTTAAAATTTTGATATTCAATAATATAAAATATTTGGATGGCCAAATAATACCCCGCCATTACAAAACACAACATATTAGGCGATCTTAAGAAGCCAAAAATAATTAAAAGGTGAAAAAATAAAAGTGTTTCAATTCGCTACTTACACCTCATGCATGTATTAAAATGAAATTTAATGATACCTTAGATCCAAAAGTCACGTATATATAATTGAGTTGGAACTAATTGTTACAGTAATTTCATTCTCAAAAAATATAACCAAAACATTTGTGAGAAATTCATTTTCCATCCGGAACACATGTTCTAACAATATGTATTTTATAGTTGAAATTTTTTTTTCTGATCAACTATTTTTATTTAAACAAAAAAAAAACCTTAAATAATTATGAAGTTTTGAAACCACATGCCCATACTTACCTCCGGCTCTGATATAGGTTTCACCAATTTTTAGCATTTTAATTTGGGACACGGCTTCTTCGCAGTTTGCCGAGGAACGTCACCCTGTTCAATTGTGTCTATTCTAGCCACTTGCTGGATCTAGTTTCAATGGCCGATTTTGTCCATATTGTAGACCTCGTCGTAACACAATTATGTTTAATGGATGGTATGTGAGCACAAAATCGAAATTAGAATTGTGTTAGTTCGATCTAGTTGGTGTAGAATATCATTTTGATCAATTTGTTTTAAAAAAATATTGGACAGAAGTACCCCAATAAATAACGGGGTCGGATCCTATTCAGTTTGTCCTGGCTAGTTTAGTCTAGTTTTTTTGCATCTGAGCCGTCCAAAAGTGTTTTAGACTGCCCAGATTTGTTTGGAGTGTTATGAATATCTCCAAACAAATTTGGCCATTCAAAACACTTTTAAACGGCTCAGATGCAAAAAACTGAACCAAACTAGTCTGAGTAGATTGGACAAAATCCTCCCCCATTAAGAGTAACTGACGGAAAACAGTACGTAGCGGAAAAGCTGGTTAAATGGAGACACCAACCATATCCTTTTACTTACCTGTCTCAAATAATTGGATGATGGATTATCTTTTTCTTCGTGCTAAAAGGTGAACCTCACAACGGACATGCCGCAATGGATATGCCATTCATATTGGAAACAGTTTGTTGCCCACTAACTTTCCGGAAAAGGTCCAATTCATGAAAATGAAATGAAGATTTTAATAATTCAATATTTTGTATGCTTATACGGACCTTAACTAATACCTAATGTCTTCAAATGAACACCTCAACAAATTTTAAATGGACTCACAATTTTTCTTTTTATTATCGATGAAAGTAATTTTTAAATTATTGTTTTGGAGTCCGAACAATATTTTTGGGACCTCAGGGTATTTATTTAGATCTTTTATTCAGAAAGTATACGCCCATCGCTCAATTTTTACAGGTTCCCCCCACCGCTCTCAATTTAATTATTGTTCAAAAGTGGTGTTTTGGACAGTTTGGATTTTAAATACTTTCTTGGAAAAGTTTTTTTAAAAATATGAATCATTGATTGTCGAGACGGATGGTGAGATGTTGAGCAGTGAAACAGAGAGGTGGGCATAGTACCTATGTCTTTTATTATTGTCCAAGAGAAGAGAGCATGAATGGTATTGGGGCACCACGTGATGTGATTGATCAAGACCACTCTAGGACGGTGAGATGTCCAAGAGAAGAGACCGTGGGTGGTAATGGGGCACCACGTGATGTGATTCAGGACCACTGTAGGACGGTAAGATATTGAGCAGTAAAATAGAGCGATGAGAGTAGCACTTCTGTCTTTTATTATGGTCCACGAGAAGAGACCGTGAGTAGTGTGGGACACCACGTGACGTGATTCAGGACCACTCTATAAATTTTCGTCGGCAAGGGTAGATTAGCCCCCAGGTATTCACTTCAACCATTGAAGCCCGGCCCACATACTAATTGTGCTAGTTTTTTTTTTTTTCTTTCAAACCCACATTATTAAGTTGTTCCATCATTGTTTATATTATCCTATTACTACTTTATCAGTTTATTAGTCTAATTTTGTAATCTGACCCCAAAATCACGATTCTTTTATTATTCAAAAGTAATCAACCATAATCGAAGCATATAAACCCCTGAGCAAGTCTAATATATATGGATCAACATGTTCCATGCCGATCTCAGATTAGTGGACAAAGAAAAAGATTAGACATTAAAGTAAATTAACCAACAACATCAAATTTATACTATTATATTTATTTAAAATTAGAAACATCGAGAAGGACTAAATTAATAGTTAATTTTTAGAACTCCACTTTCGTCTTTAACTTAAAATCATATCATATTGAGTTTAACTAAAAAATTTATCCACATAAAGTTCGATTCAAATCTTTGCTCAAAATCTTGAAACTTATTCCGTCCCTCCGTCCCAAAATGTTAGATTTTTTTTGGGATTGCGTGCAATTTTCAATTGTCTATATCTTTCGATTTATCAAATTTTATGTGATTTTGAAAATTTTGTTTAATAAAATTAATTAAAATATATCAAATAAGATCCATTTGGTATATTTTTGATATACACATTGAAAGATATAGGCACAGAAAATGACACGCAATCCCAAAAAGGTCTAATATTTTGGGAGGGATGGAGTAGTTGTTTTCTGTTCAAATATAACCACTCTGCTTTGATGAAACTTTTTCTCAAATTTATGTTTAAATGTGTGTGATAATTAAAGAAGAGAATTTTTACACAAGTGTTTACCTAAATTCGAATATAAATTTGAGTAAAGACTAGAGATGGCCTAAGATAATCGATCATTGAGTTATTGCCCACCTCAAAACGTGATATAGAAAATAAACCAGAGAACCTTGAAACAAGCTAAGGTGATAGGTTCAAGTTTGTATTGAAATAGGTACAGTACTTCTTAGTCGTCCATGAGTCTAACACTAGAGTCTTAATTCTTTTTCCCTTTAAAGATCTTATGAACCCGTACTTGGCTGACCCAACTTAGATCACCCAAGTAGCGGGTCCATAATTAGGAACGCAAAATTAAGCGGATTTCCCAATCTTGCTTCACTAACACACATAAAAAAGAGAGATAGTTTCATATTGGTCCGGACATCTGAGTTACGTATGTATATATATATATAAAAAAAAAAGACATTTTCTTATCGGCAAAAGGTAGTAGTTGTATTAATCAACAAAACATAATACAGATGAAGCAGCTATAAAAAGGCTACCCAGGAAACAAGGAGATGATGAAATGCTACTGAAGTTACACATGCATCTCAAAGACACTCAAACAATATTATTCTCAACTTACACAGCGTCCACATGATCACACGAGGAGAAAGAGAACCAAGAAGGGCACCTCTTTGACTAGGTCATGGGGACTCAGGCTGGACAGAAAATCAAAACAAATACACACTTACACACACGCACAAGTACTTCATTATTTAAGATCAAAGAGACCACAGATCAAAGCTGACGGGCCATGCATCAAGATTTTAAAAGATGTGGTGGTGCTTCTTTCCCTCGGCCTCTTCCTCTTCCTTCTTTGTCTCTTTTTTCTCATGGTGCTCGTGGAACGCGTACCCGCCGGCCCCGACCGCAGCTGCAGCCGCGATCTCTTCCTCCAGCTTGTGCTTGTGGGCGTGCTCCGGGTCTTTCTGCGACTTGTGCTTCTCATGCTGGTATTTTCATCACCAGAGAAATCACACAATATAGTAAGAAACTTAACACGTGATCATCACAAGTACAATTAACAAAGGGGTACCAAAAACGGAGTAGTGTTAATAAATTTACCAAGGCAAAAGCGCCGGCAGCAACGGCGCCGAGCTCGCCCAAGTGCTCGCGGTGCTTGTGCTCCCTCTCCTCGTGCCCGTAATCGGGCTGCTGCTCCGCCACGACCACTGTCGTGCTGTCAGTATAGTCGTTCACCCCGTCGGTGCTGTAAGTGGTGTCGGAGATGCCGACGGCGTCGACGGGCTTTTCCCCGTCCTTGTGGTGGTGGAAAAAGTGGTGCTTGGGCTTGTCCTCTTCCATTTTGCAGCGGTGGTGATCGGGAAAAGAAAAAGGATGAAAAGTATAAGCTCGAATGAGATAAGGGAGTGTTTGTTTGTGATGGTAGATCACTAGTGCCACTGGGTAGTGCTATTTATAGATAGTTTTACTATAGTTGTGGTGGGGGGGAGATAAAGAGGGTTTGAGATCTTGCCGTTGAATGGTGTGATGGACGGTGTGGATTTCGTGATTCACGGATCTCATATCCACTTTCAATAAAGTAGGATGGACTCTCTTTTTATTTAAAAAAAAATAAAGAAAAAGGACAAAGTGGAGTTATTGTGAATCTACCCTCAATCACTCACTCAAGGGAGAAATTTTTCACTGGGGTATCACGTGGTGTCTGTTCGGTACAATATTGACAGAACAATTGTTACTGATCTATCACTAAAAGTATGTTGCTAAAAATTTTTACTAACAGCTTTTCACTTATAGTGACAGCTATTTGTCATTATTCACCTATAGAGCTATCACTATAGGTGAAAAACTATTATTAAAAAATTTTAGCAATAAATTTTTAGTGAGTTCAGTGACAATTTTTTTGCCGTTGTTGCTCATTGTTTTTTGTAGCGGGTCTAATATACTTTTGGATGGTTCGAATATGCCCACTCGGGCACCACATCAGCTGGGTGACGTAGTACCCACCCGACAAAAATTTCTACACTTAAGGAGTGATAGTAGATTTTTGAAGTTTCCAAAAAGAAAGTCTTCGTCCACCGCTCCCCCATTGCTTTCTATCTAACAATTTAAGAATGTTTTGGATGGTTCGAATTTTAAAAAACTCTTTTACTGTAAAAGAGTTTTTTTAAATTCGAATTATTAATTGTTGAAATGGATAGTAAGATGTTGAACGGTGAATGTTGAGCTATGGACATAGTCTTGCTCTTTGCAAAATTTGAGAGCTTTCCACCGAAACACTAGTTATGTGATATTAGTGATCTAATTGGCTGTTCATTTATATATAGTCCAATTCGATGTTCATACCCGATCAATTAAACAGACCATGTACATAATAGTAAACAATTTCTTCTATCCATTAAAAGTGACAACGAGCAATACAAAAAAATTTGATGATTAATTTCTATCTAACCAAAGCGTGAACTAAAACAGAAAAAATAAATAAATAAAATCTTGTAGCCTTATTTCATTGGCTACGTTTTTTTTTTTAAAAAAAAACACTCAAACCCCTACCTTGCCATCTACAAAGTAGGTTAGGATCAAAGAGAGTGAATATGAGACACATGATATATTAGGAAAATATTGATTTCATTAACTTGAACTGACTTGGTTCTTACAATAAGAGGAGCCCTCCTTTTATAGGCGTAAGGAGGGAATACTGACATCACTATCTATCCCATAAGCAAATGCATTTTAGTGAAGTGTTGAGAGAGACTCAAAAGGCCATTCCTAATTTCTTCGAAACCCCAACACGCCATGCATCTATCTCTATCTATCCTATGTGCAAATGCATTTAGTGAAGTACGTGTTTTTTTTTGATCCGGAGTGAAGTACGTGTTGACTCAAGACTCAAAGGCCATTCCTAATTTCTTGGAATTCTTTTTAAGTCTCACCACGCATGTAAAGATCCCATAGGAAAGTACGTACCTATGGTAAGATAAAACTAGTGTTGTGTCGGTTCGATACACGGTACAAGAAAAAAAAAATTTACATTGATGTTTTATATTGTTTTTGTGCATCGAACAGGCATGATACTAGTTATTAATATGTAAAGGGTTTTTTTTTTTTCCCATTTTTTTGTTCATTTTTCTTTTCTGCGCGGACAGCCCATAAAACCTTGTCAATTTAGGTAAGTGACTGCAATTTTTAACCTCCAATGAATGTGGTGCTCAATATTGCTACGTGCCCCGATTCAAAAGTTGCCAAATAACAAAGACAACACCAATTAATAGCAAAGATAACCAAAGATACCAACTAATTTGGTGGTGGCCTGTGGAGCCCAAGGTTGGTATAGATGGGTTTGCTTTCCACGTAATTCTTGGGATCAGGTCACAAGGAAATATTTTTTTATGAAGCCTCTAGTTTCCACATGGATGACCTGACTTTAATTAGACTAAGAAAGGAATTATTCGTTGTGCTACTGCAAATTTTCACCTCCAATGAATGTGATTGAGGCTCAAGGGTGCTACGTGACCCGATCCAAACGGTGCCAAATAGCAAAGATAGCCAAGATACCAACTTATTATAGGTGGAACCCAAGGGCTGGTCCGATTTATAGGTGGGTTTGCTTTCCACGTAATTGACTAAAATTTGATTCTTGGGGTTAGGTCGTAAGAAAATATTTTCTCATGAATCCTCTAGTCTCGGTGTGGATGCCCTGATTTTGACTGGACCGAAGAATGAATTAGTCGTGGTGCACGTATACTGGCCCGAATGTTTTGACAATCGAAACCCCAAAAGAAAAAAGATTGATTAGGGGGACGTGGTTCCACATGATGGGGCCATTCCCTCAATTATGATTTGAAATAAGGGAAATAAATGATTCTGGACGGTGAGTTGTTCCCCACATGAAAAAATTATTGAGCCCAACTGATCCCCTAGTTGTTCAACTACCAGTCGACATAAAATGTCAAAAACAGTTAATTCCCATTATTTTTTTAACCTCTTTTTTGTCTACTTATTTTGGGCCAACGGATAGGTACGTACGCGTCTTGTGCACGAATAAACCCTCCCCTGCAACCGGCCGGATGAAATCAGATTCAATCTCAGATCTTCGATTCCGAGTAGTTGACGTAATTAATCCTATTCTATTCGAGTCTTTAGATCGACAAGAGGCTGGGATGGAGACTTCGTGTTCATACAGTGTCATTTCGATGTAACCTTTGTTTGACAAAGCAATTGGGTACGTGGTTTCAAAACGTTATCCCCAATGCTACTTGCACATACTTTTGTGCACATATCATGCATATGCATTTTTTTGGGATCCATATCGTAGTTCCACAAAATGATCCGAATCGCTCATCTTTTTTAAAATATTTTTGGAAGGGTTCTTGTTAAAAATCAGCTCCAACGGATATCGGTAAGGGCTTTCTCAGAAATCGTAGGGCAAAACAGAATGATTCGCGCTACGATTTCTGAGAAAGCCCTTACCGATATCCGTTGGAGCTGATTTTTTATAGGAACCCTCCAAAAAATATTTTAAGAAAGATGGGCGGTTTGGATCATTTTGTGGGACCCCGATATGGGCCCCACAAAAATGTATGTGCATGATATGTGCACAAAAGTATGTGTGGGAATCACTGTTGTTTTGATGATAACAAAGCATGGATTGATGGTAACTATTGCAAAAGGCATTGGATTGCCAAACAGATGATTCGGATGATGTACGATACGATGCTATGCACCACTCGCACAGTACCATCCCCTGTTCCCATTGATTGTATAGGATTAATTTCTATGTCGACAGAGCCGGCCCGATGATTTTTTTTTATTGATCTTGTCCCCATGATTCAAAGTCAGCTAATTGCATGCTACAGATCATGACCATCATGTTCAAGTCATGAATAGCTTCTTGAATTCTGTATTTTTTGAGAAAAGCATGAAAGCCACACCAAAAAAAATAAAAATGATGACTTTTGAAAGCAAATAGTTTGTGAGAAAAAAGAAAAAGGCATATTCAACCTTGGATGTTTTTTTCTTTGGTCTTGTTTTGGGTTTACCGCTCTTCTTCATGTATCAACATTATGAAGCGGGTGTTATGTCTCTTTTTTCATATTTGATGTATCCTTTGTCAAGTTTTTAATAAATTTTTTTTGTTGTTTCAAAAAAAAAATTCTTCACAGATACGCAATCGCCAAAAGTTTAAATTGAAGATATTAATTTCATGAAAAAACTTGATTGGTGAATAAATTATGAAGAAATTAAAGCAAGAATATTTGTGCGTCAAGTATTCTCTAAAACCACGTACCTCCATTTTGAAGAAGAAAAAGAGAATTTAGAGAGCTTCAACTTTCAATCTTTATTAGAAGAAACTATATATGAGCGTCAACATGTTTTATTTTATCTACATTAGAGCGTGTTGCGATTTTAGTCAGAGTGGTCACGGAAAGATTGCGTTGTAACCCGTGAGCAAGAAAGGACCTAAAAATTAGGGGTGTTCAAGAAAATCGTCCGAACCCCAAAACCAGTTCGATTCGGATCGAACCATCCTATTTGGTCCTGTTCTGCGGTTCTATGGTTAGGTTATAGTTCCAAAAAATTAAGAATTGTTAGTTTTGGTTCGGTTACTAGTTCTCAATTAAAGAACCGTGGTTAGAACCGAACCGGACCGTTTAAAACTAAGATAAATATAGAAATACATTTGTGTGTATAGTTAAATATGTATTTGGATTTGGTACGTTAATCTTTTCCCTGCTAAACTTAATTTATTTAAGATAAAATCTCATTTGTTTGGAAAGTTTTTATTTTCTTCCTTCATTTCCTATTCAAGCAGATTACCTTCCTATTTTCTTAATTTTATGAGTTCATGTTTTGTGAATAAATACTGTTTGGATGCTAATTGGATAAAACTGGAACAGAACCAAAATCGGACCGGTCTTGCGGTTTGGTTATGGTTAGGTTTCATGCATGTATTAGTTAGGTTCCGGTTCTTAATTTTCTAGAACTGTTTGAATGGTCCAATTACTGATTTTTTAGAGAACTGGACCAATCTGGACCGTGTGCACCCCTAATAAAAACTATTGAAGCTATTGCAAGAAATTAATCCAAAGGAGGACTCACGGGGCAAGGCGGCAACGCGCGAGTTGCGGACCAAACCACATCAAATGGTTGTGTTTGACCTAAGCTTCCCTCATACATTGTTCATGTGTGATGATTGAATGAATTTTTATTTTTATTTTTTGGTTTGATTCAGTGCATGTAGTCTGATCTATTTTGAGTCAGCTCAATTCGGTACTTAAATTTATTTGCCTATATAAGTTAATTTAAGAAATCCAATTCAGCTCTCATATGATAAAAAGAAATTAAAAACTGGCCTCTTGGAATATTGCATATCTAGGTCAACACACGATATGTTTCATAGTTATATACACTTGTACGTTGGAAATTCTTGACTTATTACTGAATGTACGTAATGAAACTTATTTTATTTTTCGGAGAGAAAACCGCTTTTTTTTTTTTAAATTTTATTTTCCCTTGTCTACAATTTTCAAACTCCATAAATATTTCAATTTTAACAAGTAGTCCATAATTTCATTCACAATGAAAATACTTTTTATTGTGCGTATGTGGTGCCTCGATATTTAGATACTTGTTCAAGATCTCCAAAGAGAGAGAAATGCGCGGTATGAAATTAGATAATTGGACGTTAATTATTCATATGCGACTCAATCAAATTGGTGTAAAGTCATTGACAATTCATACATAAACAAGGAATCAGTTTAACCTCTCATGAATATAAAACAAAATATATCTTGTTTATAAATATTACACGAATACAATTATGAAACAAAATATATCTAATTTATAATGTCACATGAACAGAAACCTATTAAAACAACATGATCTCCTTTACTAGGCCATTCTTAGGGGTGAGCAAAATATCCGTCAAACCGTGAATCCAGTCCAAACCAATCCAAACTGAAAGATTTGGTTCGGTTTTTTAGTAGTATGGTTTGGTCATGGTTTAAAAAAATTAGAAACCGCATTATATGGTTTGATTTGTGGATTCATGTTCACGGTTATGGTTCCAAACCGATCCGAACTGTATAATATATATATATATACACACAATATGTATAGTTATATATATTTTAATTATGATTCACCAAATAAATATGGAAGCGTACTTTCCTAATTTATTGATCCTATTATATCCACCAATATTTAGTGTTCGAATTCCTATTCCTATAATTCCTCTACTACCAATACCAAGACTAATTACCCTAACTTTCTATATAAGAAAACCTATCCCTATACTATATAAACCTAATGAACTAACGTAGCATCCATCTCTTTGCCCTTTTATTTGATTAAACTATCTTAAGATGTTTAATAAGTGGTATTCTTAGTTGGTTCATTTTAGTGACTTACCGGTATTTCGTTTTATTTGTTTGTGGCAATTATTGATATTCTATTCTTAAATTAGTTGGTTGATGTTAGATTGTTTTAAGAATTTGAATGAAAATGATTTTAATATAAGTTTTTTTAAAATTTATTTTCGTAATTTTAAATACTTCAAATATTTTTTTGGAGATGATAGCTTAGTTCAAAGCAAACCGTGGTTAAAACCGAAACCGAACCGTAATCTAATGGATTGGATTGGTTTGGTTCTCTGCGTTTTGTGGATTGGTTTGGTTCTCGAAATTTATAATCCGTAGGTATTGGTTTGGTTCTTGGTTTACTATAAAACCGAACCAAACCGGACCATGCTCACCCCTAGCCATTCTCACAAAGGGAGACCTAGTAAATCAAACATAAACCACCCACAAAGTTCAATTATTTTAGTGCAGTACTTGGTGATCATGACTGCTAAATTACAAGGATTACTAAACACGCGTGGTTCAAAGAGATGAAAAAATCATTAGTGGTGGTGGTGGCCGTGGTGAGGTTCATGATGCTTTGCTGCTTTCTTCTCATGGTGCTCGTGGATTGCGAACCCGGCGGATCCAGCTGCAACTACGACTGCAATTTCTTCCTCTACTCTGTGCTTGTGGGCATGCTCTGGGTCTTTCTTTGCCTTGTGCTTCTCGTGCTGAAAGTTTCATTAAAAGCAAATTAATTCATATTTGAGTCACACATACATCAACAGCAAACCACATGTATCAGATAAGTGTAGGTAGGGCTAGCTATAGCATACCAAGGCGAAAGCGCCAGCAGCAACAGCACCTAGCTCGGCGAGGTGCTCCTGATGCTTGTGGTGTTTAGCCTCTTTGGCATAGTCGACTGGCCCGTTGTTGTCTTCCTCCTTGTGGTGGTGGCCGAGGTGGTGGTGGTGGTGCTTCCCGTCAGACATGGTGGTGGTGGTGCTAGCTTACAAAAGGAAGTATAATTAATGAATAAGGTGTGTGTTTTGAAATATAACTCAAGAGGGTTTTGATGATTTGGAGAAACTAACAGGTATTGGTATTTATAATACTCCTAGCCTAGGACTGGGATGATCTTAATTAACATGATCACACGGTTCGGCGGATTCCGCGGCCTTTGATACGTCAAGTACGCAGTTTTTGTAATATAATATGGATATTACAGTTGAAGTTGAAGATCGAGGTTAGTTGGTATTTGTCTGTCCAAAATGCAATAAACAAATAGATTAATTTGCATCATGTCGAATGGTAGAGCAGCTCCAACCGTGTTGGCCGGCTCCAAGTGGCCCATCCTGGATGATCACTTTGGTAGTTGTTCATTTCGTAGCGCTCGCCGGGTGGCCCGTGTGGTCAAAAAAGAAATTTTGGTTGATCTTGGCATAGACAAACAGACAATTATCGTAACAGATACATACTGTCGATCTTGAGAGGAATTTGATTCTTTCAACAGACAATGTCCGATTATCTTCATTTTTTTTTTGTGTACAAAAACTCTTTAAAAGATCATCTAATTAGATTATTGAGATGGTGCCGGGTGGCAAGGGCGGAGGCACGTAGATAAAAATGGGGTCGAATTTCTCACACGAATATTTGATAGTTTGCAGTCAAATTTTGCTATTATGACCAAACAAAATTAATTTCATAAATTGCCCCAACTAACTTCAGATGCATAGAAATCATGTGCGCTCTTTTTTCCCCCCGAGAATTGACAGTATTATAAATTAGGCTATCAATGATTGTTGTCGAAAACATAATAAATCTTTGGTACCTATTATGAAAGCAAAATTGGATTTATTAGAGTAAATCTACCTTATAATTAACCTTTTAATATATATATATATATATATATATATATATAGTTTAGTAAATAGAAAAAATATTTTTAATCCCACTAACTGAATTTTCTGGCTTCGCCGCTGCCGGGTGGGTCCACGTTAAGGCCAACAACATGGTGAAATTTGAAAAAAAAAAATCAAGTGCAAATAAACACAGTCCATTCTTCAAAAATTAAGGTAATAAATTAGCCTTAGAACCCCGGTAGTAAATTAGTACTCCGAAAGTGAAATTAATGATTGAGATTCACTTTAATGTGTGAGACTCAAACATCTAAGAGAATTTGAACCACTAATTTTTCTTTCGAGAACATTTTCGAAATACCTAGCCTTGCTCACATTTTATAGCATCCGCTATTAACCCTTGGGAAATTTTTAGAAATGGTTCTTCTAGTTTCACTTGAGTCTCATTTTCATTCTCCAAGTATCAATTGCAACTCTTTTGACCTTCAAATTTGATTCGTATCAAGTTAGTCCAATTGATAATGTTTGTTAGCCAAATTGGACGGAAAAAATCAGATTGAGGGCAGACGTCATCAATTAGACCAACTTGGTAAGAAAACTACAACGTCTTAACTATTATCAATTTGATTTTTTCTATCTAGTTTGGCTTATAGAAGTTATCAATTGACCAATTTGGTGCAAAAACCAAACTTAAAGGTCAAAAGAATTGTAATTGATACTTGGGGAACAGAAATGAGACTCGGATGAAACTAAGAGGACCATTTGTATAAATTTCCCTTAACCCTTAGATACCGGCATTAATTCTTGCACCCTCCATTCACAAGATTTAATTAATTAAGGAGAGAGATCTGCTGATCTGAACAATCAACCGACCACTATTTGGCTGACTAGCTTTGACATGGACGTGGATCTAACATCCCGGTAGCTAGCTATGAATACGTCCACATGCAAAAGTCTACAAAAATAGAAAGCTAACACGGCTAAGATATCTTCCCGATAAGTTATCTTTACGAATTTTAGAATCATGCACGTTACACATCAGTGCAAGAATGGTGATGGATTAAGTTTTTACGATAATCAAAGTGTTCGGGTGAACTTACGTGCACTTCAATTAACAAACAAGTTTTATATATAGCCGTCAGCCAATTTATGGGATATGGATACGATCCACAAGTTTGATAAATTATGAAGAAAACACTAGGATCGACAACTTGACAATTGCAAGGTAAAAGAAAAAGATTTTCCCAGAAAGGTTTTAAATGGAGTTCAATTTTGTTCCCGGAATGGTTTTAAAAGGTGGGTGAACATTACGTACTATGTTCCCGGTCTTATTTCGAGATGATCAAGAAAGTTATCTTTTAGAGCATGATATTTATTTAAACTAACCTTGCGAAAAATCAACGCGATCGGATATCGTAGAAATCTTTAGATGCTTGTCAAACTTCTAAATTGAAAATTGGATTGTCGTATGGGAAAATTGACCAAAAATACAATAAAATAGTTTTGATCGAGTGGGAGGATGATAGTTATAGTATTTCATTGTATCAAGTAGTTATTGATATCTAATTGAACCAAATTTTTGCTGGGAGATTGTTTGCCATTTTAGTTTTGTTTTTCAATTATTATCCTATTTATTTCTCCAATCATTATCTTATTTCTCTAATTATTACTTTATCATCCTTCTCTATCTCTCTCTACTCATTATTCTCTCTCCAATTATTACCCTATTTTTCTCTCCGCCCATTACCAAAACTAAATTAAATTAAACTAAAATGCCAAATAAACAAGGCCAAAATTACTCCCTCCGCTCCTAAATAAATGTCCTGTTTTACTTTTGCCAAAATTTTTTAAATTAGTTACATCTTTTAATTTATACCATTTTTCATAATTTATAAAATTTTGTCTAATAGAATTAATTGAGATTTATCAAATAAGATGCATATTGTATATAAAAAATAAAATACTTTGAAAGCTATAAATGATTTTTAAAATATCCAAAATAGTAACATGGACATTTATTTAGGAACTAAAGAAGTATGTTTTAATAAATGAACCGTTCTGATCATCAAAATAAAATGAGAAAGATGATTATCTTTGTACTTTTGTTTTCTATCAATAAAACTAACAATTAACATTTTGAAAAGGAAAAATTGAACTCGTATTTAAATCCCAGGAAAGTAAAAGCATGGGGTTACCCATTTATCGATGCTTCCTTTCTTGGCAACTACGAGTAAACAGAGCGTTGTCGGCGGTGGGCCCCAATTGGACGGAAGTTGGGACCCGGTCCTGGTCAACGAGGATAGATTACCCCCAGAAGAGCCCGCCGACCTCTTCCAGAAACATGATCCAAATTGAGCCCCGGCCCGCATATTTATCAGAATGTCCCATATCAAAAAGTCTACCCACACAGCAGATCTGTGCACAGATTTTATTGTGGGGCCCACCACGGATTCCACACAAATCATCCGAGCCGTTCATTAAATGTAAAACATTTTTTCAAGGGCCTCCGTAAAAAATAAGTTCTTTCCGATACCTATAGGTATTCGATCCAACCATATAACTTTTCATTATCCGGAAATCTGAATGAAAAGTTAGATGGTTGGATGAAGCACCTATAGGTATTGGATTGAGCTTATTTTTTACAGGGGCCCTTGAAAAAATGTTTTACATTTAATGAATGGCTCGGATGAATTGTGTGGGACCCGTGGTGGGCCCCACAACAAAATCTGTGCACAATCTGTGCACAGATTGCTGTGTGTGTAGAACGGTTCGTCCCATATATTACTGGGAAACAGTAGTAATGATTCACGCACAGATTTTTGTGCACATATATTTTTATGGGGCTCATAGCGGGGTCTCGCAAAATGATCCAAACTACTGATCTTTTTTAAAATATTTTTTGGAGGGTTTCCGTAAAAAATCAACTCCAACCGATATCGGTAAGAGTTTTTTCAGAAATCGTAGAGCGAATCATTCTATTTTGTCCTACGATTTCTGAAAAAGCTCTAACCTATATCCGTTGGAGCTGATTTTTTACAGGAACTCTCCAAAAAACATTTTAAAAAAGATGAGCGGTTCAGATCATTTTGTGAAACCCCGATATAGGTCCCACAAAAATGTATGTGCATGATATGTGCACAAAAATATGTGCAAGTAGCACTGTTGAGAAAAATTAGAGTAGGAGGCTATGGAAGCTCAAACGCATTTGTATCGAATATTACTACTAAGATTTAAAATTTGTCGACCACCATCGAATCATTCAAACCTGATTAGTTCTTGTATGGATCAAAGCAGTTACCCAACATTCATACTACTGCTCCCTCTATCTCCAAATTTTGGTCAATCGTTTTCTCTATGGCGTCCCATTTTGTTTGCATATTTTAACTAGTAGTAGAAGAAAATTGACCCATTAAACGTTTTTACCGTTCACCCCTATATTGAAATTTAAATCAAAATGCATTTTAGTCCAAAAAGTACACAATTGCATTTTAACAAGAGGATAGTTTTGAAAATCGATATGTTTTGAGAGTCATGATGGTGCACGTGCCCTTAAATTAAGGTGGGATTCTCAAAAGGAATAAAATTTTGAGACAAGGATATGAATAGAGCGGAGCTCAACTTGTTTATTTATTTATTTTCGGAATAAGGAAAATCCATTGGTGTTTGCAGGGGCGAAGCCAAATTGTTTGATCTTTTATTCAAACACTCGACTATTTATTTTTTAAGCTACCCTTGGGTGTTTCATTTTTTAGCTATCGATATTAGCTTTTTATCGATAGCTATGTTTTTATTTCCGTCGATAGATCTTTGATTCAAACACACCGTCCACACAAAAAGAAAAAAGAAGAAATCAAATCGTGAGGGAATATTGGGGCTTTTGAGGGATGAAGATGATTATGACCCATAAAAAGAGGATCTAGAGATGTTTATTATTGCTAATTTTACTTCCTTTCGGCCATGTTCAAACGTGTTTTTTTCTTTACCACACAAAGACGTTGAAACATATAAATAAACTGCATAAATTTTATATATATATATATATATATTTATATTTTAGGCTAACCTATATTGATAGTATAAAATTTGTTGACATGGTAGAGTGCATGAACATGGCTATACTCTAAATAAAATGATTAGATCAACTCTACTCTACTCTACTCATGCATGTTAGATCATTTTTATTGGCCTGCTTAATTAGCATTATTTCTCTTGCAATGCTCAATTTTCAAATAAGAAATCCCAACCTAATCCACTCCACAAATAAGAATGTATTTGCGTTACAGGGATCAGATCAGATCAAAACAAAATGAATCTGAATTAGGTACATTTCTAGAGAGAGAGAGAGAGACAGAGAGAGAGAGAGAGAGAGAGATATTAACGTGGCATCTGAGGCTGCTGGGGATCTACAAATCTTTATAGCAGTTAGGAATTGAGTTACGAGTTGTGCAAATTTGTTTAAGACTCGAGGACATATTAGAGATTCAAAGGGGTGACGGAGTTTAAAAAAAGGGAGAGATCAAATCGATGCTCACCCTTTATATATATATATATATATATATATATAGAGAGAGAGAGAGAGAGAGAGAGAGAGAGAGACCCTTCTCCTCAGGACCACCTTAACTTAATAAAATAAGGACCTCCCTTTCCAGATAGAAATTCGATGATCTAAGCCGCTCATTGTGCCCAGAACGTGATTTTAAGGGTACTTGCAAAAAAACAACAAAAAAAAAATGAACGGAAAGGCTTCATCCGAGCAATTTTTGTTTATTTTTTATGAAACGGTTTAAATAAAAATTGCATCGATTTGAAAATGACTGTGTGTGTGTGTATATATATATTTCAAATAAGGAGGACCTTTCCATTTCTCTCATTTTCCGTTCGAATTTCAATAATCCGAGCCGTTCAATGTGTTCAGAATGTGATTTTAAGAGTACTCAAGAGGAATCAACAAAAAAAAGACCGGAAAGGGCTTCATCCGAGCAATTTTTATTTGAACCGTTTGATAAAAAATAAACAAAAATTGCTTGGATGAAGCCTTTCCGTTCATTTTTTTTGCTGTTTTCTTGCTGGTATCCTTAAAATCACGTTCTGAACGTAATGAGCGGCTTGGATCAGCGAATTTCTATTAGGAAAGGAAGGTTCTTATTTTATTAAGTTAAGGTGGTCCTTAGGAGAAGGGGACTATATATATATGTGTGTATATATATATATATATATGTTAGAATAGATAGATTTTGACTTGATATTACTTTTTATATATTAGAATAGATATTTGACGACTTGGTAAAGATATGTTATTTCGCAACAGTACTTTCAAAAACTTTTTCCTTGAAATATGATACAATTTTTCTTTTCTTTTTATGTATGAAATTTTTGCTAGATGAAGGTACTCGACTCTATAAAAACTTGTTTGAGCTTGATTCGTATACTAAATGAACTGAACGAACGAATCTAGACATTATACTATTCTGCTCGATTCGTTTTGTTTAGAGCCCTACTGCGGGAGAAAGACTCTATTATCTTTTACAGTAAGCAATTAAACCCCACAAATCATCCAATTTGTTACGCAATAAATTTCTTTTAGAAAAGAGATTCTTTAAATAGAAAAATATTCCTAACAAATTTAAGTATATATAAAATAAGATTTTTTTATAAATTTGTATTGTTTCCACCGTCGCTTTGAATTCTCTGCTTATGTAAAGTTGCATTGCTCGGATACTTGGTTGAATTAGGATTTAGGCTAGCCTACAATTATAGCCCAGTTTCATTGGGTCGGCCCACTAAAACAAACAGCAGATATATGGAAGTCAGAGTCAATTTTTGCTAAGAAAAAAGTACTGAAGATCAATTCCGTATTAGTTTTAGTTCATTCTAATTTTTGCTTCATTCTTATCTTATTGTATTGGCCCTTGACAAAGTTCAATAGAGAAAAAAAATTCATGTAGCCAACCCCAATTAATTGGGACATAAAACTCGATTTGGTCCTATCTTATTGTATTGGTGACATACATTGAAAGTTTTTTGGAAACATGAATAAACCTTAACCGAACCGTAAGTCTGCGTATTCGTTCAGTTTGATCCATTCCCGGATTTCAATCACTTGGAACTGGGAGTAGTGGTTTGATCCTTGGATTTATACGAAACTAAACTTATTCGGACTGTGTGCATTCCTACTCTTAGCCCCATTATGATTTGGATGATGTTATGGTGTCCCCGGTCATTTTGGGGACACCGTAATTTTTGGCATAACTTTACCATTACGAGCATAACTAAAATCAATTACAATCATAACAGAACCCAAATAAGGCATAACCAAGGAATATCCAAAAAACCAATCAAGACGTAACCAAACCCAACCAAGGCATAACAAATAAGTTATGCTTTGCTATGGTTTTGGTTATGTTTTTCTATGGTTCTGTTATGCTTGTAATGAGTTTTGGTTATACTCATAATGATTTTGTTATGTTAAAAGTTACGGTGTCCCCAAAATGACCGGGGAGACCGAAGTCATTCCCTTATGATTTCGGCAATGTACGTGCAGCTTAGGATGATGCTATGGTGTCCCCGGTCATTTTGGTTTGGTACACCATTGTAATTTAATTAGGCCCAAATCGGAACCAAGAACCCTATATTGCAAAGCATTAACAAGAAAGCCCGTCATTTGGGACAAGTAATTTTAATAAGAACCCTATAACATGGCAATAACTCAAGTGCATAAACCAAAAGAACCAAGATACAAACACAAGGCATAACCAAAAATCAACCAAGGCATAACCAACCAAGTTATGCCTTGTAATGGTTTTGGTTATGCTTATAATGGTTTTGGTTATGCTTGTAATGAATTTGGTTATACTTATAATGGTTTTGTTATGCCAAAAGTTACGGTGTCCCCAAAATGACCGGGGACACCGAAGTCATTCCCTTCTACTAGTGGTGAAGTCAAAGTTCCAAATAGGGAAGTTAAGTTGATCTTACCAAAACGGTTAGACCCGATGGTAGAGACTAATTGCTTAGTCTTGATGATGCATTATGGGCCTACCGTACTGCACTTAAAACCCCTATTGGCAAGTTTCATTATTACCGGTTAGTTTACGGTAAAAAAATTTCCGATTGACAGAAGTTTTTCAGTAAAGCATGTCACCTGCCGGTTGAGTGGGAGGTTGATGTGTCTCAGTGAAAGATTGGAGGCAAACAATTGTGGTGCATACAAGACAGAGCAGTTACGACATCTTGATCAACATCCATTTTCTTAATTCAATTAAACTCTACTGCCAAGCACAGTATACGTCCCAAGCTTCCTCCATCGAAGAACTCGTATAGCAAAATGAGTGCCTCGGATCTTAACAAAAATCCATGAAGCTCTATGATGTTTGGACGCCGTATCTGTGTTAATGTGCTGATCCCATTTGCAAAGCCAGGAAGATTAGCCAAGTTAATTACCATCCGATGACGCACGGAGTTTCGTCACAGCAACTACTTGACCATTGAGTAAGGCAGCTCTATATAGAGAACCAAATCTCCCACTCCAACGACGAAGTGACTGAACTTTTCTGTCACTTCAATGATGTTTTCGTACACCATTTTTCCATCATAGCTCCATATTGCAAATAAACTACCCCTACAAACTAATTGGACTTGGGTCTTTTTCTGCTTTCCTCACTTTCTTATAAAAAGCCGCCAAAATCTAAAAAAACTTGAGAGAAATACACAGAAGTCCCACAACAGGAAGTACAAGTAGTATTGCCATTGTTTTGGCCCTTTCTTCTGGGAAGCCCATCAGGCTGGCAATTAGCCTTCAAACAAATGGCATTATATCCTGGCAAGCCTTAATTAAAAGTGGATTTCTTTCCTTCTACATGACATTTATTTTTTGGATGAAAGTCTATTTTACATCATACGATTCGTATCTGATATCAACATCAACGAAGCACAAAAGACCGTAGAAAGCAGGCAATACAAGAGTGAAATTGAACAATCTCTGTAAAAAAAATGGAGGGTTGAGGAAACTCCGCAAGAGCTGAATTCCAAGGAAACTCAAGAAGTGAAGCAGTTGGTATCAAGGAGTTCTCCTAGCGTAATCAAGTGGAACTCATTTTGCAGAGACGGCCTCCGATTTGACAGCGTCCTAGCAACTTGGTGCATGGTTGGTCGAGACATTGGACTGGCGTTCAAACACGCGAATGCTAGTTTCGCAGCAACCACTACTTTTTCTGCCACTTGATTTGCAGGAGGCGAAAGGCGTTGGTCCAAAACTTCCTTAAATAAAATCCCATGTCCACTTGATGACGACGATGACGACGATGACGATGAACATGATGATGATAGAAGCGAGATGAGATCACCTGGATGCTTCCCCATAATCACTTCCAGTGTTAGAACCCCAAAACTATACACGTCGCACTTCTCATTCACTTCCATTGTATATGCAAGTTCTGCAAAAATAAAAATTCCCGAGAGAAAGATACAATTGATTGAATAAATGGTGTCATGGGATGGGGAAGGGGGAACCGTGGTCATGCTACATTTCAGGAATTGGTTCAGTTGCAAAATTATGCAAATATTCATGAAAAAATTTGGTAATAGTTTTTTTTATCGGCAAAAGATGAAATTTTATTAAAAACGGGAAAAGGAAAAGGAAATCCAACAAAAGGTTGGATGAAACATCACAAGGACACAGCCCAAGCCATCCAAAGGTCTACAAGGGTCCGAAACAAGTAAAATAATAAAGCTCAACCCAACACTCAAATATTACAAAATAGAGTCCAAACACCCTACCCGGTCCACCCGAGGACCAGCCCACCCGAACCGGCCCCCAAAACCCTAATCACATCAATCACCACAGTCGCACAAACCGCCGGAATATCAGCCTTGCTGTTAATGGAGGAATTTTTGTTTATGGAGTTCATGGAGGAATTTTTGTTTATTTATTTGTCTAAAGGCCAAACCTTTACAACGTAGAATAGTAAGTCAAACTAAATTATGAGATAATGAAAGAGTAGGCCAAACCCTTTAAGATCTTTCTGTGAATATGTCTCATCATCATGAATGATCACTATTCATGAGCTAGCAAGCCATTACGCGTGATATGGATTGAATGTCCTAAAAATTCATTGCACCACATACGCGGTTTTAAAATTCGTAACATTCTTGATTGTTAAAAGCTAAAATCGAGTACCATGCTACGGGTGACTTGGAGATTAAAAAAAGGAGAAAAGAAAATTGTAATGAAGAAACATACCGGGAGCAACATATCCGAAGGTTCCTGCAAACGAAGTCCAATTGGAAGAGTCAGTCTTCAGAAATCTAGCCGTCCCAAAATCAGAGATGTGAGCCACGTACTCCAAATCAAACAAAACATTTTTGCTTGATATGTCGCGATGGATGATTGGAGGCAAACAATCGTGGTGCATATAAGAAAGAGCATCGGCCAAATTCTCAACAACATCCACTCTTTTGTTCCAATTCAACTCTACGGCTTCTTCCTTTGAGGCCAATGCCTTTTCCAAGCTTCCACCTTGCAAGAACTTGTAAACCAAAAATGAGTGTCTTGGATGTGAACAATATCCATAAAGCTTTACGATGTTGCGGTGCCTTATCTCCGTTAATGTACTGATCTCGCTTGTAAAGCCCTTTTGATTAAACGAGTCACCATCTGAATATGCATAAAGTTTCTTCACGGCAACGACTTGACCATTTGGCAAGATAGCTTTATAAACAGTACCATATCCTCCTTCCCCAATGCAGTATTTGGCACTGAAGTTCTCAGTCGCTTCAATGACGTTTTCATACACCATTTTCCCGTCATAACTCCATATTGCAAAAACATTTTCATTGTTAACTTGTGTTGGCTCTTTTGTTGTGCTCTTCACTTTCTTATGAAAAGTCAAGAAAATACTAAGAACCATGAAGGAAAGAAGTAGAAATCCAAAAACAGGAGGTACGGTGAGTAACAGTATCAATTTGCTTTCCTTCTTTCTACGAACACCATGATGTTGGCACGCCTTCAAACTAGTCGCATTACCACATAATCCTTTATTACCTCGGAGCGAATTAGATGGAGCTTCTCGAAAGGCTTTGATGTTGGGTAGAGGAACCCCCAATTTATTGTAGGAAATATCAATTGATGAAAGAGCAAACATATTATCAAAAGAAGATGGAATGAAACCCGAGAGCTTATTGTGGGAGAGATTTAGCGTTTCTAACCGTTGCAGTTCTCCAAACTGCTCTGGTATTTTACCTGACAAGAAGTTCTCACCCAAATCAAGACTTTCAAGGCCATGGAGTTGACTTAGTTCCAAAGGAATGTTTTCCCCAAGTCTATTATTGCTCAAACTCAAGTTTAATAGCCTCATGCAATGTCCTAACTCTCGAGGGATTGAGCCACTTAATTTGTTAGAGTTCAAATTTAGAGTCTCCAACTTTGCAAGGCGGCCGAGTTCTGCAGGAATGTTTCCTGATAGTTGATTATCATTCAAATTAAGGACGAACAAAGAAACCAAACTTCCAAACTTCTTTGGGATCTCTCCAACTAGATGATTAGAAGAGAGATCAATTCTAGACAGTTGAGTTGCCTCTGCCAATGCAGACGGTATCCCTCCAGAAATATTGTTGTTGGACATTTTTAGACTTTGCAAATTATTACACTTTCCCCATCTTGGGGAGAGCTCGCCATAGAAATTGTTGTCACTCAAATCAATATAATTCAAATTTGGGTATATTCCAAAATCTTCTGATATGTTACCCGAAAATTGGTTTCCCTCAAGCCTTACTCTATATAGGCTGCTACAATTTTTAATGCTTTTAGGGATGCGGCCAATGAAATTGTTGTTGTTGATCGTCAAGTATTCAAGTGATCCACTCACGCAAAGGTTTTCAGGTAAATAACCAGTGAACTTGTTAATAGACACTTGAAAATATGTCAAAAGGGTAAGATTGTTCAATTGTGGGGGAATAGATCCAATAAGTTGGTTATGATCCAAATGCAACCACACAAGAGATTTTAGATTCCCTAAAGACGAAGGGATTGTACCCGTGAGATCATTAATTGAGAGTTGGAGATCAACAAGAGACCTTAACAACCCAACTTCCTTTGGGATTGCTCCGGAAAGATGATTAGTGTGAAGGTAAAGAGTGGTTAGGTTGACCAAGTTCCCTATAGAAGCAGGGATTGTACCCGTGAAATTGTTCCTTGAGAGTCGGAGATCAATGAGAGACCTTAGCATCCCAACTTCTTGAGGGATAGATCCGGAAAGATGATTTCCTCCAAGGTCAAGAGTGTTTAAGTTGACCAAGTTCCCTATAGATGCAGGGATTGTACCCATGAGATTGTTCGTAAAGAGTCGGAGATCAATGAGAGACCTTAGCATCCCAACTTCCTCGGGGATTGCTCCGGAAAGTTGATTTCTCCAAAGGCAGAAGGTGGTTAAGTTAATCAAGTTCCCTATAGAAGCAGGGATTGTACCCATGAGATTGTTCATTGAGAGATCGAGATCAACGAGAGACCTTAGCGCCCAAACTTCCTCAGGTATTGCTCCGGAAAGATGATTTTCCCAAAGGAATAAGGTGGCTAAGTTGACCAAGTTCCCTATAGAAGCAGGGATTGTACCTATGAGATTGTTCATTGAGAGTTGGAGATCAACGAGAGACCTTAGCATCCCAACTTCTTGAGGGATAGATCCGGAAAGGTGATTTCCTCCAAGGTCAATAGTGGTTAAGTTGACCAAATTTCCTATAGATGTAGGGATTGTACCCGTGAGATTGTTTGAATACAAATTGAGCTTAGTAAGAGAAATGAGGAATCCTATTTCATGGGGGATGGAGCCACCTATTTGATTTTGGTGCAGCTCCAATGTCTTGAGATTAGATAATTGGCCCATTACTGGTGGAATTGAGCCGAAGAGACTGTTGGCAGACAAGCTAAGATTGGTAAGTCTTGAAAGGCAACCAATGCGGGAGGGGATGGTCCCATAAAATGAGTTGTTTTCAAGATCAAGGCTTAGAAGATGAGGGAGGGATGAGAAATTTAGATTCGAAAGTGTACCTTTCAGACCATAACTCTTAAGGTCGATATGAGTGATGACTCTTTTAGCCATTTTGCAACCAACTCCAATCCAATCACAGTGGTTGCTTCCGACCACCCATGATGAGAGGAGAGATTGGCTTTGGTTGTCAAGGCTAGCTTTCCATGCCACGAGAGCTGCCGCTTCCATTCCATCTTCTCCAACTTCTTTCTCAGTTGCAGAAGAAGAAAAGGCAGTGGAATCAAAAGGAAAGACCAATGAAAGGATGATGCAGAAGAGAAGCAAGATTTGGAATGAAAAGAACTGGTTGGGATGTGTCTTTGATAGAAAGGACGTCATCGATGGATTTTCTTTTATCTTTTCATAACAGGAAAAACTATGAAAGGCAGTTGTGGGATGGACAGCTTTAATCGAAAGGAGAGGTATTTATAGATGGAAGTTCGGTTTGCTAAATGTGTGGAAGTCTTGGATTGCAGACTTTGAACCATAAAAGTTCTGTTCCCATAGACTTACTTTTTCCATGTGCAAAGGGGATGGAATCTAAATCAAACACTTTTTTGTTGTTTATGAAAACTTGACTTGGGACCTGACCGGTTGCCGTTCTCCCTCACCATTGGTTATCCTCAGACATCCCACAAGCATTCACTGATACTTTAGCAAATCCGCTGAAGGGTTATTGTTTTTTTCTAAAGCCTTGCATGTTAGCATTTACCTAATTGCTAGCTGAAAAAGAGTAGTAAGGAATTGTTACTAGTACTTCTGCAATCAATCAATATTTCCAAAAAATACTTTTCACTTGGCCGGGCGCCTGATGCAAAAACCGCTTATATATGTCTGAGTAGAGTCATCGTCTAATGGAGAAAAAGGTCCAGTTGGGGCCTTGAGTGAACATTGGTAACATGTTCTTAGAAATTGAAATATTGAAGACAAAATAACAGGTTAAATTGCTCATGTCGTTCTTTTATGTAGACCTATCTGTGGACCATGTCATAGGTGTGTAACACAAATGGTGTCTGTTGCAAAGACTTGACTTGGGGCTGTCGGGCATATTCCATGTGAAAGTAACGGTTGCTTTTGGGCTGCTTGGAATAAAAATTTGTGCAGGAATTTGTGAGGCACATGAAAAGTTAAGTGAAGTACTCCTTGAATTTGCCAAGGAAAATCCCCAACTTTTTCTTTTATTTTCCTTTCCCGAATCTCACCTCAATCCCTCATCCAAACACAACCTTAATTGTTTTACTTCGTCTTCTCCCTCATACCTCCATATTGCACAAATATTCATTTCTCTGTTGCCACATTTTCTCAGTCACTCATTTTTGAAACTGTTATGGCCTAGAATTTTTATTTATTTAATATATAAATTACTTTGCCATTTATTATTTGCGTGTTATGGTTGGGTCCCAATTAATTATTTTTGTATGCACCATAGGTACAATTGTCGTAATTATAATTACAAGGGTATAAGCTTAATTAACCATAATAATTTAGCTTTTACCTCAGTTAGAATATTAGTAGATATTTTGTTAAACTAGATGGCTATAATTGTGGGTGTTTGTTATTAGTGGGAACTACCTACGGCTATAGTTATAAGCTGAGTAGGGTTTCTATTAGGTTGGATGTATCGTTTTGAGGAAAAAAAAAAAAAGGGGGGCAGCTTTTAAGGTGTTCGAGAATTCTCCAATTGGTTCCCTAAAATAGGTACTTTACTCCTTAAATTAATTTGGTTGCCTCCTAATCTACTCAGATGTTTTAGTCTACACCTGGTTCTGCTTCTCGTAAAATTATTGGGTGTGTTGGGTTGTGGCGAGGCGAGAGGGAAGGCGGTCGTACGGGTGCCATGTCAGTCTGTGCGTGAGTGTGGTGGTGAAGGGAGATTTTGGTGGGAATGGCCGAGAGAATATGGGTGTTGTTGTGGTGGTGGGTTTTGTTTTGCTTATTATAATGTATATAGTATATATAGAACCTAATTAATGTTATTCTAGCCTAGGTTATATTGTTTGGGTGTTTTGGATGGGAACCAATTAGTATGCACGTGGGTGATCAACTGGATCATGGGAATCGGAGTTAAATGGTTGGGCTTCAACGGTTGGCTAGTGACCTGGTTTTAGTTTTAGGTTTCATTTTCTTAAGTAGTCCCATGTTAGATATGTTGTTATCGTAGGTGATAATATTTTATATGATTATTTTATTCAGGTTAGCATCGTTTAAGTTGCATTACTTTTTTAATTCAGGTGAGTGGTTAAGCATGTTACGTACTTTTCCGTATAGCATGTTACGTACTTTTCCGTATCTCTTAAATTATTATTTTAGAAAATTAATGATTGAAATTGGGAACATGTATTTGTTTTATTTGGTTCTTGAAATTGGCATGCGAATTGGTGAAACTATTTATTGTTCGGATAATCTTTTGGTGAGAAATTTGTGGATATTATTGGGAACATATTTTGGAAGTTCAGGAAAATTAATCCTCTGTGTGTGGGTGACTCTGGCCATTAGGGAAGAGACCGGATTAGGCCGGTGATACTAATGCTCAACAGTTGTTATCGACCGGATCATTTTTAGGGAAAAGTTCTACGGACTGCCTACTCATGGTGACTCTAAGTTTCGATATTGAATCCAATTATGAGACATTTGTTCACTAGCACTTGGTACTATTAATTTTGGTTGTGGTTTCCCATTGTTGTTGGAGATAGTATTAAGATCACCATTAAGATTTATCGAATGAATCGTTTGTTGGATTAATTAATTATTTTATTGTTCACTTGTATGCCAAATTTATATTGATATGGTAAATTATTTTGATCCTTGTTTTAGTACTGTATTTAATATACATGCATTGTCATTCATTGAGCTCGTCAGCTGACGAATTTATTCCAGCTTCTTTTTCAGGCAAGTGAGGGAGTTAGGCAAAGACTATGGCGGTCCTTAGGGTGTCCCATCATAATTTAGTGTCTTATTTATCGCTTCCGCAATTGAAACCTTTTGTTAGATGTTTGGATCTTTGATGCAGCGCAGCCTCCTTTTACGAGATTATGAGCAAAAAGAGATCACAAACTTGCTTACGGTAAAGATTTTCTCTTTAAAATATAAACACAAATACGCATGAACTAGAGGTACTCCCTCTTTGAACACACGACAATGAGAAAACTTCTCCAATTTTCATTAATAATTCATAAAATAACTCCATTTTAATATCACCATACAACTTATTTTATACTAAAATACTAAGACCGAAAAGGAATCAGCAAAACAGAAAGCTGAATCTCGGTGAATCGCTACTTAACTCAATATTACCAAAATCAAAAGATTTGATCTCAAATCTGAATACTAGATAATAAAAGAAAACTGGCCAAAACAAATGGCACTCAAAGCGGAATATTCAAAAATAATTTATAACCAAATGAAATAATAAAACTAAATATATATTTCTTAAATAATAAACCATTTCTATTCTACATCATTCTCTCCAACTTGAAGAAACTCGTCCTTGAGTTTACATAGTTGAATTCTCTGAAACACATCTGCATTGTTCTTGTTCTTCAAACTAATTTGTTCAATCCCAAACTGTAAAGATGAGTCTTGAAAAATAAAAGCAATATTGTTTGTCACAACTTGCTCTAAATATGTGATCCAAATATTCTTCTTTACAACAGCTTCAAAAGATTCCAAAAATGATCCACAAATTGATTACCCCAACAAAATTCATCACCTTCGACTACTTTACTATCTTGGAAATAAAACTCACTTGTCAAAGTAGAATTGGTGCACCCTATGCTATGATAGATGGGATATCACTGCCGAGAAGAATACATGAGCCGCTGACGAGAATAGGGGTTACTTCCTTAGGTGCGGTTGATATATGCCCATTGGGGTGTAGTTAAATGCACAATTTTCTTCCACATGATCTTGACTCGATTTAATATCAACCATGCTACTTGCACATATGTTTGTGCACATATCTTGCACATACATTTTTGTGGGACCCATATCGGGGTCCTACAAAATGATCCGAACCGCTCATCTTTTTAAAATATTTTTTGGAGGGTTCCTATAAAAAATCAGCTCCAATAGATATCGGTAAAGGCTTTCTTAGAATTCGTAGGGCAAAATAGAATGATTCGTCCTACTATTTCTAAGAAAGCCCTTACCGATATCCGTTGGAGCTGATTTTTTACAGGAATCCTTCAAAAAATATTTTAAAAAAGATGATCGGTTCGGATCATTTTGTGGAACCCCCATATGGACCCTACAAAAATGTATGTGCCAGATATGTGCAAAAACATATGTGTGAAAATCATTGCTGATTTAATATTGGAAATAGGATATGCATCCCATTAACGACAATGGGCAGTGGACTGATTTCATAATCATTCTCCCCCAGAAAATTATACTTTGCATTTGCAACATGCACATCCTCAACAATGTTGCCTTCACATTCTTCGAACTCTTCACCTAAGTATTCATCAAATTTTGGATGCAAATCCCAATCAACTTGAGATCCCAATGGAAAAGTATTCATGTTAAAAAATATTTCACCTAATTCTTCCTCTAGTACATCATCAATAGAGTCTCCTACGTTCTTATCAAAAAAATAGAGTCTCCTACGTCTCCCTCAACTAGAATTTCTTCTATAATTTTCTTTTCGTACCAACTTTTAAGATTTTTTCTGGTGTCATACCTTCCTGGAACTTAAGAAAGTTGATCTTTGAACCAAATTCCCGAAATTGCGAATCACGATTAGCAACCTTGATTGCCCTTTTCCTCCCCATCGACTGATAGTTACCTGGCAACGGTTTGGTGATAGAAACACCATCCGAAAAATTTACCTCCGTTGGAAGGCTAGGTTTAAATGGTTGGCGGCGAGGCAATCTCCCAACTTCTAAAGCCTCAAGGCGTTGTATAACTGATGCAAACCCTCCGCTTCAGTCGTTGAAATCTTTCCTCCACTCGAGCATCCCAAGCAGTATCATCTCGCTCATAGACTTCATCAACATAAGCTGTACGACCTCCTCTTCCACCTCGACCTCCAGCACGTCCTTCAGCCATAGTCAGGATTGGAACGAGAGCTCTGATACCAACTGATACAACGCAGACTCTTTTTACGAAATTATATGCAAGAAGAGATCACGAACTTGTTTATGTTAAAGATTCTCTCTTTAAAACATAAACACAAATAAGTGTGAAATAAAGGTACTCCTTCTTTGAACACACGACAATGAGAAAATTTTTCAAATTTTCATTAATAATTCATAAAACAACTCCATTTTAATGTCACCCTACAACTTATCTATATTACAATCACCACTACAATAACCGTAAAAGATGACAGTTTAAAAGTGTCATTAAACGTGAAAGATGACAGTTTTGAAACTGTCATCTATGGAGTTGTCATTAAAAGTCTGAATCTTTAAATGACGGTTTGAAACTATTATTAATATCTATAAAGATGACGCTTTATAAACGTAATTGAAGGTAAAAGATGACAGTCGTGAAATGTCATTAAAGTGCTCCAAACTGTCATTAATTTCCATAAAGATGACGGTTTATAAACGTAATTGAAAGTCAAAGATGACAGTTGTGAAACGTTATTAAAACGTTATTAAAGTGTTTTAAACACGTCATTTTTTTTAATGACCCACTCCCGCCCTGTATAGTATTGTCCGCTTTGAACACCAAACGTTATTAAAACGTTATTAAAGTGTTTTAAACACGTCATTTTTTTTAATGACCCGCTCCCGCCCTGTATAGTATTATCCGCTTTGAACACCAAACTTCATCAAACCTCCCGGTGAGGTCACCCATCCCATGATTACTCCAGTGCGAGCACGCTTAACTATGAAATTTCAATTGGCTTTGGCACCCTCATAGCTTTAAAAGTCTTTGTACAAGATATGATGACGATATATTAGTTATAGCACACAACTTACACTTCACCAAGCAATGTGGGACTACCCTCGATTGACTCTGCTGGTCACCGATCCAACAGCCCCTTGCATGGGTCTCAACTGTGCTCAGGTCGGTTGACCACTACTTGGAACTCCCTAGGGGTAGGGCGTCACAATCTCCCCCACGTAGGAATGCACGTTCTCGTATGATGTTGAGATTCTGTCTCACATTTCCGGTTGATACATGCTCGAATTCCATATGTAACGACCCGCTCCCGATTTGAGACTTCAAAGCAACAACGCTCATAGATGGCGCCGTTTTCTCCAAAAACAAATTTTTGTTCTTCAATATCATTTGTAAGGAAAAACTGACATTAAAAAGAAAGAATAGTTATGTCACTATTTTACAAAGTGACATCATAAATATATTAGATCACAGTTTAGGAGAAAACTGAAATTAAAAAGAAAGAATAGTTATGCCACTTTTTACAAAGTGACATCATAAATCTATTAGATCACAGTTTAAAAGAAACTGACATTAAAAAGAAAGAATAGTAATGCCACTATTTTAGAAAGTGACATTATAAATATATTATATCACAGTTTAAGAGAAACTGACATTAAAAAGAAAGAATAGTTATGTCACTATTTTAGAAAGTGGCATTATAAATATATTATTTCACAGTTTTTTAGATGACTGACATTATTTATCTATTGCAATATTTTTAATTACGGTTTTTTTAAAAACTGACATCTTTTCACTTTTTCAAACGTCATCTATTAACAATATTGTAGTAGTGAATACACAACGGTTTTACAAAATGTCTCTCTCACAACTGTCTTACGTGGCACATCGAAGGACTCTGATTATATAAAGGGTTTGAGGGCTAAAATTCAATCTATCCAAGGGTTATCATTTGTTTGGTTCAAAATTTGAAAATCCATTATTTTTCACCCTTAATTTGTTTCCTATTTCTGAGGCAAAAAATATGAAAATTTGTTTTTTCTCTTACTTCCCCTGTTTGACATTTCATTTCTCTCCCCGTCTATTCTCTCTCATTGATTTCTTAGCAGCAATTGAAGTTGTTGTAATATTGGTATCATTCTCTTTTTTGTTATAAATCGATTTTATTTATTTATTTTATTATCACAACCTTTGTACTCCGACTTCATTTATTTTCTATAATTTTTATAAGTGAGATTACATTTTTAGATGTTGATATTGCCTATGTATTTTTACATTCTGAAGCTTGGTTTATTTTTTTGCCCATAAAGTGTGTTTTGTGATAAGAGAGGGTTTTTGCCAATTGTGACCAGTAGTTGGTAGCGTGATCAACATATTGTGAATTCAAATGGCTTGCTATAAGTATCCCACAAGCACGGACACTACAACTGTTAGTTTGTTTTGTGCTGACTCAAGTTAACCGATGGATATACTTGAGCTATAATTTTTTTGTAGTTGAAATTTTGCGAATGGAGCATTGGCCTTCGAGAGGTTAGAGAGACAAAACTGGCGAGCCGTTCCTTTAGGCACAGGTATACACTAGTTTTATACTAAAATACTAAGACCGATAAGGAATCAGCAAAACAGGAAGCTGAATCCCGGCGAATCGCTACTTGACTCAATATTACCAAAATCAAAAGATTTGATCTCAAATGATAATAAAAGAAAACTTGCCAAAACAAATGGCACTCAAAGCGGAATATTCAAAAATAATTTATAACCAAATTAAATAATAAAACTAAATATCTAATTCTTAAATAATAAACCATTTCCATTCTGCATCAATCTTTTTGAGATTGTTTGGTTCATGGGATGTTTGTGCCTCATGCTTATGATTAAGATTTATTTAATAACAAAAAGTATTTATTGTTCAACGACTTATTTTATTTTAGTCTGCGTGTTCCATGAGTTGGCCTTGTGGTTTACGGCTAGTTACTTCTCATTTTGGGATGTGACAGAAACACCCAAAATTTTATTAATCTCCAATCTCAACAAGTGATACGATGAGATTAAAGGGAAAGGGAGCTAAGAGAAAGGAGGGAAGAGGGAAGTACATTTTATTAATCAAGTCTCAACCTTACAAAGCTTTCCTCCCAATTGCACTCAACAAGGTTGGCAAGATGCTAACCAACAAGAGAAACATAAAAAAAACCAGAAAAAGAACAACTGCAACGATCCAAGACTTGCATTACTTCGACTACTGGAACTGCACAAATGCTCCAACTGCTGCAATTCTGGTACAATTGCACACAGATATGAATGAATCCAAGGCTTGGAGCTGATGAATGACGAATCTTCACAAAATAATAACACAACTATCTTGTTTACCTCATAGACCCAATGTATGCATTGAAGAGTAAGACGCAGACAGTTGGATCTAGTGCAGAAGTAGAGAATAGAGTCAAGGCCCAAACTACGTGCGTGATTGTATAGGTGCGCTCCTTCCTTGAGGAGTTAGGGTTTGGTGTGCTATTGTCCATGAATGAATATTTCGACAATCAGACGGCAATTCATATTGCCTCTAATCTGATTTACATGAGAGGACTTAGCAAATTAGATTGATGGTCTTATTGTTAGCCAAAAGGTTGATAGTGGGGTAATAGATACCCCTTTTGAGCCCACGAGTATATTTTGATCAAAATACAACAAGATGAGACTCTGTGATACTTTTGCTCCAACTTGAGGAGAGTGTTAGGAGATATAACGGTTTTGCTAATTAGTTGCAAAGGTACAAGAACCATTGTACTATGTTTCCTGTGTTCGAATTTACTGTAAATACGTCGTGTTTGGGAGGGTTTAGGAGGTGTTTCAGTTTTAGGAAAAAACAACTTTTCGAAAAAGAAGGTAATTTTAAATTTAAAAATTTTATGTTTACATAACTAATTTTTCTACCAATATGAATCTTATTTGATAGATCTCAGTAAGATCTTTTAAACGGTGCAAAAAAATTAAAAAAAATATTTTTTATTTTTATTATATTTAATTTTAAAATTACCTCCGCTTAATTTTTTTTTTTTTTTAAAAAGTGGATCACCACCTCTTTTATGCTGATCACTTGTCTCTGACAGCTAGCAGAACACATATTAATATATTATCATGCACAGTCGTGACTCGTGAGTCAGGCCGAGGAAGAAGGGGACAGTGGTAGTCTTATCATGGACCAGACAGTCATTTCAAATAGTGGTTTTTTTTTTTCTTTTGAAAAGAGCAACCCTTACTTTCCAATGTGAATACCTTACTTTTCGTATGCCTTCAACCCTTTTCTTTTGTCAGATACGTAGGAAACAAGGGACCTGTAAATGTACAAACTTTCTTCCACTAAGGTGATTAAATTATTACTGCAAACTCCATCAATTTATGCAACATTTTCAATTTTATGAAAGTCTTGTGTTCTACTGGTGCAAAGCTGCTGCATAATTGTTCATATTAGTTGCAGTGCAGTGAAAATGCATGGGAATCTTTCTTTTTCTTTTTTTGAACACCGAAAAAAAGATACTATTTTATTAATCAAAGGAAACTCTTCATTTCAAAAGCAACACTTGAGATGTTAAACCTATTTATAAATTAGGAAATTACTAAATACCATGCTGTGATAACTGTTGGTACTTTTCTTCATCTTAATTACTTTGCTAAACTTCGTACTCTCAGAGTGTGTACGTATGTATTTGAAGTATATTTTCAAATCCTTCAAATTTTCCCTACTCCATAAGGCAAGTGAACTCCACTTCGTGAGAAGCAGAATAACTTACATTTAAACAGCACATGCAATGATAATATACTGTTGAATAAGGGCTTTTTGATTTTTTTGGTCTCAAAAATATTTCCGTCGTGCCATTTTGGTCCCCAATATTTCAATTGCAAACATTGCATCTCCAAAGTATAAATTTTGTCTTTAAATGGTCCCTGCGGCTGATACCGTTCCTTCCCTACGTCAAAACCAAGGGCAATGTTGGTATTCACCTCCTCTCTCCCTCAAAACGGCGTCGTTTGGTTGGAATTTGGAAATATTGATTTTTTTCTTCCATGGTTCTCTTAGGATTTTTATTGAAAGCCTTAAAGTAAAAAAAATAATTATGACTCTTTAAGATAAAATGATCAAAAAATTAAAATCTTCGCACATATTCAAACAGATTGAAAATTTGAACACTTAAATTTTTTATCATATTTTTTAAATACATAAATAGCCTAAAAAAATCAAGTGTTTCAATTTTTAATCTGTTTGAATCGGTGTGAAGATCTTAATTTTCTGATCATTTTATCCGAAAGAGTCATAATTAATTTTTTGACTTTAAGGCTTTCAATGAGAACCCTAAAAGAACAATGGAAGAGAAAAAAATTAATCTTATATACTTTTAGGTTGTTTATATATCAAAATTAATTATGACCTTTTAGCATAAAATGATCAAAAAATTACTCCGTAAGATCTTTGCACCGGTTCAAACAGGTTGAAAATTGAAACACTTTATTTTTTTAGGCTATTTATATATTAAAAAATATGGTGAAAAAATTAACTGTTCAAATTTTTAATCTGTTTGAATCTGTGCGAAGATCTTAATTTTTTGATCATTTTATCTTAAAGAGTCATAATTATTTTTTTGACTTTAAGGATTTCAATGAGAACCCTAAGAGAACCATGGAAGAAAAAAATTACTTCCTCCGTCCCTTTTTTTAGGTCCAGTATTCCATTTTTTGTTGTCCCTTAATAAGTGTCCATTTTGTAAAGGTAATGGGTAAAAGTTGATGCATTGTCTATTTTGCCCCTAAAAGTAGATTCCTTTTTAAAAAGTAAGTGAGTAAAAGTGTAATGATGATGGGTAAGTAGGGAAAGTGGAGGAAAAAGTTGATGTGAAAGGTATAATGATGATGTCTTTTTAATAAGTTGGAGTTACGAAGCAGGACATTTAAAAAGGGACGAAGGGAGTAATATTTCCAAATTCCAACCAAACGACACCATTTTGAGGGAGAGAGGGGGTGAAATACCAAGATTGCCCTTGGTTTTGACGGAGGGAAGAAACGGCGTCAGCCGCAGGAACCATTTAAAGACAAAATTGATACTTTGGAGATGCAATGTAAGCAATTAGAATATTGGGGACCAAAATAGCACGACGGAAATACTTTGGGACCAAAAAAGTCAAAAAGCAAATTCGGCTAACCAAACGACGCCATTTTGAGGGAGAGAGGGGGTGAAATACCAAGATTGCCCTTAGTTTTGATGGAGGGAAGGAACGGCGTCAGCTGCAGGGACCATTTAAAGATAAAATTGATACTTTGGAGATGTAATATTAGCAATTGAAATATTGGGGACCAAAATGACATGACGAAAATATTTTGGAGACCAAAAAAGTCAAAAAACAGTTTAATAAGAGGAAAAGTTAGGAAAAATAGAACAAGAACACTATATAATCCCAAGGATAAAAAATCAACCTGTAAGGAACTCTAGCAGTTGATAAGGAATTGTCCTAATGTAATCATGTGAAACTGATTTTGAAGAGATGGCTTTGGATTTAATAGCTTCATATATAGCCAACCTGTTGCACGGTTGGCCGAGACACAGCGGAAATAGCTTGCGAACATGCAAATGCAAGTTCCGCGACGACACCAAGAAGCACTTGATTGCGGTGGGAGGTGCGTTGGTCCAATACATTCCTTCATGTCCATTTGACAATGATGACAATGGCACCCCAAAACTTATAAACGTTGCACTTTCCATGATTCCATTGTATAAGTAAGTTCTGTCTAAAAAACCAAAAACAAACGAGACGCAAGAAAAAAAATGAATATAATAGGGAGACCTATTGTAACTTTAAATTGAAGCCCAAGATGCAGCAACTTTAAGCCCCCAAATATGCAAATTCAGGGCCATTTTCTAATTTATGCAACCATTATAAAAGTCTAAATTAATTATGCATCATGAGATAATACACGTGATGAACTTTTTCGGCTGTTTTATTTGAGGTGAACAAGTTAAATTCTACAAGCGATGGTTGTTTGTAGATGTATTGCACAAGCTATAAAATAGTTTGAAACATGAAGGGGTTTTCAATAAAATACATTGTGCAGCCATAATTCATTCTTTTGCTGTTAAAATCATCACTTAAATTTTTCGGTTACTTTTTTAGGACTCTGATATTTAAGTGATGCTTATGAAATCTCGATATTTTTTGATATTGTTTTGCATTTTTCCTTATTGATAAGTAGGGATTTTTTCTTTAGGGCCTTCAAAAAGTCAGGACTGGCCTTGTATATGTTTGGATTATATGTTAGTTACCCTAATCCGTTGTCTCTACCAGCATAACGCACAATCATGCTCACTTGGGAGCCATGCATAGGAAGGAGTAATGTGTCGTGGATAAGAATGTTTGGACACCACTTAGCGGTACCTCAAGACCACCAAATAATTTTTCAGGAAGAAGGGAGAATTGTTAGTCTTGTCATGGATAAATAGGGAAGAAATTAGTGACAATCATTTTCAATTGCAGTTTTTCTTTTGAAAAGGGCGGTCCATTCAAAGATGAACACTTTACTTTTGGTGTACCCTCATTCCTTTTCTTTTGTCAGATAAGGAATTGGGGACCCTCAAACGTACAAAGTGTCTTCCACTAACAAGGTGATTATTATTGCAAAAGTAGTGTGGCCATCCGCTGGCATGGGAAGAACTGCAAACTCCAACAACTTATGCAGCATTTCCAATTTGATTAAATGCTTGTGTTCAGATGGAACAACCATGATGCAGAATTGTTCACATTAGTAGTCGGGCAGTGTAGAAAAATGCATACGAATCTTACTGCAATTCTCCAGTTCAATACTCTCTCCATTCTATATTGAGAATTCACCATGAAAAATCGTGTCATTTTTTAAATAAAAAAATCAACTACTTCCGTGTATAATTTTTAAAATTTTTTCAAACCAAATTAAAGTACAAATCGAGATTTTTAATACAGTACGAAAAAATTTGAAAAATTATCCACAGAAGTAGTTGATTTTTTTATTTGAAAAATGGTAAGAGAGAGAAAATGAGACTCTCAATATGGAACAGAGAGAGTATATAGTAGCACTTGAAATTTTAAACCTAATTGTAGATTAGGAAATTACAAATCTTCTATTGAAAAATCCGTCTATCCTAGTCAAACTGTTATATCTTTCAGTACTGTTGGTACTTTTCTTCAATTCATCTTAGTTTTCTAAACTTAGTAATGTCAGTATGTCTATATTTGAAGTATTTTTTTCAAATCCTTCCCCTATCTAAAGTATGAAGCCCATCCCTATTTTTTGGCTCAGCACAAAGGAATAACTCAATAGGGGGACATTGAGGAAGGGAAGGCAAGCAAAACACAACTACGTACGGGGGAAACCGTAAGATAAACATGTGCGCTAACTAACCCAAAGAAAAAGGAACAAACAAGATGAAGAATTGGATGAGAAGAGAAGGAAACAACAAAAAACAGAAACACTCATGTTTTGATCCTTCAGATGCCATCCAAACTCCCTTTGAAATCCTCGACTTGGTACAGGTCGATCTCCAATTTGGCTTTAGTCCAAAGAGCAATTCTTGTATTTACCAAGTCACAAACCTCCATCACCTAGGTCTGTGGAAACTGTATACATAACAGCCCGATGCGAGAAACAAAACTTTAGGATTTTGGTTTCCAAGGTCTTGATTATTCCTTATAAAAGGTAACTGCATAGCATATCCATTTGATTCTTTAACCTGTCTTTTAGTGTCAGGCTTTATCCAGTTAAAAAGAACTAAGTTTCTTTCTCAATTTGAACTTTTAAGGACATTTGTAATTTACACGAAATTTGGATCAGGTCTTTACCTACCATAATTGTAAATTTTGTTTCCGCCCCTGGAATGTATACAAGTTTTTGTTTGTGCATCCTTTTAGTTGCAATCCAACCCACAAACTTCCAACACAATGCCACCTTTGGGTAAAAATGCGTTGATCCGGACCCACAAAAGGGATAAAATCGAAGCCAAGAGAATATATATCGTCCATACCACGACGATCGTAGGAACTCCGGCCTATTTCCCCATCAGGCATTTGAGGAAAGGATAGAGATGTAAAATCACCTAGAGAGCAAAGAAAAACTTTGAAAACAGCAATTCCCACGTATCGTAACCGTTGTTGACTGTGTCAGCAACCCCGACTATAACCCCATAACATTGATGATCAAAAGTGTCATCGGAGGGATCAACAGTGATGTCCACTTGAAGAGGTGGAGCTCTCCAAAGACTCGCTGTTGCCTTCGTCTTTGGAGGCGACATTAATGTTTGCGTCAACACTTGTCAAGGCCTTAAGAAGGCCTTGGAAGAGGGCAAAGAAATGGGAGGAGACGCCGTTGATCAACCAGAACTGCTCCTTCCTCCACTAATCGTCTAGGGTCACCCGTCCCCATTGCATTTCTAGGATACTTGTTGCAGCGATTGATATGAAGAGTGCCATGAACACAATGCTTGCATAGTTGCTTATCTGCAGATATATAAATGCCAAGAGAGGATATTGTTAGCTGCTTTCTAGAACCGATTAACAAACCAAATTCAACATGCTAGGACTATTAAGGTACAATCGGCCGGTTATCTCAGGGACGATGAACTTCCTAGCGAAGAGATAGACAGCTGGTAAGGTACAATAAGTGATCAAGGGAATCGATGTAAACGGACACACAACTGAGTTGATATACGCGAATCGCTCCAGTGGTTTTAAACCATACCTGTAACCATACCAAATTGGACAGTGTCTACTAAGGAAAATCTCAATGGATCCCGAGGCCAGCTGAAGAATCTGGTGCAAGCAATTTGAAAGGTTAATGTGGGTTGATCCCTTAAATCTAGGCCTTATGGGATTGCAGTACACAGACCGCCAGATGTGGCAATGCATCTTGAATCCGGTTAAAATAACCGATCCATAAATCCACCCAACCTGGTTAGCAGTAGTAAGTAGATATTAGGAAATGAAGCTCATTACATCCCACTTTCCAAAAAAAATAAATGTTTTTGTCATTAATCCCTCTTGAAAGAAAGGTGCAGGCCCTAAGTTGGTTGTTGTTGCAAAAATATACAGGCTATTTTCTAGTGGTGTATAATATGCGTTCTTTAAAACACATTAAATCACGTTATTTATGATAAAAATTTATAAGATTAATCTTGGATTCATTATTTTGATACAAACAATTATAACATCTGCACATGAATTCGTGATATCCACTTTGAAATCACAACATTCATATGCATGAGATTTTGTCCTAATTTTTGAAATATTATGAACTTCTAAGCAAATTAATGTTATGACCTTTCATGCGAGATCTTATGAGTTCAGGGCGATTCAAGGTGTGCATAATTTAAACATCCAAACAGGGCTGTGTAAATAAGACATCGAGAAAGTGATTTTGGAAACATGAATAATAATATTTTTATTCTAATACTACGTACTTAGTATTTCTGAGCATAAACGATTTTTGAGAATTTGCCGAATAATTTCTTCAAATTTTTTGTAGTCGTTGCATACCTCTCTTCCTCGTAACCACTGCTAATAACATGAAGTGATTCTTTCAAGACCGACGCAGAAATTGCTCTAGGTGGAACTCCACCTTCCTCTTGTAGCATTGAAGCAACGAAAACCAGTGATTGTCCAAACTTTTTCTCAAAATCTATCTGGAGCATGAGGTACGATTTTTCATTTTCTATTCCTGCAATTTCAAGAACTAGTTAGCAACCGTAGAAGGTCATAGGTTTATATAGACATCTATAGAAGCAAGAATGACAAGCAAATGTAACATTCAGGAATCAAAGTGGAAATCAATACTATACACTGTTAGGGGAAATCACATTGACACTCTTTAAATATATTCTCTCACCATTGAATTGAAATTAAGGAGCCAAATTCAAGTACAGTTTCCCTTATCAGTATGAGTGCACGAATGGGTAAGTAATTTTTTTGGAGTTAAGTAAAGAGCCATCAAATTCTGGCCTTTTCTTGCATCTCTGTATCCTAATTTTCATCCTAATTAATCCTTTGGAGCCTGATCAAGTTCGACGGTCAATTTCTGTGTTTAAAGTTGCTGCTACTTGGAATGCTATAAGGTCTCGAGCCCCTAAAGTGCATTGGCATCACCTAATCTGGTTTCCCATGTTCATTCTTGGACATTGTTTCGTCTTCTGGACGGCTCATTGATTTATGTTTGCCGAAGAAAGAAATTGTAGAGTTTATCAAGGAATCTGGGTATCCCCTGCCTCTATTCTTTCAGAAAATCCAGTTGGACGTTAGAAGTAAAGGTTTTTTTATAAATTTATTTTTGACACAGAACGACGCGGTCAATTGTCCAAGCTTGGCATGGAAGGTTAACAACTTTGAAAAATATGGTTAAGTTTTGATTGTTTATAAGTCAATCTTAAACGAGATTTAATTGAGCCGACTGGCCAAGTGGTGACTTGATTTAGAAGCTAACAAGCTTCAAACAAAATCGTGTTCACGTTTGATTTAGCTATGCAACAAATCAATCATGAAGGAGTTTGATTTTTCAGCAAACACGAACACGAACTCAAACTCGAAGGAGATTGGTTTGTAAATCAAACCAAGAGACAGAGAAATTATACCAGGGCATTCATCGCACCAGCTTTTTGTTAAAAAAATGTAATTTGTAATCTTCTAGAATAATGTAGAATAAGCATTTAAATATCTAAGTTAAAAATAATAAGAAGTGTGTAGAAGTAATAGATGAAACTAGAAGATATTTGTATAGAATAGTCTAGAAGTTGTGAGAGATATTTTGTAATTAATCACATGGGTAGAATTAGATGATTCTAGAAGATGAGAGATCTTTCATGTAATTAAGCACATGTGCTTATCTCTAGACAACTCTAGAGAAGTGTAGGATGGTGGAAGTGCTCTATAAATAGAGCCTTGTTGTACTCATTTTGAAGTAATGGAAAATCAATTAAAGCCTTGCACAACTTGTCCTTATAACACCTCTCACTCATCCTCTCTTGTCCAATTTACTACAAAATCTAACCTAGCACCCCAACAATTTTGGTATCAGAGCTAAGTTAACCGATCCATCCTTGTCCTTCTTTCAACCACCATGGAGTCCAACTCTTCCACTTTCAACTATGCACAAAATCCCATCCCTATATTTGAGGGAGAGAGCTATGACTATTGGAGCATCCAAATGCAAACTTTATTTGTCTCACAAGAATTGTGGGATCTTGTTGAAAGCGGATACGAGGCACCGGCAAATGCCGAAGAAGAAGCAACTTGGACGGAAGCAAGGAAGAAGAAGTTCAGGGAGAACAAGAAGAAAGATGCTTTGGCTCTCCTCAACATTCAACGTGGGGTAAGCAAATCTATCTTTCCAAGAATTATGGGTGCAAAAACTTCAAAAGAAGCATGGGAAATATTAAAAATTGAATACCAAGGTTATGATAAGGTTATCTCCATTAAACTTCAAACACTATGGAGAGATTTTGATAATCTAGCAATGAAGGAAAATGAATCCATTCAAATGTTCTTTTCCCGAGTTGCTGGAATTATCAATCAAATTCGAAGTTATGGAGATACTCTTCCGGATAAAAGAATCGTTGAAAAGGTTCTTAGAAGTTTGCCTCCAAAGTTTGATCATGTTGTAGCTGCTATCGAAGAATCCAAGGATTTGTCTAAACTTACTCGACATGAACTAATGAGTTCTCTCGAGGCCCATGAACAAAGAATGAGCAGGTTCACAAATCAATCCTTGGAGCAAGCATTTCAAAGCAAAATCAATTTTGGTGGAAAGAACCAAGAAGATCAAGAGAAGGGTTCATCTCGAGGAGGCATAAACGGACAAAGACGTGGAGGCCAAAATGCATTTCAAGCCCGGAACAAAGGAAAAGGATATGACAATCAGAGGAATCCTAATGGCGGTAACTCTAACTCTTCTTGCATTATTTGCAAAAAATCTAATCATGCATCCAAAGATTGTAGATTTAAATGCAAGAGATGCAAGATTTCTAATCATTCTGATCGAGATTGCTGGTTCAATCAAGAAAAAAACAAAGCTAATTTTTCAGAAGAAAATGAAGCTGAACACCTATTCTCTTGCATGAATGCTCAACAAGAGTCAGATAACATTTGGTATCTGGATAGTGGATGCAGTAATCATATGACAGGCAATCATAAAAAGTTCGTGCAGCTTGACGATAAAATCTCTTCACAAGTAAAGCTGGGAGATGGGAAGCTGCAAAATGTGAAAGGAAAAGGAGTTATCGCCGTCTATACAAAGGGAGGTAACAAAAAATTAATTTCAGATGTCCTTTATGTTCCTGGGCTAACTCAAAACTTATTAAGCGTGGGGCAATTACTTCAAAAAGGATATGCACTAAACTTTGACAAAGATGAGTGCATTATTATTGATAAGAAGAAAAATTTTGAAGTGGCAAAAGTCAAAATGACTCCAAATAAAGTTTTTCCATTAATAATGCCACTTAATGAAAATTTTGCCCTTAAAGGAGAAAAAATTGATGACTCATATTTGTGGCATCTAAGATATGGCCACTTAAATTACAAGGGCATGAGATTGCTAAAGGAGAAAAATATGGTAAAAGGGCTACCAAATATTGATAAAATTGATAAAGTTTGTGAAGGGTGTATATATGGAAAAATGCACAGACTCCCATTTCCAAAGTTCGCTTGGAGAGCTAAAGCGCCTTTGGAATTGGTGCATTCTGATATTTTTGGCCCTACTAGAACACCATCTCTTGGTGGCAAAAGATATTTTCTCCTATTTGTTGATGACTATACAAGGATAATGTGGCTATACATCCTTGACAAAAAATCAGAAGCTTTCTCTGTATTTCTCAAATTTCAAGCTTTGGTGGAGAGACAAAGCGGAAGACAAATAAAGACACTTCGGACAGATCGTGGTGGCGAATTCATCTACACTCCATTTATGGACTATTGCAAGGAAAAAGGAATCAAGAGGCAACTTACAATTCGGAAAACACCTCAACAAAATGGAGTGGCAGAACGGAAGAACCGAACAATTGCAGAGATGGCGCGGAGCATGCTTAAAGGTAAAGGGCTTCCTAACTCATTCTGGGCCGAAGCTGTCAACACTGCTGTTTTCATCCTCAACCGTTCTCCCACTAAGGCAGTTCGAAACAAGACACCATATGAGGCATGGTACAAAGAGAAGCCTCAGGTAAATTTTCTAAAAATTTTCGGTTGCATTGCATATGCATTAGTTCCCTCAGAAAAAAGGAAAAAATTTGACGAAAAAGGAGAGAAATATATTTTCATTGGATATAGTGACGAGTCTAAAGGTTATCGTCTCTATAATCCAAACACAAATAAATTTATGGTTTCTCGAGATGTGATATTTGATGAAGCTGCTACGTGGAAGTGGGAGGACAATTCCTTCCAAGACCCAAAGTTTCTTGAGCTTGATAATGCAGGAAATGAGCGAGAAACCTTGACTCCAAACCCAAGTCCAAATCAAAGTCCACGGACTAGTCCAGAGAGCTCATCAGCGGATGATCTCAATCCAACAAGAAAGGTACGGTCCTTACAAGATATATATGACTCGTGTAATTTTGCCTTCTTCACTTGTGAACCACATAATTTTGAGGAAGCCGCAAAAGAAGAAATTTGGCTAAAAGCAATGAATGATAAAATTGCAACTATCGAGAAAAATCACACGTGGGATCTTGTGGAGCTACCAAAAGGAAAGGACATAATCAAACTCAAATGGGTCTATAAGACAAAATACAAAGAAGATGAATCAATCCAGAAGCACATTGAGCTCCGACATCACTTTATCAGAGACTTGGTGCAGAAAGGAAAAATTCAGCTTGAGTTCGTCAATACCAAGGAGCAGCAGCTAGCCGACATAATGACCAAAGCAGTAGCAGCAGATAAATTCTCTCAGTTTCAAAAGATCATGAAGATTACAAATTAAGGAGGAGTGTTAAAAAAATGTAATTTGTAATCTTCTAGAATAATGTAGAATAAGCATTTAAATATCTAAGTTAAAAATAATAAGAAGTGTGTAGAAGTAATAGATGAAACTAGAAGATATTTGTATAGAATAGTCTAGAAGTTGTGAGAGATATTTTGTAATTAATCACATGGGTAGAATTAGATGATTCTAGAAGATGAGAGATCTTTCATGTAATTAAGCACATGTGCTTATCTCTAGACAACTCTAGAGAAGTGTAGGATGGTGGAAGTGCTCTATAAATAGAGCCTTGTTGTACTCATTTTGAAGTAATGGAAAATCAATTAAAGCCTTGCACAACTTGTCCTTATAACACCTCTCACTCATCCTCTCTTGTCCAATTTACTACAAAATCTAACCTAGCACCCCAACACTTTTTGTGGTGATCAAATCCAGGCCTCTTCTCACAAGAAACATTAATGAGATGAGGCAATTGGTTTCCTTCAACATCATGGACACCATCGAGGAACACGAATTGAAGAGATAAATAGTAATCAAGTTTAAAAGAAAACAACTTGCGGTGCAATTAGTCGGTCTATTGAATACTGCGGCCTTGTTCCCCTTGACCCCGTTTCCCTAACAACTTTTTTCACTTTTTTGGTTTTGTTGTTAATTGAATTTTTTTTTTTCTTGTTTGTTAGTTTTACATAAATTTTTTTTTTTGACTTTTTGCTTTGTCTCGTCGAGACAATCGGAAAAATAAAAAAAAAAATTCCTTTTACCCAAATATTTTGAATAAGGACCACTTTTAAGTTTTAAAAAAATCAACTTTTTTTACTTAAACGTGGTCATTGTTCAAAATATTTGCGTAAAAGTAAAAAAAAATTTACTTTTCCGATTTGTCTTATAGAGACGAATCAATAAGTCACAAAAGTTTGGCTCAAAACTAACAAACGTAAAAAAAAATTCAAATAAAGACAACCAAAACTTTTTCTAAAAGTTATGGGAGCCTTAATGGAACAAGGCCAGTTTTCTTTGGGTTTTCTCTTGTTTTGTCCTTATTCATTTTTTTCTTTCAGCATTTGTTAGCTTTGTGCCTAACTTTTGTAAATTATTGATTCATCTCGCCGAAAGAAATTGAAAAAATAAAAAATATTTACTTTTACCTAAATATTTTTTAAAATATCTAAGATAAAGTCTTAAAAGCCGATTTTTTTAATAAATAAATAAAATTCTCCCTAGTAAAAGCAATCTAGGGCGGAGGGAGCAAATCAAAACCGTCGCGTCAAGTCAAGAAGAAAAAAGAACCAGGCCTAAATCATTCCGGGATGGTCCCTGAGGTTGTTTCCGGGCCATGGGGTCCCATCTTGAATTGTCCAACTCTCCACAGGAACCTAGTGTGCCATGGAACCTAAATCAATCTTGAACGTGACTTTGTTTTGAAAAAATTGAAAAACAGAGTTACTTCCAACTTGACAGAGAAATTAGATCGATAATGACTTTGAAAAACATGTTCAAGTTTTGATTGTTTATAAGGAAAGTTAATCTTAAACGGGGTTAAATTGAGCCGACCGGCCAAGTAGAAACTTCATTTAGAAGCTAACGAGCTTCAACAAAATCACGTTCAAGTTTGATTTAGCTATGCAACAAATCAATCTTGAACGAGTTTTTTTTTTTTTTTTTTTCCCTTGAGCAAACACAAACTCAAACTCGAAGGAGATTGGTTCGTAAATCAAGGGCATTCATCGCACCGGCTTTTTTGTGGTGATCAAATCCAGGCCTCTTCTCACGAGAAACATAAATGAGATGAAGCAACTAGTTTCCTTCAACATCAAGGACACCATCGAGGAACACCTATTGAAGAGATAAATCAAAACAACTTGAGGTGCAATTAGTCGGTCTATTGAATAAGATACCGAGGTCTTGTTCTCTTCAGTTTTTTTGTGCTTTATCTGGATATTTGCAAAAGTAAAAATTTTTACTTTTCCAATTCTTCTCATTGAGACGAATCAATAATCTACAAAAATATGGCACAAAACTAACAAACGCAGAAAAAATTTGAATAAAGGCAAAACATGAAAAAGTCCCAAAAAACTTAGGAGAACAAGGCGTGAGTCATTAAAAACTGCTTTCCCCATCCCATATCCCTTGTTCAGTATTATATTTTGGAATATCCCAAAATGCATGTCCTTTTTGATAAGTCAAAAGAAAAAGTGGGCAAATTTCGTAACTAAACATAATAAATGAAGAAAAATGATTTTGACACTCTATTTTTTTATGACGACACTCCAAAATTCGTCTTTTAGTGTAAAATATATAAATAGAAAGCACATTAAAAGACATTTTTTGGAGTGCTATCATAAAAAATTGGAGTATCAAATCGTTTTCCTAAATGATTTAAGGTAGTTCTAGATACAAGGAACAAGGGGTAATGTTGAAATTCTAATCAACTTTCTAAGGGCATGTTTGGGGGCTATATTGTGCATTTTGATTGTGCATTGTTCTACTTTTTCCGTTTGGGAGCTGTATTGTGAGAATGGTTTCTTTCACAATTCATAATGAAAACTACATTTTAGAGGCACAATTTGAGAATTAGCTCTGGAGGAGCTTTTTTATTCTCATTTTGGATTATCTTCACAAATTCATAATCTATTTTGAGCGTTATATATCCTCCCAAACATCATTTTGTTGCAAAATCTATTATGCATATATCCCTCAAACACTGTACCAGATTCACAATCCATTATGGCCACAATTCTAAATCAATAATTCACAATCCAAATTGTAAGATGCAAAAAAATAATTAGGTGCCCAAACGGGCCCTAAATAGACATGCATTAATAGCATATTCCTATAAAAAGAAAAATTATCCTTAGTAAAGCAATCAAGGACGGAGGTAGTAAATTAAAACTATCGCGTCAAGCCAGGAAGAAAAAAGAACCAGACCTGAATCATTCCGGGATGATCCCTGAGATTGTTTCCGGGCCGTGGGGTCCCATCTTGCATTGTCCAACCCTCTTCAGGAACCTTGTGTGCCAGGCCCACCAACCCGTTTATTCGAACTTTGAACCCTTCGTATTCCCTCTGTAGCGACAATGTCAAAAACCAAGAAATTAACATAACGAATCATTGGATTTCTCAGGATGAAAGGAACTAGTAGTTCGTCATGCATGCTTGTCTTCTATAACTGCTAAGGTATATCATATATCTCCGATGCTGACCTGGGATCTGTTTAATGGTCAAATTAGACCTGAGATTGGATAATAAATTTGTGGGAAATTTTCAAAATTCACACAAATGTCTCGTAAATACTTGAATATGCTGAGGTGGATTAGTTTTTCGTTAATGACTTTTTGCCTTTTTTTTCTTTTTTTTTTTTAAAGATTTCGCAAAATCAATGTTGAGTCACGACTCTCTCTTTTTTTCCCTCCTTTGTATGCCATGACAGTGACTCAGTCCCACGTCTTGAATGAACCTTCATTGCACGACATTAATTCCCTCGCAAACGAAGGATGAACTTTGTCCCTGAGATAGTCGACCTTCCGAGCAAAATACCACTCCGGGGCATGACCGCATGAGGCTCGATATTGAACTTCTTGCAGAATGGGACCACTTCCTCGCAAACTCGGACATTTCAGTGAGGGCTTCAAAAGTGAGCATGGCCGCACCGTTGTCAGAGACATAGCAAGCAATCTTGTCGACCGGATAATCCATGGCGAGGATCGACAGAACCGTGTTTGCTGTCATAAGTGGTGGTTCTTTCGTCGGATCCGCAGTAGTAACAAGTACGTCTATAGGAGCTAACTCAGAAGGCTTCCCCCCTTTCTCGTACCTGAGATCATGTTTTTTCAGGCACTAGCTTAGAACATGTGCAGATCAAATTCTAACAACGCTTAGAACACAGAAACGAACATGCCGGCAGGCTTAAAATTTTACAATCCAATAAAAAGTCTAAGTTCAGTGAAGCAAAAGTCACATCATCCCATTAAGTGAGCAGGCCATTTCATACCACCAAATGTAACACTTGCATTATCTAACATTTTCCGCACTTGTAACTGCTCTTGAGGTTTGTCATGCGTAGTTTTTTCGAGTTTATGATCGTGCAATCTTTTCCTTAATTCTTTTCTTACGAGGTGTGGATTGTTTATTACTTAAATGTGGGATAGACTCTGCTCACGTACTATGTAAAATCTTTTTACCGAATCCAAATATCTAAGCTTTTCACCCAGATTAATTTAAGCTCCAATTCGTAACTTTTTTTCTCTTATTGAAAGCTGCAAAATTACATTTTACCAAAAAATATATAATTCAAGAATGGATCTATAGAATTCTTACATGTAAATTTTTGTTATCTTACGATTTATTTGACCAAACAGTTTAACCTTTGATTCTACCTTATAAAATTGTGCATTCAAATATATCCAAACTTAGAAATGATAACAAACATGACTGACCATTCATTCCATGTCCAAAAATATGACAAAATTACATAACACGTGCTTACGTGCACACACACACACAGAGAGAGAGAGAGAGAGAGAGAGAGAGGCAGTGTACCTTAGTGATACTCAATCGGGAAACATTTTGTGAATTGGTCGAATACCCACGAAATGGCGAACCATATTTCTCAAATCACTGAGGTCAGCCACAAGCCATAGGCAACATGCACCGGGTGCCGAACCCTATAGTTGAAAAACAGTCTAAGAATTACAAGTCGGAGTAAAATGATCATTCGGTATGGGTTTATCCTGCTTGATGAAATTGGCAGTTTCCTCGAAAGTGCCTGCAGCCTGCCTTCATCCAACCTAATTCCCAAAAAACAAGAAAAAATTATGAGAAACAAATTTATCGAAATCAGAACAAAAAGGCGGTTTTATATTATGTTTAGTTGATTGATCCAACCTAAAAGTTTGTTCCCTCCTAAATTTTTTTAATCGACAATGTTCTCTTCTAAGATCTTAGATTCGAAACCTTCGAGTTCCAATCAACTCTTATGGGGTTGGTCCATACTCAGAACAGGGGAGCTAGGAATCGAAATCGGAGGGTGCCGAACTATAAATGAAATTTTGTTACGACGATTTCTTCGAGATTAAATTCGGATGTTTGAGTTTTTATAGAATAATTATGATAAATTAAAGATCGAGTACTATTATTAGTATCATATCATTCAACAACACGCAATATATTTTATCGCATGGTATTATTAAACATAATTTAACATGCTAACAATGGAGTTGTCTCCAGGGGCGGCGTGTTTGTGGCGTCAGGAGGATTTGAGTTTTTGGCCGGAGGGTTTTGGTGGTGGTTCGTGCTTGCTGGGACTTGTCTCTGGCGGCTGGGTGATTGACGGTGGTGTTGCTACTCAGGGTTAGGGTATTTAGGGGTTGGGCTTGGCCCATTTTTGGGCTAGGTTCAGCCTGCCTTTGAGCTGTAAATGGTATAACTGGGTTTGAGACCCTTTGGTATATGAGCTTGGTCTAATGCGTGTTTTCTAGGATTTTGCCCTAATGAGTGTTCTCCGTGGGTTGGTTTATTGCTAACCTAGGGTTCGGGTCTTGAGTGGGCAAAGGATAATTCTTAACTTAATTTAAGATTTGATGTTTTTATCCTTTGTTCTTTTAATCTTTGTATCATTTTCAAGGATTAATAAAAAAAATTTGCCGTTGAAAAAAAAAACATGCTAACAATGATTGTTCTTGATGTTTAATTATGACTGAAATTTTATAATTCTTTTACGAGTAGGCAAATTATACTTGGAAATAAAAAAGTGGTGGAACCGGGCCGCCCTCAAACGCCACAATAGTTCCGCCTATGCATACGTGGCTTTCCCCGCTAGATTGGACGGGTTCCTAGGAACTATTCAGACACATGTATTAGGAAGTTATCAAACTCGTCTCCATCCGAGAACGATATCTTTTTGTTCTTTGTTATTTGAGAAAATTTTCGGTGCAACTGGGTATACCCAGCACCTAATCCAAGCCGTCCAATCCGAACACGAACGGCTCAGATTTCACCGAGGAGAGAGAGTGGTTAGGTACACTCTCTCTCCTCGGTGAAATCTGAGCCATCCGTGTTTAGATTGGACAGCTCGAATTGGATGCTTGATACCACGTAAGATATACTTTATTTGCACTCAACTTTGGGTACCACGTAAGATATACCCAAATTTTTCTCTTGTTATTTCGCTACATTAATGCTGTGTCAAACTTAAAAGTCGGAATGATTACAACTTGAGCTCCTTTTATCACACAAAATTTGCCAACTTCAAGTTATAGAAATAGAAAGAAACTAAGTCAAACACAACCTACCCAAAAAACCAGGATCATGTCCACCATCTGGTTCATGCTTAATATTTTTTGGTTTTTCTCAGTCTGCCTTTTCTTTCCACGCAATTGTACAATCACATCGAAAATGATTCTGTTTTTCACAAGAAAAAGCTTAATTGAGGAATTGGATAAAAAATAACTCACAAGACATTGAGGAATCAGTAAACGGCACCTGGCAGACTTGCTTCCCATGACTCGTAAATGCAGAAATTGTGAGAGGTTGCTTATCTGATGAGATCGTAGCATTGTTCAAGAGCATTGTTCAAGAGCGGAAGTCCAAAGGAAACTCAAGAAGTGAAATTGAACTATCTCAGTAAAAAAATGGGGGTTGAGGAAAATGTACAAGAGCAGAAGTCCAAAGGAAACTCAAGAAGTGAAGCAGTTGGTATCAAGCAGTTGTCCTAACGTAATCAGGTGGAACTCATTTTGCAGAGAGGGCCTCCGATTTGACAGCGTCCTTGCAACTTGGTGCATGGTTGGTCGAGACATTGGACTGGCGCTCAAACACGCAAATGCTAGTCTCGCAGCAACCACTACTTTTTCTGCCACTTGATTTGTAGGAGGCAATAGGCGTTGGTCCAACACTTCCTTTAATAAAATCCCATGTCCACTTGATGATGACGATGACGACGAAGATGATGATGATAGAAGCGAGATGAGATCACCTGGATGCTTCCCCATAATCACTTCCAGTGTTAGAACTCCAAAACTGTATACGTCGCACTTCTCATTCACTTCCATTGTATATGCGAGTTCTGCAAAAATAAAAATTCCCAAGAGAAAGAATCAATTGATTGAATAAAATGGTGTGATGGGATGGGAGACGGGTTAACCGTGGTCATGCTACATTTCAGGAATTGGGTCCGTTGCAAAATTATGCATATATTCATGAATAAATTTGCTAATAGTTATGGAGTTCAAGGAGGGATTTTTGATAATTTATTTGTCAGAAAGGCCAAACCTTTTCAACATAGAAAGCTAATTATTAGGACTAGAAGGTGCTGTTCCAGTTTTGTAAAAAATGAACTTTTAAAAAAGGAAGGTAATTTCAAGTTCAAAAATCATGTATTTATGCAAATAATTTTTCTACCAATATAGATCTTGTTTAAAAGATCTCATTGAGATCTTTTAAACGGTGCAAAAAAATTAAAAAATTATTTTCCATTTTCAATATATTTGAGCTTGAAATTACCTTCTTTGTGAAAAAGAAGGTTTAAAAAGAAAACAGATCGGCCCCTAAGAATGTATCAAAGTCCAGGTACATGAAAGAGTAGGATACACAACGACACATTTAAAAGATCTTTCTGTGAATATGTCTCATCATCATGAATGATCACTATTCATGAGCTATCACGCCGTTATGCCTGATATGGATTGAATGTCCTATAAATTCATTGCACCACATACGTTGTTTTAAAATTCGTTACATTCTTGATTGTACAAAGCTAAAATTGAGTAACATGCTAGCTACGGGAGACTTGAAGATTAAAAAAAAAAAGAAAAGAAAATTGTAATGAAGAAACATACCAGGAGCAACATATCCAAAGGTTCCTGCAAACGAAGTCCAATTCGAAGAGTCAGTCTTCATAAATCTAGCTGTCCCAAAATCAGAGATGTGAGCCACGTACTCCAAATCAAACAAAACATTTTTGCTTGATATGTCGCGATGGATGATTGGAGACAAACAATCGTGGTGCATATAAGAAAGAGCATCGGCCAAACTCTCAACAACATTCACTCTTTTGTTCCAATTCAACTCTATGGCTTCTTCCTTCGAGGCCAATACCTTTTCCAAGCTCCCACCTTGCAAGAACTCGTAAACCAAAAATGAATGTCTTGGATGTGAACAATATCCGTAAAACTTTATGATGTTGCGGTGCCTTATCTCGGTTAATGTACTGATCTCACTTGTAAAGCCCTTTTGATTAAACGAGTCACCATCTGAATATGCGTAAAGTTTCTTCACGGCAACGACTTGACCATTTGGCAGGGCAGCTCTATAAACAGTACCATATCCTCCTTCCCCAATGCAATATTTGGCACTAAAGTTCTCAGTCGCTTCAATGATGTTTTCATACACCATTTTCCCGTCACAACTCCATATTGCAAAAACATTTTCATTGTTAACTTGTTTTGGCTCTTTTGTTGTGCTCCTCACTTTCTTATGAACAGTCAAGAAAATTCCAAGAGCCATGAAGGAAAGAAATAGAAATCCAAATACAGGGAGTATGGTTAGTAACAATACCAATTTGTTTTCCTTCTTTCTATGAACACCATGATGTTGGCACGCCTTCAAACCAGTAGCATTACCACATAAACCTTTATTACCTCTGAGTGAATTAGATGGAGCTTCTCGAAAGGCTTTGATGTTGGGTAAAGGACCCTCCAATTTATTGTAGGAAATATCAACTGATGAAAGAGCTAACATATTATCAAAGGAGGATGGAATGAAACCCGAGAGCTCATTGTGGGAGAGATTTAACGTTTCTAACCTTTGCAGTCCTCCAATCTGCTCTGGTATTTTACCTGACAAGAAGTTCTCACCCAAATCAAGATTTTCAAGGCCATGGAGTTGACTTAGCTCCAAAGGAATATTTTTCCCAAGTCTATTATTGCTCAAACTCAAGTTTAATAGCCTCATGCAATTACCTAACTCTTGAGGGATTGGGCCACTTAATTTGTTATTTGCCAAATTTAAAGTCTCCAAGTTTGCAAGGCTGCCGAGTTCCGGAGGAATGTTACCAGATAGTTGATTATCATTCAACTTAAGATCGAACAATGAAACTAAACTTCCAAACTTCTTTGGGATCTCTCCAACTAGATGATTTGAAGAGAGATCAATTCCAGATAGTTGAGTTGCCTCTACCAATGCTGGCGGTATCCGTCCTGAAATACTGTTGTTGGACATTTTAAAACTTTTCAACTTATTACACTTTCCCCATCTTGGGGAGAGCTCGCCATAGAAATTGTTGCCGCTCAAATCAATATAATACAAATTTGGGTATATTCCAAAATCTTCTGATATGTTTCCCGAAAATTGGTTTCCCTCCAGCCTTACTCTACGTAGGGTACTACAATTTTTAATGCTTTTCGGAATGATGCCGCTCAAATTGTTGTTATGGACCGTCAAGTTTTCAAGTGTTCCACTTGCGCAAATGTTTTCAGGTAAATGACCAATGAGCATGTTATCACTTACATGAAAACTTGTCAAAAGTGTAAGATTGTTCAGTTGTGCTGGAATAGATCCAGTAAGTTGGTTACCATACAAAAACAAACTCACAAGAAATTTCAAATTCCCTATAGATGCAAGAATTGTACCCGTGAGATTGTTCAATGAGAGTCCGAGATTAACGAGAGACCTTAGCATCCCAACTTCCTCAGGGATTGCTCCGGAAAGATGATTTGTGTGTAGGATAAGAGTGGTCAAGTTGACCAAGTTCCCTATAGAAGTAGGAATTGAACCCGTGAGACTATTCCTTGAGAGATCGAGAGCAATGAGGGACCTTAGCATCCCAACTTCTTGAGGTATACATCCAGAAAGTTGATTATCAAAAAGGTGAAGAGTGTTGAGGTTGACCATGTTTCCTATAGAAGCAGGGATTGAACCAGTGAGGTTATTTGTTGAGAGTCCGAGATGAATCAGAGACCTTAGCATCCCAATTTCTCTAGGAATTGATCCGGAAAGATAATTTTCAAAAAGGTATAAGGTGGTTAAGTTGACCAAGTTGCCTATAGATGCAGGAATTGAACCCGTGAGATTGTTCCTTTGGAGTTCGAGATCAACGAGGTACCTCAACTCCCCAACTTCTTCAGGAATTGATTCAGAAAGATAATTGGTGTCAAGGTAAAGAATAGTTAAGTTGACCAAGTTCCCTATAGATGCAGGAATTGAACCTGAGAGATTGTTCGTAGCGAGTGAGAGATTAATCAGTGACCTTAGCATCCCAACTTCGTCAACAATTGACCCAGAAAGATGATTGTGGTGAAGGTAAAGACTGGTTAAGTTATCCAAGTTCCCTATAGAAGTAGGGATTGAACCTGTGAGACTATTCCTTGAGAGATCGAGAACAATGAGGGACCTTAACATCCCAACTTCTTGAGGTATACATCCAGAAAGTTGATTATCAAAAAGGTGAAGAGTGTTGAGGTTGACCATGTTTCCTATAGAAGCAGGGATTGAACCAGTGAGGTTATTTGTTGAGAGTCCGAGATGAATCAGAGACCTTAGCATCCCAATTTCTCTAGGAATTGATCCGGAAAGATAATTTTCAAAAAGGTATAAGGTGGTTAAGTTGACCAAGTTGCCTATAGATGCAGGAATTGAACCCGTGAGATTGTTCCTTTGGAGTTCGAGATCAACGAGGTACCTCAACTCCCCAACTTCTTCAGGAATTGATTCAGAAAGATAATTGGTGTCAAGGTAAAGAATAGTTAAGTTGACCAAGTTCCCTATAGATGCAGGAATTGAACCTGAGAGATTGTTCGTAGCGAGTGAGAGATTAATCAGTGACCTTAGCATCCCAACTTCGTCAACAATTGACCCAGAAAGATGATTGTGGTGAAGGTAAAGACTGGTTAAGTTATCCAAGTTCCCTATAGAAGTAGGGATTGAACCCGTGAGACTATTCCTTGAGAGATCGAGAACAATGAGGGACCTTAACATCCCAACTTCTTGAGGTATACATCCAGAAAGTTGATTATCAAAAAGGTGAAGAGTGTTGAGGTTGACCATGTTTCCTATAGAAGCAGGGATTGAACCAGTGAGGTTATTTGTTGAGAGTCCGAGATGAATCAGAGACCTTAGCATCCCAATTTCTCTAGGAATTGATCCGGAAAGATGATTTGCCCAAAGGTATAAGGTCGTTAAGTTGACCAAGTTGCATATAGATGCAGGAATGGAACCTGTGAGATTGTTTCTTGGGAGTTTGAGATGGATGAGAGACCTTAGCATCCCAATTTCTTGAGGGATAGATCCGGAAAGCTGATTTCCTCCAAGATAAAGAGTGGTTAAGTTGACCAAGCTACTTATAGAAGTAGGGATTGTACCCGTGAGATTGTTCGAATACAAACTAAGCTCAATAAGAGAAATGAGGAATCTTATTTCATGTGGGATGGAGCCGCCTACTTGATTTTGATGCAGCTCCAATGTCTTGAGATTGGATAATTGGCCCATTGCTGGTGGAATTGTGCCGGAGAGACGGTTGGCAGACAAGCTAAGATTGGTAAGTCTTGAAAGGCAACCAATGCGGGAGGGGATGGTCCCATAAAAAGAGTTGTTTTCAAGATCAAGGCTGATAAGATGAGGGAGGGATGAGAAATTTAGATTCGAAAGTGTACCTCTCAGACCATAACTCTTGAGGTTGATATGAGTGATGACTCTGCCAGCCATTTTGCAACCAACTCCAATCCAATCACAATGGTTGCTTCCAACCACCCATGATGACAGGAGAGATTGGCTTCGGTTGTCAAGGCTAGCTTTCCACTCCAAGAGAGCCGCTTCTTCCATTCCTTCTTCCCCAACTTCTTTACCAGTTGCAGAAGAAGAAAAGGCGATGGAATCAAAAGGAAAGACCAATGAAAGGATGATGAAGAAGAGAAGCAAGATTTGGAATGAAAAGAACTGGTTGGGATGTGTCTTTTCTGGAAAGGACGTCATTGTTGAATTTTCTTTTTTCTTATCTTAACAAGGAAAAGCTATGGAAGGCAGTTGTGGGATGGATAGCTTTAATTGAAAGGAGAGGTATTTATAGATGCAAGTTGAGTTTGCTAAATGTGTGGAAGTCTTGGATTGCAGACTCTGACCATAAAAGTTGCGTTCCGATAAAATTGCTTTTTCCATGTATAAAGGGGACGGATTCTATATCAAACAATTTGTGTCGAATACGAAGACTGACTTGGGACATGACCGGTTGCCATTCTCCCGGTCCTCTACAGTGGTTATACTCGAACATCCCACGAGCATTCACTGATACTTTAGCAAATCCACTGAAGGATTATATATATACTTTTCCTAAAGCCTTTTCGGCACATTTCCCTAATTGCTAGCTTAAGAAGCACTAGTGTCTGATACAAAGACTTGACTTGGCGTGAAAATTTGTGCAGGAATTTGTTGAAGCACATGAAAAGGTGAGTGAATTTGTTGAATTTGAGAAGGCAAATCCCTAGCTTTTTTACCGTTAATGGAATCACAACATTTATTGTGTTCATATATTGGTTTCCTCCCTCATACCTCCATATTGCACAAATTTGCTCGGTCGCCTTGTTTTCTAAGTTACTCTTGAGAGGGAAACAACATTAATCCCATAACTACAATGAAGGAAAAATTAAGAAATACCCAAAAGGTCAGGTATATTCTATTCTACAATGCTATGGTTAAAACAGTAACATAAGGTATTAATTTTTGCACTTTTCTATAGTGTAACTACGATTGAGCTCATAACGCGGATAATTGAAGTATGTGTACAAGAGTAAGGAGTAGACAGTTGGTGCACGATCTAGTACATAAGCAGAGTATAGAGTCATGACCCAAACAATGTTTGCGATTCAATGGTGCACTCATTCTTTGTGGAGATAGTAGGGTGAGCACGGTCCGAATTGGTTCGGTTTCATACTAAACCAAGAACCAAACCAATACTTACGGATTATGAATTTGGAGAACCAAACCAACCCACAAAAGGCATAAAACCAAACCAATCCAAATTAACCATTTAAATACAGTTCGGTTTCGGTTTTAAACCACGGTTTGCTTTGAACTAAGTTATTGTCTTCAAAAAATATTTAAAGTACTTAACATTATGAAGATAAATTAAAAAATACATATATTTAAACCAATTCTATTCAAATTATTAAACACACTAATATTAACCAACTAATTAAGAGTAGGAAACCAAAAATTGCCTCAAGTCTTAAACTAAGAAAATAAAATGCTGGTAAGTCACTTAAATGAACCAACTAAGAATACCAACTACTAAACATCTTAAGATAGTTTAACCAAATGAAAGGCCAAAAATAATTTCTAAAACTATTGAATTGAAATGAGTTAGCAAAAGGGCAATAGTAGCAGCATGGTAGAAACCAACATGTGATATCACTCTACATCAAGGTTCATATCATTATCTTGACAGTAAAGGAAAATTAAATATTGCAGTGAATTTAATAGAATCAATAAATTAATAAAATAGTTGACTAAAAGCTCCCATATTTATTGGGTGTATAATAATTAATTTATATATATATATATATGTGTGTGTATGTATGTATTATACGGTTTGGATTGGTTTGGAACCATAACCGTAAACGTGAATCCATAAACCAAACCATATAATGCGGTTTCTAATTTTTTAAAACTATGACCAAACCATACTACTAAAAATCCAAACCAAACCCTCCGATTTGGATTGGTTTGGACTGGATTCTTGATTTGACGGATTTTTTGCTCACCCCTAACAGATTGGCTTCGGTCTATGCATATCCATGAATCTAATTTCTCATTAGAGGGCTTAGCAAATTGAGATTGACCGTCTTATTGTTACTTGTTACACAAAAGGTTTATAGTGGTGTACGTAATAGCTACCTCTTTTGTGCATACCCATTCTAAGTCGTGAGTCATGCAGAGGAAGAAAGGGACAATAGCAAATCTTGTCATGTCATGGATATAAAAGGGGGAGTCACAGAAATCGGTGTCACGACAGTCATTTCTATATTGGCTTTTTCTTTTTCTTTTTTGAGAAGATGCACTTAATTAATCCTTTCCTACATGAATACTTTACTGTGGATATGCCTTTATTCCTTTTCTTTTTTCAGATAAGAAATAGGGGACCCTTAAATGCACAAAAAGTGTCTTCCACTAACAAGGTGATTATTATTGCAAAAGTAGTGTTGTCAAGCCATGCATCAGCTGGCCTGCATGGAAGGAACTGCAAACTCTATCAATTTATGCAACATTTTCCATTTTCTATGAAGGGAAATTTATAGAAATGGTTCTCCTAGTTTCATCCGAGTTTCATTTTCGTCCTCTAAGTATCAATTGCAATTCTTTTGACCTTTAAGTTTGGTTTTCATACTAAGTTGGTCCAATTGATAACCTCTGTTAGCCAAAGTGGACAGAAAAAATCAATCAATTGGACCAACTTGGTACGACCTACAACATCCAAACTACCATCAATCTAATTTTTTTCCCTCTAGTTTGGCTGACATAAGTTATCAATTGGACCAATTTGATACGAAAACCAAATTTGAAGGTTAAATGAATTGTAATTGATACTTGAAGGACGAAAATGAGACTTGGATGAAACTAGGAGGATATAAATTGTAGTGCAGTGAAAAGGCCCAGGAATCTTCACCAACGCTTCAGTTCATAAGCAAAACTTGAGATATTAAACCTAATAATGGATTAAACAGGACAATACTAGCGTTGTGTCCGTTCGATGCATGTGTCAAAGAAAATCACATTTGTGTTTTTTGGCCCCGTGCATTGAACTGGCACAACACTAGTTCATAAAAAAGATGGTTTATTTCAAGTTTTTCCTTCAGAGCTTTATTTAATTACTCGCACTTCGATAACTCATTTTAATTTTTGTCCTTCATTCAAGTTGTTTGTTGATACTTTTTTATTAATTTATTTCTTTTGCTTATTTCGTAATCGGAAGCATGTTTCAAATTAGGGTTTCTTTCGTTTCTTGCGCAATGATTAGTGAGTAGTTGTTTAGGTAGGGTCACGGGATGATTAGCACACCGTGGCCAGTTCGGGCACTGTTCCTATTTTCAAACAATGAAAAAAATAATTTTAGATTGGAAAAATACTTCCCACAGACGAACTCGGGCATTGTCGGAGCCCATGTAAACGGGGGGAATAGGGGTCCAAAACTCATTCTCCATTGCGCATGGGTAAACGGCGACCATAGGGTCTCGCATCTTGCAGGGTATCTTTTTCAATCCAAAGTTGAACGGTTTTAAGATGGTGCAAGTTAATCCGGTCTGGTTATGAGTGTTATGAACCCTACGACTGTACCTTCTTTTAATTATTTAAAAAGAACAGTTATTTCTTAGTTTTAGTTAATCTCAATCAATCATACAAGGGGTGGCTACCTAAGAGCCCGTTTAGTTAGTAACAACCCGAGTTTTTAGTCAGCACACATCACCGTCTTTGTGGATTCGACTCCGGACTTACCAGATATTGTGCTACATCGGTCTCCGCTCTACGCTTGGGGCAACTCTTAATCTAGTGTTTCGGATCCATTCGTTTCAAGAAAATAATGTTCGGATTAGGCACTTAATGATATCCAATCAAGCTGATTTTTGATACACTTGTTCTACTCGACGAGCTCTAGCTACGAAGTGAACGTTTTCGATCATCAGAGCGAGATCGAAGCGGCGACGATTTGCTTGGCATAGCACGCTGTGCAGTACAAGGCTGCACAGCATAGTCCCTCAGTCCCATATCATAAAAGAAATCAAAAATCTAGAAATTTAGGATTGGGGGTTTGGAGGCTTAGGAGACACAAACACATTTGCTTATAGGATAGTCTAAACCAAACCAAACCGAGTCTTATGTTTCAATCACTTGGGGTCGGCTACATGAAGAATTTTCTTCCATTGAGCTATGTCAAGGGCCACTTATTCACACAAACTCATTATACTCATATCTTTGTGCACCACAACATCTAATGTCATTTAGGTCCACCTATTCCCTTAGCATTGCTAACCAGCTATCATATCCGCTCTCTTAACTATTGCATCTTCTGGGCTATGGTAGACATGCTCAAATCACCTTAGCCTAGTTTCCCTCAACTTCTCCTCTATAGGTGTTATACCTATCATCTTATGAACAGTTTCATTTCTAATCCCGACAGTAGAATTGCCAGTGTCTTCCAAAAGCGTCATGTAACATACGTTCGAGACAGCTGTAATAATGCTGAAACTTTTACCGGCATATTCCAAATGAAGCCGCTTTAACTTCTACCAGCACTTTTTAAATGCAGCAAATATACGACGACGCTACCAGCCCCCACATTTTGAAGAAACGCTGCAAAAACTTTTACGGCGTTTGTTGGGTCTTTTGTAGCGTTTTAAAAATACCGGGAAAAGTAATTAGTGTCGTAGTGAGTATAGATTGTATTGTTTAATAAGTAGAACATTCAGGGGGAAAAAACAGGAATACTAAAAATCAACCAGTTTAGGAACTCAAGCCGTTCGTAAGGGGTTGTTCTAATGTAATTATGTGGAACTGATTTTGCAAAGATGGCCTTGGATTTCATAGCAAGGTTGTTAATCCCGTACCGTACCGGCCGGTACGTACCGGATTTGCGTAAAACCGGTAACTTAAACCTCAAATACCGTTCCGGCTCTAATCTCGGATATTACCGGTGAGCACCGGCGATTCTGGCCGATCTCGGACGAGATGGAGGTACCGGAGATTCCGGCCGGAATTTTGCAAAACAGGGCCATTTCACACCATGCAGTGGAGAAAATGGAAAAATATAAGGAAAAAAAAAAAGAGAAAAGAGGAAATCGGAAAAAAAAAAAAAGGGGCTCCTCGTGGTCTTCTCTAGCTTATCCGACTGTGGCTGGAAGTGATTGCTTACATAGATCTTCCCATTGGAATCCCTCTCAACAATACATAATATATACAACCCACTTAGAGAAATTAGAATAGAAGAGAAGGGTGATGAAATTAGATCTTCCCACTGGTTAGGGAAAATGGAGTGGTGTAACCATGTAAGATTGTAAGTATGAGAGAGAGAGAGAAAAGAGAGAGGAAGACTCAAGCGGGTCTTCATCTGGTTTTCCGTTTGTCTGAGGAGAGAGAGAGAGAGAAGAGAGATGAGTGTTTAGTTGGATTGGGGAAAGTTAAAAAAGCTGTGGATTTTTTTATGTGTACAAAACCAGTGGTTTTAGCACATGGTTTAGGGATGGAAGTGGTCCAAGTGCAGTAATTTTCCGATTTAAAAAAGGAAGAGAAGAAATGGGATTGTTGGGACGAGGAAAAGTCAATTACTTGAAATTTATTGACTTATGAATATTAATTATAGAAGGAATTGCATGGTATCGAAAAATAATTTGAGTTATAATTATATATAATTATAGTTGCGGTAAATTCGAAACGGTACCTGGTACCTGACTTGTACCGGTACGTACCGTACCAATAAGAAAACCCGTACTCTATCCGAAACGGTATTCAGAACTTTGTTTCATAGATTCATAGCCAACTTGTTGTTTACACCCATTTTTGGCAAAAAATCAGAAAACAAATCTATGAGTTAAAGGGAGGCCTTGAAAATCAATCTCTAGCCTTGAAAAAACTTTATAACCAGTTGCCCACGAAATAGGGCCGGTTTGGAAGCCATTGAACAAATTAAGTTTTGCAAAGGCTTGGGTTAAATGAAATTACCGCAAGCCCAAGCCCAAAACAGGCCAAAGGTGTGGGGTTCCCACCAGATCTGGGTATTTTTATCCAGGCTTGGGCTAGTTCTTAAGAAATAATAAGGCCTTCTAGATAGGCCAAAATCAGTTAAAGCCCAAGTTTCCTTTCCAAGATTGGGCTAACAAGGCTCAGAGAGAGAATGAAGGCCTATGATTTACCTCAAGGTCACGCCCAATTGATAGATGGGCCTACTTCCTTAGAAAAATGTCACATATGGCCTATAATTGGCAAGAAAAGGCCTTAAGTTGCTTACAAGCAGCTCAAAAACCTAGAATGTTCTTGCAGGCAGGTCTGGACAAGTTGTTCACAAGCAGCTCAAGGTCTGAGTGGCCACCATCCTTTAGCATGAAGCAAAACCAAGGACAGGTGGCGTACATGCAGCCTTTGGAGTTGCTAGTGAATGACTCATGCAGACCTAAGCAAGCTGCTCACAAACAACTCACCCAAGTCTGGTTGATCCTTTGTTTCTTGATTCTTCTTCCATAAGAAATCAAACTTAGAGGATTTAGAGGGCCCACAAGAGATGCATGGATCAATATAATGGTGGGAAGGCCTGAAGAAGTCTCGGTCTTTAGCATTGGTGGGACCAGAGGATGTCCATTCAAGCAGTAGCTTGAGTGTTGGAGTAGCTCAAAAGGCCTAAATACTTGAAGAGCCGAAATTCTTTTTGCCCTTTTGCAAAGTTTTATGCAAGAAAGAAGGATTTTTCAGGCCTTGGCCATATTCTTGGAGTGAAGAGCACGCTTTTGATCAAGAAAGTAGCTTCTCATTGGAGCATTTTGAAGCAGCTCAAGAAGGCCACATGGCAGCCATGCATTGAAGCATTGGAAGCAGGTGAAGGCCTATAGCTCCTGCCTATAAAATACAGTTTTGAAGGCCTTATGAAGGGTCCACAACCTCAAGTGCTTATAGCTTATGCACCTACATTTTCATTTTTTTCAAACATTACTTGTACTCACTTCAAAGTAGTTTAAGTTTTTATCACATTCCTTATATCCAAGCTTCATTAAACCATTAATGGAGTTCGTTTGATCCAAGTTTAGCTTCGCTTTATCTTTCTTTCCATTTTTCTAGCAACGATCAAAAACTTTTAATGAAGTGAAGGCAACCAACGAACCATCATGAGGCCTTACCCTTTGGGCCAATCACAATCACTTGAAAGGAGTCAGATTTTGAGGCACAAAGGCCTTAAAAACAATTCGGATAGCAATCCTGTCTTGGCACGCCTGCAACATTTGCCAATTCGGTTTTGCACGTTTTTGTGGAAAACACTTGTCACACAGTTGGTAGAGACGTCGGAAATAGCTTGTAAACAAACATGCAATTGCAAGTTGTGCAACAACACCAAGAATGAACTCCACTTGATTGTGGTGGGAGCGCGATGGTCGAACACATCCTTCATGTCCATTTGATGATGATGACAATGGCACCGCAAAATTTCGTGACCATTGCACTTTCAATAATGAACTCCCATCGACCCATTGTATAAGCAAGTTCTGCCATACCAAAAAGAAACGAGACACAAGAAACAAATGAAAAGAATAGAGAAAGGGTTGAAATGTGGGAGGCCTATTGTAATTCATGAGCAGAAATGACTGATAATTTAGTCATAGAATGTCAAGATGCGGCTAGTACTTTAAGTCCCCAAATTATGCAAATTCAGGGTCATTTTCTAATTTATGTACCCATAATAAAAATCTATAACAATTATGCATAACGAGATACACGTGATGAATGTTTTTGGCTGTTCTATTTGAGGTGAACAAGTTCAATTCTACAAGCAATGGTTGTTTGAAGGTGTATTGTACAGGCTATAAAATAGTTTGAAACATGAAGGGGCTTCCAATAAAATTCATTGTGCAGGCATACATAGAGTTTGTACTTTCGTAGCTAAAATTACAAGCAGAGTGTATTTAAGTTACGCTATAAGTTTGGTTAAGACTACTGATATTCAAGTGATGCATATGAAATCTTGAATTTTTCGGTTATTGTTTTGCAGTTTCCCTTATGGATAAGTACCTGTATTTGTTGTTGGAAAGATAGTTTATCTACTTTTATATTTTTGTCATAAAAATTTATAAAGGATTTTTTCCTTAGGACACTCAAAATATCAAGGCTGGCCTTATATATATGTTCTTGATTTGTCTCTTTCATTATGGTTTGTTAGGGTTTCAATTACCCTAATTAGTTGTCTCTAACAGCATAACACATACAATCATGCTCACCCGTGAGCCATGCATAGGAAGGAGTAACACATTTGGGTACCACGTGATGGTGCCTCAAGACCACTAAATAATTTTTCTGGAAGAGGGGAGAATTGTTAGTCTTGTCATGCATAAAAGGGAAAGAAATTGGGGACCCTCAGGCGTACAAAGTGTTTTCTTTTGAAAAGGGCAGTCCATTCAAATATGAACACTTTACTTTTGGTGTGCCGTCATTCCCTTTCTTTCGTCAGATAAGGAATTGGGGACCCTCAGACGTACAAAGTGTTTTCCACTGACAAGGTGATTATTATTGCAAAAGTAGTGTGGCCATCAATTGGCATGGGAGGAACTGCAAACTCCAACAACTTATGCAACATTTCCAATTTGATTTTAAAGGCTTGTGTTCAGATGGAACAACCATGATGCAGAATTGTTCACACTAGTTGTACGGCAGGTGTAGAAAAATGCATAGGAATCTTACTGCAATTCTCCTGTTCCCACCCAAACCGTGCTTGTATGCTGTTGGGCAGGCCTCAACTTAGGCCCCCAGGGCCCTAACAAACTTCCCACACAATGCCACCTTTGGGTAAAAATGTGTCGATCCAGACCCACAAAAGGGATAAAATCGAAGCCAAGAGAATCGTCCATACCATGATGATCGTAGGAACTCTGGCCTGTTCCCCCATCAGACCTTTGAGGACAGGATCGAGATGTAAAATCACCCAGAGAGCAAAGAAGAACTTTGCAAACAGCAATCCCCGCGTATTGTCACCGTTGTATGGCATCAGCAACCCCAACTATAACCCCGATAACGTTGATGATCAAGAGAGTCATCGGAGGGATCAACAAGGACGTCCGCTTGAAGCGGTGGAGCTCCAAAGACTCATTGTTGCCTCCGTCTTTGGAGGCCACGGTGATGTTTGTGTTGACACCTGTCAAGGCCTTAAGAAGGCCTTGGAAGAGGGCAAAGAAATGGGAGGAGACGCCGCTGATCAACCAGAACTGCTTGTTCCTCCACCGATCGTCTAGGGTCACCCATCCCCATTGCATCTCTAGGATACTTGTTGCAGCGATTGATATGAAGAGGGCCATGAACACAATGCTTGCATAGTTGCTGATCTGCAGAAATATAAATGCCAAGAGAGGATATTGTTAGCTGCTTTCTAGAGCCGATTAACAAACCAAATTCAACATGCTAGGACTATTGTTGGTTTAAGCCAACTACTATGGTAAGGTACAATCTGGTTAACTCAGGGACGATGAACTTCCCAGTGAAGAGACAGACAGCCGGTAAGCTACCATAAGAGATCAAGGGAATGGATATAAACGGATACACAACTGAGTTGGTATATGCGAATCGCTCAAGTGGTTTTAAACCACACCCGTAACCATACCAAACTGGAGAGTGTCTGCTAAAGGAAAATCTCAATGGATTTCGAGGCCTGCTAAAGAATCTGGTGCAAGCGTTTTGAAAGGTTAATGAGGGCTGATCCCTTAAATCCTGGCCTTCTGGGATTGCAGTACATAGACTGCCAGCCATGGCAATGCATCTTGAATCCGGTTAAAATAACTAATCCATAAATCCACCCAACCTTGTTAGCAGTAGTAAGTAGAAATTAGGAAATGAAGCAGATTAAATCTCACTTTCCAAAATAATAGTAACTTATTTCTGAGCATAAACGGTTTTTGAGAATTTGCCCAATAAACGATTTTTGAGAATTTGCCGAATAATGTGAAGTGCTCCAGGTGGAACTCCACGTTCCTCTTGCAGCGTTGAACCAACGAAAACCGGTGATTGTCCAAACTTTTTCTCAAAATTTATCCGGGGCATGTGGTACGATTTTTCATTTTCTCTTCCTGCAATTTCAAGAACTAGTTAGCAACCGTAGAAGGTACATCTGTAGAAGCAAGAATGACAAACAAATGCAACATTCAGGAAACCAAGTGGAAATCAATAGTAAACACTGTTATGGGAAATCACATTGATACTCGTTATATTTAAGCAATTTTTGCAGATATTCTCTCACCATTGCATTGGAAGGAGCCAAATTCAAGTACAGTTTCCCTTATCTATAAGTAAAACCATAGATAAAAATAAAAATACAGTCCGATCGAGTACACAAACGGGTAAGTAATTTTTTCGGACTCCCACTTGGGGCTAATTCTAGAAGAGTTCAGACTTGGCAACCTATGATAGATTGTAGAAAAAGCTAGCAGTGTGGAAAAGGACATTTATGTCGCCTGGAGGTAAATTGACACTTATCAATTCAAATACAAGCAGTTTACCTGTTTACTTCATGTCCCTGTTTAAGATGCCGATTTCTGTTGCAAAGAAAATTGAAAAACTTCAAAGACAATTTTTTTTGGAGTGACTCCATTGAAAAGAAGAAGAGGATCCATTTGGTTAGCTGGGAAACTATAACAAAGAGTAAAAAATATGGAGGTTTAGGAGTGAAAGAATGATTGAAAAGAACCATGCTCTGCTAGCAAAATGGCGGTGGAGATTCAGGTAGAGAAAAGGAGTCCTATGGGCTAAAATGGTGTGCAGAAAATATGGCCTTTCACATCAAGACTGGCTTCATCAATTACCATCTTCTGGTCGAGCATCTATCATTTGGAGTGATATCTGCTCAATTGGGAATTCAGATAGTGAAGTGGGGAACAAAATTCAAGCTGGATTCAGAATTCAAGTGTATTCTGGGAATTACACTTCTTTTTGGAATCACAAATGCATGGGGGATCAAACACTACGAGAGGAGTTTCCAAGACTTTATTTGAAATCGTCGCAAAAAAATGAACTGGTGTGTAATATGTTCAATTCAGAAGGAACTGGGGATTGGATTGTGTCTTTTCAAAGGAGATTACGTGATTGGGAACGTGAGCACATGAATGAAATAACGGGCAGATTGCAAAATGTGTCTTTGGTGCCGTCAAGATTGGATGTGATGCTCAGGACAGGTAATTCAAATAACATGTTTTCTATTAAGTCTGTGTATGATCTTTGGGAAGCTGATTCTTTTAATCAAAATTCTGGGCTGGGATCTTTGTGGAGAAACCTCAGCCCCCCAAAGGCGGAGATTTTCTCGTGGATGGCATGTCAAAACAGGATTGCAACTAGATCAATTTTGAGTAGTAGAAACGTAATTGTGGGAGTAGATGAACATGCTCTGGCTTGCCCTTTTTGTATGCAGGAACTGGAAACTCCAGTGCATGTTTTACTTTCTTGCCCCTTTTCTACTTACAAATGGTCAAAGATAGGAGATTGGTGGAACCTAGCTGGGGTGGCTCCTTCAAATTTGTCGGAGTTATCATCTTGGTGGTTCTCTTCTCGGTTTAAAAATTTGGAGAAACATCTTTGTGAATGTTGCTTCTACGCAACCCTATGGTCTATTTGGCTTGCATGATGCTATATTTAACAACAAAGATGTGGATCGCAATCAATTCGAGGAATAAATAAAAACAAGGGCGGCATTGTGGATCAAAGCCAAATTTGACCTAAAGGTGTATACGGTGGAATATATCAAAAGAAAACTTGACGGTGTTAGAAGACTCATTATTTAGGTGTGTTTGGGTGTATCTTTCCTTTTATTTTCCTTATCTTTTTGGGATGTGGTGAACTTTCTGGTTCTCCCTTCCCCTCTACTCGATGTACCCTCTTCGAGTTAATAAAATTTTCTTTTGCCGAGCAAAAAAAAAAAAAAGTAATTTTTTTGGAGTTAAGGAAAGAGCTCTTGCATCTCTTCATCCTAATTGTCATGCCAATCATTTGGAGCCTAATCAAGTTCTACGGTCTATTTCTGTGTTTAAAGTTGCTGCTATTTGGAATGATGTAAAGTCTCAAGCCCCAAAAGTGCATTGGCATCACCTAATCTGGTTTCCCATGTTCATTCTTGGACATTGTTTGATCTTCTGGATGGCTCGTTGATTATGTTTGCCAAAGAAAGAAAATGTAGAGTTCATCAAGGAATCCAGGTATCCCATGCCTCTATTTTTTCAGAAAATCCAGTTTGACGTCGTTAGAACTAAAGGTTTTCAAATCCTAAATGTTAAACACTCCTCCCCTCTTACTTCTGCTTTACTTTTCTCTTGGCAAATTCAGTTTCTATGCAATCTAAATCAGAATTCAAGGAAACAGTTGAATCTGGATTGCCTATCTCATAATTAATGATACAGCTTTGTTAAAGAGTCTGACTAGTTAAAATATTTTTGGACGAATGACATTGCACAAACAGCTTTTGGCAGTCCAACCACAAACTGCATAAGTTTTATCCCATAGAAGACCATATGATTTACCTTCAACACTTTCCTCAATACATTCAAGAGCATGTATTTCTGCCAAAGCCTCCCTGCTCTTTGATCTTGATCTTCTTGTTTTCCTTTGACCGCCCTTTCTTACTTATCTTTCTGGAAGAACCACAACAGCAGCAACACAATTTAGGCAAACAATTGCATGCCTTCCTTGTGGCTTTCTTCTTGGCTGGAACATCAGAGCCATAGAGCGCTTGTCTCCTTAACACACATCCAGTTCCAACGTAAATGGGTCCTTGGATCCCGTCCAAGCCTTTCATATTGATCTGTTTGCAAGATATAAAAAAATTTAAATTGGTTGAACACCAGTATCTACTTGAAAAAACCACATTGATAAATCTTATTCAACCAAGTCTTTATTATTGGTAATCAAGCTCATTTCTTGTGTAGGCGATTTACACATGAGGATCTATAAAACGAACTGCCTAAGTAGTCCAATGTTACCTGAGTGTGGGCAATGCGAATTGCCCCGACTCTTTCTCTCGTTCGAGGGAAAGGGATTCCGTTCCCCACCCTTTTGAGAAAGGAGAGATGCTGCCGGTTCGCGGGAGCGCTTTTTATGAAGCTGGACGACAAGCGCTCGCGAAAAATACAGAGTCGCCACTTGGGTTTGAAGGTCCGATACCCAAGGAACCGTATTTCGAAGCACTTGCCGTGCTGTTTTATTTGAAAAAGTTAAGGAACCAGTCCGTCATAACCATATCTGGGTTCGGGAGCCAGGTTACGAGAGGGGAAGGGTTTTATGGCACCCCTCTCGCCCAATCCGGAGATCGGTCTCTACTTAGGCATTTGCGAAAAGATGTTCATTTGCGATTCTGTTTAATTAACCATTTTTTAGCCAATTAGGGCGGGGGAACAGTTAATCGGGGATTTAAAACTGTAACACGTTTGCAGGATGTGATAGATAGCATGCATGGATGAAATAAATGAAATAAAATTGAAAACTGCTTTTTGGATGCCAAAACAGTGCAGGGTATGAATTTATCACGAACAGTGACCAACTTGCATGCAGAAAATGGGAGCATGCAAGCCACACCATCGCGCGACACACCCATACCCTCGCGCGAGTGTCAACATCCTTTTACAGATTCAATTTTATCTCCTTCTGGGCTCTGGAAGGACCAGTGCACACCCAGGACAAACCAAGCAGTTTATGTATGCTGGAAATAACTACTTATTACAATCTGATTGAGTAAGAATAACACAAAACCCTTAAACAGTGAGGGTAATGAAAACAGAGACCAAAGGTCTAGCTGCCCATACAAGGGCAATCACTGGAAATGATCAAACCATCGCGCGATGGAGTCACATCATCGCGCGATTGTTCTGACTGGACATCCAGGAATTGCTTTGTATGTCCTGGGCTCTGAGACATGTTCAGAAGCTACCCAGGGGCATTCCAACGTGAATAAGGAAAGCAAAGTATACTAATCTACTGGTTTTTAACATGCAAGACAGTGAGATATCAAATATGATTAAGCATGGACATATGAAATCATATAAACTGGATCAGAACAAGAGACCCATCCCCACGAGAACCATATCACACGAGCTAGAAGCATCGCGCGATGATGTGGGTTCGTCGCGCGTGGGTTCTCATGCTCACAGCATCTTGTAAATTTGCTGGCTTTGGGGTCAGGAGCTGATATTGATTACCAGTCCTAACCCTGTCAGCCCCCCTCAGGGATCAAGACAGTAAAGGCTAAAAATTATACCTTTGCTTGAGAATGGCTTGAGTGAGGTGGTATGCCTTGGACAAGGGAGAAAGTGATAGTGGTTTTTTGATTGAGAGGGAAGATCAAGATGGTGACTCTTGTTCTTTCTTTTGGATCTTTTTTGTAACCCTTTGAAAGTAGAACAAAGGGGGGTTTTATAGGGAAAAGGGAGCTTGTTGGTGGCAAACATGGCTAGGCAGCCAGCCAACAATGCTGGCAGCAATCCCTTGGTAGAGGAGTGGGGTTTAAGTTGATGGGAGAGTGGGGGTTTAGGTGGTGCAAGGATGGCCGAGCAAACGCCGTTCAGCTGATGGAACGGGGTCACATGGCCCTGCAGGCGCTTCATCATCACAAAATCCAGCTGGATATGACAGGTGTCGACCATCGCGCGATGGAGTGGAACCATCGCGCGAGGGTTCTAACTTGCCCGCGATGGTCAATCAGTCAAAGTTTGACTTTGACCACCACCTGGCAAAAGAAGCATCGCGCGAGTGTCTCAGTGCATCGCGCGAAGGTCAAACCCATAGTCAAAGCTGGTCTCAATAGTTTTGGGGTTAAGGGACGGGTTCCACATACACCAAACTCAAACCATTTCAATCAAAACTGTTCTCGACCTGATTCATCATCGGGGGAACAAGAAACTGAAAAGAAACAAACTGAAGATAGACAAAATGATTGAGCAATCAGATTGGGGTGTCTACAGTAGTCCCTCTTTGACGGCACGCGGAGCACCATTAGTCGGTACGGGTAACGTCAAAGATTTCTAGACACCCATCTAACTCACCCAAAGGTCAATTAATTGAAAAATGCAAGACAGTATATATAAATACCGTGCACCAAGGGATTACGGATTGGATTGGACGGATGGTCGCTGATTGGAAATTGGACGGATGGATCGTCGCTGATTGGAAATTGGACGGATGGATCGTCGTTGATTGGAAAATGGACGGATGGATCGTCGCTGATGGAAATTGGACGGATGGATCGTCGATTGGAACGGATGGATCGATTGGAAAATGGACGGATGGATCGTCGCTGATTGGAAAATGGACGGATGGATCGTCGCTGATTGGAAATGGACGGATGGATCGTCGCTGATTGGAAATTGGACGGATGATCGTCGCTGATTGGAAATGGACGATGGATCGTCGTTGATTGGAAAATGGACGGATGGATCGTCGCTGATTGGAATTGGACGGATGGATCGTCGAAAATGGACGGATGGATCGTCGCTGATTGAAATCGGATGGATCGTCGTGATTGGAATGGACGGATGGATCGTCGTTGATTGGAATTGGACGGATGGATCGTCGCTGATTGGAAATTGGACGGATGGATCGTCGCTGATTGGAAAATGGACGGATGGATCGTCGCTGATTGGAAAATGGACGGATGGATCGTCGCTGATTGGAAATTGGACGGATGGATCGTCGCTGATTGAAAATGGACGGATGGATCGTCGCTGATTGGAATTGGACGGATGGATCGTCGCTGATTGGAAAATGGACGATGGATCGTCGCTGATTGGAAATTGGACGGATGGATCGCTGATTGAAAATGGACGGATGGATCGTCGCTGATTGGAAATGGACGGATGGATCGTCGCTGATTGGAATTGGACGGATGGATCGTCGCTGATTGGAAATTGGACGGATGGATCGTCGCTGATTTGGAAAATGGACGGATGGATCGTCGTTGATTGGAAAATGGACGGATGGATCGTCGTTGATTTGGAAAATGGACGGATGGATCGTCGTTGATTGGAAAATGGACGGTGCGGGCGGACCACTGCTGGGGATATAAAGCATTTTTGGCTCTGAACATCTTGTAAAGATCCAATATTACTTGCAAGCACTAAGAAAAGCTTTGGGGGCCTCAAATATAATGACGGGCCGAACCAGGGATCAACTTTGGTCAACGGCCCAGGTGGACCGTCGCGCGAGAGAGCCAGACCATCGCGCGATGGTTCTTTGCTAGGGCCTGAAACTGAAACAGGCCCAGACCCGGCCCGTGACTGCTGGCGTCCTTTTGATCGACGGGGACGTCTTGAAACCGCTCACAGCAGTTTCAAAACTCCCCAAACTCTATTCTCTCTCAAACTCCCAACTCCAAACCCTTGCTTTGCTTTGATTTCTTGCCAAAACCGAGAAACCCAAGCGTATTCACTCATCCATGGCAGACCACGGCGACGGGGGCAGTGGAGGAGAAGTTGTTGATCGTCCGGAGGACGAGGGTGGGCCCATGGCGGTTCAAACGGGTGATCAGTCGCCAAAGGAGACCGTTCCAGACATTGGTGCAGAGGCGGCGGGCAGCGGCGATGGCGGACAGGGCCATGCACGGACGGTTGAAGAAGACGGGAAGCATCGCGCGACGGAGTCAGATCGTCGCGCGATGGAGGGGGTCGGTCCAGTGCAATCACAGATCGAACAACTGGACCCAAGCACGGCCGTAAGTGGTTCAGTAGTGGCCGGCGGTGGTTCTGGCGGCACGGGCAGTAGTGGTGCCGGTGGTGATGGTGTCGGGCCGAGCGAGCCTCCGCCGAGAGATCCGGCGAAAGGCAAGGACGTGGCGACCGAGAGCGAGCGAGCCACAGAGGTTCCATTCGTGTATAGAGAGGAGGATGTGCTTTTCCGTCCAGCGGCGACATCATCGGGTCATAGGCCGATCACAAAGCAAGATGTTGCCGAGCTTTTGAGTGACGCGCAGCTTGCACGGCTTTTGGAGGACAACCCCGAGATAGGGGCTGCCGTCCTGGAGGCCCGAGAGGAGAGAGAGCGGGAGATTGCCGCTTCCGAGGCCGCAGCAAGGCCGAGAGAGAGAGGGCTGCCGAGGAGGAGCTCTTGAGAGATGTGGAGGCTGAGGAGAGAGCCGGCGTCAGAGTGGGGGGTCCCAGAGTGACGGCAGTGTCGGAGGCGGAGAGTTTGACTCGAGCTCCGTTTTCAGTAGAGGGATACAGGGCACCGGCACCACATTTGTTCGTGCCGTTGGGTTTTACAGCATATCGGCCACGACAGGCGGATTATGACCCCGAGTTGGTTTTGAGAGACCCTGATACTCACATTTCGCGCAGCTGGGTCTGAGGTAACTTTCCAATAGATGCTCATTCCTTTGTTTAGATATAATTCAAATACAATGCATGCGCCCAAATGTTTTTGAAAGTTTGTAGAGTAACAGCAACGGCAAACCCCAGAATAGAATTCGAATAGCGATACTATAACTCCATGTTTGAACATCGTGCAGAGATATACTGAACTTGACACAATACCATACTCATGTGAACATCGTGCATGAGACTTGAACCATCTGTAGGCAGGCTGCAATACCATAGCTTCATGTTTGAATCATCGTGCATGAGATATAATAACTTGAACCAACCATCTGTAGGCAGGCTGCATTGATTACTTGGAACTTGAAAATGAAAGCATTGCATGCTGACATGTCTTTCTGTTGTTTGCATCTAATGCAGGAAGGGCGCGGCCTAGAGATATCCGCGGTTTTGGGGGTGCATGCAGTTCTTTAGCGCTGTACCAGGGTTTGCCAGAGAGCGTGAGACAGTTGGTGGACGCGGCAGGCTTCAGAGAGTTCATTGAGACGCTCACCCCGGCTAGGAATGACCATGCTGTCTTGGTTGCGCTTGCAGAGCGGTGGTGGGATACCACAAATACCCTCCACCTACCAGTTGGGGAGATGACGGTGACGCCTACGGACTTTGCGGCGATCACGGGCCTGAGAGTTGGAGGAGAGCCCATCCCGTTTGATTCGGGCATTGAGAGAGATGAGGCAGCCTTGGAGTGGTTTCTGGGCGAGGTGCCCAAGATTGAGGAGGGGATGGCGAGGTACGGGCAATTCACCCGATACCTGAAGAAGAAGGTGACAAACGAGCAGGAGGCGGAGCAGATGGCCCGGGCGTACTTGCTGTACCTTTTTGGCGCTACCCTGTCCCAAACAGGCGTAGCAAGGTTCACTTGTCCTACTTGCCAGCGTTGAGGGACCTGAGGACGGCCTCGCGCTTTGACTGGGGTGGAGCAGCACTAGGTGCGGCCTATGGCTTCTTTGGAGACTCGTCGAGGACGGAGGTGAGCACGGCGGGGTACTGGCGGATTTGGGAGGTATGATTCCACACACTTTGATATTCGCACTTGTATTCATTTTGATAGTATAGTCTGTTCAATAGCGTCTTTGTATGCATTATTGAATTTAATCCATTGACAATCATGCAGCTCTGGGCTTACGAGGTGTTGAATATGTGCCGTCCGGTGACAAAGAGCCTGGACTTGGGGATGCTCCCACGCGCACACATTTGGAGCAAGAAGAACATGGGGGAGAAGAGAGGCAGAGGAGATCTGAACGGCTTCCGGGTATATCTTGACGAGCTTCGCCCCTCACAGGTATAACATCATACTTTGTAGAAGTAATGAAAGTGCATGTCCCTTTTTATTGCTTCAATGCTGTCGCTGATCGATACTTGCATTGTTTGTCTTTACAGGTTGAGTGGGATCCTTGGAGGGGGACAGAGCCTGAGCCTGAGTACTTGGCTCGTAGCAGGGCTGTCACGGCGAGCAGAGTGCTACTGGAGTCGGCCTTTGGCTGGCAGTGGTACTTGGGTGACCGAGTGACACGCCAGTCACTTGGCTATGCGAGGTTTCAGGTGCCTGGACCGCTTCCACCACGGGCCTCACACACAGGAGAGTACACCTTGGCTGAGTTGGAGGTCTTCACGCGGCCTGATACCGACTTGACACGTCACTTGCGTCCTGATATGGACTATGCAGTCTATCAGAGGGAACGCTTGGCGGGGCCACTGGGAGTACGAGAGTTTAGAGAGGTTCGAGGCCAGGCCCGTGGGGCTGCTGAGGCGAGGAGGGCCGTTTCAGGGAGGCCAGGTAGCAGTGAGAGTCGCTCGAGGCGAGGTCCGAGTGGACCAGTGAGAGGAGGACCTCCAGAGTTGACATGGCAGATAGCAGTGGTGGATTCTCAGGGCAATCCAGCTGAGTTGCACCTTACCCCGGCCAGAGTTGAGCCAGCGCCTGTTACTGTGCCCGTAAGATACTGTTGCATTCATTACTGTATTCTGATGAAGTTTGAAATGCTATGCAATTGCTCATATTTGAATTTTCCTTGCAGGTACCCAATGAGTGGGTGAACGAAGCTGTCCGGCGCATGCTTGCGTTGGAGAATGTGATCAGAAGGGCGGCGAGTGGTCTACCGTTGGACTTACGCTACCCTCAGCCAGCAGCTCGGAGATCTCAGGTATATTCCTTTAGAAAATGATAGATTCCTGCTTGTGATATATGTCTGTATGCGATACATTCCTGCATTCGATACATTCCTTTGCTTTGATTGCTTCTTACGCCTGTTTTTTTTAAAAGGCGAAACATGCAAACATATGCTGATATATACGATGTTTATAATGCAGGCACAGGGACAGGCGGCTCCTAGGAGAAAGCGTGTACGAGAGCCTCCACAGAAGAAGCTTGCTGCAAGGACTCCTGCTCCTACGCCTAGCACGAGGCCACAGGTACAGGGCCCACAGCCACCCATTGGCAGCGAGGAGGCGGCTCGAAAGGCTGTGGCGCAGGCCGAGGAGAGGTACCAGCTGAAGATGCGCCAGAGGCCTTCACAAGACGAGCCGGTCCGCAAGAAGCGGCTGATCCTGCCTGAGGTCTCCGAGGAGGAGGACGAAGAGGAGGAGGAAGAAGAAGAAGAGGGAGAGGAGGCGTCGGACAGCAGTGGGTCCGACGACTCAGCAGAGGATCCAGGCTACAGGGTGGACCTCACAGAGAGAGACGACGAGGATGACGACGGAGAGGGTGACTGGTTTGGGGACGACTGAGGGCTGCTGAGGAGCCTTTTCCCACTTTCGCACCTTCTTTTTGCTTTTGGGCCTGCGTGCCCGCATAGATATATGGAAGGCCAGAGTGCCTTGGTTGATACTTTGATAGACGTTTTTAGAGGCCTGCGCGCCTTTTTGACTTGATGGGCGGATGTGCCCGAACTTGACATGATAACTTTGGGTGGCCGAAGTGCCGTACATGCAGTAGTTTCCTTCATTTGGATGTGGATAGATCACAGTGTTAGCCATAAAATTTGCATTTTGCGGTTCATTTTACTTGTGCAATGGGTTAAAGTAGATAAATGCTTACCACTAATACCGTACTTGCATTGATAACGTACCAAGACTGTACACAGACACGGAGACGCGTACAAAAGAGACTTAGCTCGAAAGAAAATGAGAAAATACCTTAGGACACAGCTAGGATACGGATAATATAGTGGAATTTTGGACATTTGTCATCCAAAACTGAAGATATCCCGACCGGGATGAAACTGACACTAAAGTAAGGTCATATGTGTGCAAAATGACCTATGAGAACAGATGGAATTCGAAAAACATGTCCAAAAATGCCAAAGAGCCATAGACACGTCGAAGGACACAAAGGGGACACGAGATATTAAATCAAGACTCTATTATGTCCCGCACTGAAACCGACACCCCCGTACAGTCACATTATGTCATTATGACCTGTACGGCGTGAGAGAATGAGGGGAAACCCTTTGAAACGAGTTTTGACTCCCTAGAACGGCCTTTTGAACTTGAAACGAGCCACGGAGGGTCCGAAATCTTCGTTAAACGCAATTTTCTGAATCCGGCGCTTGGATACAGTCACATATGCTTATAATGATTTGCTGGAACCATAAAAATGGCAAGATAACCTTTGGAGTCAAAAATGACCAAGTTGGGCAGTAGCTAGCTGGAAACTGTCAAATTGCAGGTTGAACCGTCGCGCGATGGTTTGAAACAATCGCGCGATGGAGGGGTTTTGAACAGTCGCGCGATGGAGTGACATCATCGCGCGATGGTTTGGGCACACCAGGCCACCTTTATTTGACCATCCCAGAAGTCCAGAGCGGCCAGGCTTTGTCATCACCTTTTTCAGAAGTTTTTATGGGACGGTGCAGAGATGCCCTGGTTTCAGAAGAAAGGACAGTGCAGCAGAGGCCTTTGCTTTGAGAAGGGAAATGCTTCACGCATTCAGGCTTATAAAGAGACTGGCGCTTCATTCAGTAGAAGCATCTTCCTGGTAATTTTTCCCCAAAAATCAAGATGGCGAACAACCTCCCAGTGTTAATTAGCCCATGGCTTACTGCTTTTGTTGCTGGAGATTGGCTCTCATTCCGATCTCACGGGCTAGCCGCATTCCGTTTTCTCCGTGATGTAAGGGTTCGCCCTGAGCTCTTGATGGCGGCCTTGCAATTCTGGGATCCGGAGGTCCATGTGTTCAGGTTTGGGGTTAATGAGCTGTGCCCGACTGTGGAGGAATTCCAAGCGTACCTCCAAGGTATTGCCTCGAGCGTGATTGTCGTGCCGCCTTACCGGAAGAACATACCAAAGCTCCTTCAAACCAGCCTTGACATTACTAGGGGAGCAGCCGAAAGTTTGCTAGTCGGAGGACAAATCAACATCATGCGCCTAATGGAATGGTACGGGCCAGAAGGGAATGTGGAGGACATGGCTTTGCAGGCCAGGCGTCGGTTTGCTTTAACAATCAGCGTGCTGGCTGCTTATTTACTGGTGTCCCCGAATGGGCAGGTGAACCCTATGCTGGTGAGCGTTGCTGCTCAAATGGGTTCTCGAAGGAATGTGGTGCCGCTTGTCTTGGCTGAAACACTCATGGGGTTGGACTTGGTTCGCACAGGTCAAACAAACGTTTTTGGCGGTAGCCCACTTTTGTTGCAGGTAAGTTCTCACTCAGCTCACCTTTTTCCGTTTTTCGCACATTCTGCTTTTACCTCGGCTAAGGCTACATCAGAGTTTCTCACTTGTTTTTCCACTCAAGTTTTATGTGGCTTCTGACTTGTTTTTCCGCTCTTGCAGCTTTGGTTGTCCGATAAGTTGGGATTGCTCACTGCGCCAGAGGCAAATTGGCCCCATCTGCCCGGCCGAATGCATCAGCGGGGCATGATTTACCCAGAGATGAGTGTGCATCAGTGGTACACATTCATGCAAGAAATGTTGCCGAACGAGATTACTTGGAGGCATGAGGCCCTGAACATCCCGGATATGGCCTTGAATTCTGCAGGTTTTGAGAGGATGGTGATAGCTGGGCTGACCGCTTTCACATTCTACATTCCCGGCCGTATTCTCCGTCAGTTGGGAATAAGCCAAGGGCTTCACCGAGCTGGGATTGAGGACTTCCAAGTCCCTGCCTTTACCTTCCAGAATCTGAGAGGATATGAGCATAATTGGGGCCTGAGACAACTCGGAGGAGCCGACCCAGATTTCAGCACAGAGCTTATGCCCCGATATCGAGCATGGCTGAAAAGAGAGATTGCAAGCAGGCAAAACAATGACTGACTCTTGGACAGACTCAAATGATCTAGAATAAACTGTGAGCCTGTTAAGGCCTCGAGCATTTTATTCTGTTTTTTATGCTTAACTGTTTGTAAGACTGCTCAGCCTGTGTAATAGAAGTTATAATTAAATAAAAGTGAAAGTCGGGGAGCTTTCCTCGCTTGTTTCAAGTGTTGAACCACAGCATTCCGTGAACATCGACCCAGACTCTGGTAATAGGGGACCGTGGATCAAGTTGATTGATTATGACCGAATCTCGCGGAGAGATTGCCTACGTATCCCTTTTCAAGGAATCAGGTCAAAACGTAGTTCAGGCTAAGGTTCGCTCGGGTGTTTTAGCTCTCCTTTTACGCTCTAATTTTTGCCTAGAACCGCCCGTGCGGGTTTTCGGTCTAGCGAGCTGCTTGATTGATGCCTATTTATTTTTGCCTAAACCGCCTTCTCAGGTTTTCGGTCTAGCAGGCTTGCTCTAACTTTTGCTTGGAACCGCCCACCCTTGTGGTTTTCGGTCCAACGAGCTTCTCTCAGGGATAGTAACGCTTGAGTTGATCCAGGTTGACCAGGGTGTTGAACTCGTTGCCATCAAGATCGATGAGCTGAGCTGCTCCTCCAGAAAGGATGGTCTTAATGATGTACGGTCCGGAACGCTTAGGTCGGAACTTGCCGCGGGGATCGAAAACTGGCGCTCGAATCTCCTTCGTGACCATGTCACCTTCAATCAAGTCCCTAGACTTCACCCTCTTGTTAAATGCCCGGGCGATCCTCCGTTGATACCCTTGAACATGATACAAAGCCCGGAGCCTTCTTTCATCAAAAAGCATGAGTTCAGCAAATCTCCCACTGAGCCATTCAGATTCCGAAAGTTCGGATTCCACCGTCACCCTCAGAGACAGTACCTCAGTTCTATGGGGAGAACTGCTTCCATTCCGTAAACCAAGGAATAAGGGGTTGCCCCTGTTGATGTCCGGATTGACGTTCGATACCCCCAAAGAGCTAGAGGCAGCTGCTCGTGCCAGTCCCTGGCGGACTCTGCAGATTTCTTGATGATGGTCTCGATGTTCTTGTTTGCCGCTTCAACTGCTCCATTTGTCTGAGGGCGATAGACGGTCGAGTGATGGATCTGAATTTTGAATTCTTCAAAGAGTTCCAGAACTCTACCCTTGAAATGAACCCCATTGTCTGAGACGAACGCCTGCGGAACTCCATATCGATAGATGATATTCTTCCTGATGAAATGAGCGACCTGAACGCAGTTAAGGTCTTGTATGATTCAGCCTCGACCCACTTAGTGAAATAATCGATCGCTACTAGGATAAACCTGTGACCATTGGAAGCAGAAGGTCTGATCATGCCGATGACATCGATGCCCCATACAGAGAAAGGCCAAGGCGAAGTCATGCCAAATAGGTTAGAAGGTGGTACATGCATCAGATTAGCATGGATTTGGCACTTGTGACATCGTCGCACGTAATCCACACACTGAGATTCCATAGTAGACCAGAAGTAACCCTGACGCAGGATCTTCCTAGCAAGCATGACGCCGCTCATGTGGGGGCCGCAAACCCCTTCGTGGATTTCTTCCATAATTCTGACAGCTTCAACGCCGTTGACGCAGAGTTTGTGCATCCCGCAATGAGATCTTCTATACAACCTCCCTCCACAGATGATGTAATGAGCAGCAATCCTCCGTAACGCAGTTTGGTCCTTCTGAGAGGCATCAGACGGGTATAAACCACCCTCAATGAAGTTCCATATGTCATGGTACCAGGGTAGGCCATCATCCACATCATCGATGGCGTTGACACATTGATAAGCGGGATGGTCCCGTTGCTCGATTAAGACAGGACGGAGTTTGACACCTAACGGCAGTTCAACCATGGAGGCCAGAGTGGCAAGCGCATCAGCGAAATGGTTCTTTAACCGAGGAACATGAGTGAAAGTCACCTTAATGAAACGAGGGATTAATCCCTCTAAATCGTGATGATAAGGCTTCAGTTTCTCCTCGCGTACTTTCCAGTCTCCATTGGCCTGAGACACAACAAGATTCGAATCCCCGATGACTTCAAGTTTCTCAACACCAAGCGCGAGCGCAGCTTCCATACCCACAATGCAAGCCTCATATTCAGCTTGGTTATTGGTGACATCAAAATTAAGCTTAAACGCAAGCGGAATATGAGAATCATCAGGAGTGACTAGCAAAACCCCAATTCCGAACCCCTTCTGATTGGCTGCCCCATCGAAGTAAAGAGTCCAAACATCCTCAACAACTGTCAGCACTTCCTCATCCGGGAACGCGAAATCTGAATCCTCAGGTCCGTCCACGGGATGGTCAGCTAAGAATTCTGCAATGGCGCGTCCTTTTACCGACTTTCTTGTGACATACTCGAGATCAAATTCTGCTAAGAGAAGCAACCAACGTGCTAACTTACCAGTAAGTGCAGGTTTCTCAAATAGATACTTGAGAGGATCCATTCTAGAAATCAACTTCACTGGGTAAGCCAGCATGTAGTGTCTTAACTTCTTAGATGCCCAGACAAGGGCCCAGCACGTCTTTTCCAAAGCGGTATAGCGTTCCTCGGCTCCAACCATCTTCTTGCTCAGGTAGTAAATGGCTTTCTCCATTCCCTTGTCCCCTTCTTGAGCTAGCAAACATCCCATGGACGTTGAACTCACAGATAAGTAGAGAATGAGAGGTTTCCCCCGTATAGGCGGCATGAGAACAGGCGGGTTCTGTAAATAGTCCTGGATCGAGATGAAAGCTGCTTGGCACTTTTCTGACCATACGAACGGGGTATTCTTCTTGAGTAGTCGAAACATCGGCTCGCAAGTTAAGGTTAACTTGGCGATGAATCTGCTGATGAACTGAACCTTTCCCAGAAAACTCCGCACCCCCTTTTCAGACTCAGGTGGCTTCATGTCACGTATTGCTTTGATTTTCGACGGATCGACTTCAATCCCACGGGAAGTGATCATGAAACCCAGCATTTTGCCTGCTGTGACTCCGAAGGTGCACTTCTGAGGATTAAGACGCATCCGGAACTTGCGGAACCTTTCGAAGAGTTTCCTTAGCACGTGGACATGCCTTCCCGAGTTTTTGACTTGGCAATCATGTCATCAACGTAGACCTCAACCTCTTTGTGCATCATGTCATGCAAAATAGTCGTGGCAGCTCTTTGATAAGTCGGACCAGCATTCTTCAAACCAAACGGCATGACCAAATAGCAGTAAGTCCCCCACTCAGTGATGAAGGTTGTCTTCTCGCGGTCTTCAGGTGCCATGAGAATCTGATTGTAGCCTGAGAAACCGTCCATGAACGAGAGCAAAGCATGCCCTGCAGTATTATCCACCAGCACATCGATGTGTGGCAAGGGAAAATCGTCTTTGGGGCTTGCTTTGTTCAAGTCCCGGAAGTCAACACAGACACGAATCTGGCCATTTTTCTTAGGAACAGGGACGATGTTGGCCACCCAAGTGGGATACTGAGAGACTGCGAGGAAACCAGCGTCAATCTGCTTAGTGACTTCCTCCTTGATTTTCTGCACCCAATCTGGTCGCATTCGTCTGAGCTTCTGTTTCACTGGCTTAGCATCGGGCAACAGGGGGATTCGATGCTCCACTATCTCAGGATCGATACCGGGCATGTCTTGATGAGACCATGCAAAGATGTCGCTGAACTCAGTGAGGAGCTCTTTGAACTCACGATGCTCCTCCGGATCTAACGTGGAGCCCACTTGAACCATCCGAGGATCACTCTCATCTTTCAAGTTTATTAAAATTATCTCTTCTTTTAATGGCTGAGCATGCCTTTCGTCTTCCCTTTCAATGAAAGCACGGATTTCCTTGGGGATGTCCCCATCGAAATCTACCCCTTCATCGTCAGGGTCGACACAGTTTATATAGAGATCATTCAAGTAGTCAGAAGAGGAGTCCTTCATTTCATAAGACCCTGCAGGGTCGCCAAGTACAAGGGAGTCGAATTCGAAGTAAAAGCTATGACGTGGAGGGCCAAGAGGCACAAACTCCGACTCAGAGCTAGACTTAGACTCAAAAGACCTGACAGACTCAGTGTCGGACTCAGCTATGTCATCAATGCAAGTAAGGCGCGGCTTGAAAATGCAATTTTTAAGGCTACCCTTAGCTTCCACGATAAGAGAGGTGGGATCCTCGAGGGCGTCGGGCCCGAGCATGAACACTTCGGCTTCCTCGGCCTCTTTGGCCAAACCCACTTGAGAGAAATCTCGGAATAGCTGCTCCAAGCTCCCCTGATCGAAAGATCCCAGCCAGTCAGTCTTCGGCTTGGGTTGGCTAAGCTTCCTCTTGAATTCCGCGCTAGCTGGCTCTTCGTCACTGGAAGACCAAGTATCGTCCGCGAAGATCTCAAAACCAGGTAGCAGTTCCCCGGTGACCGAGTCGATAAAGGGCTCAGCTTGCCCACGATAGATATCATTCCCCTTTTCACGGATGAAGTAGCTGTTGGGATCACCATAGAGGGATCGAGGTTTTCCCGTGTGTTTCCTTCTTTTGGCATCATTGGCTGAGGAAGAGTATCCCAAACCAAAGCGGCCCTCACAGGAAGGAAACGCAGGGAATTCCGGAATCCCTTGTTGGTGAATTCCTAAGCCAAGGCCAGGTAGATAGGACATCCTTCTCATAATGTCCAGAGCGACAGAGCTTATGATGAAGTCCCCATCCACGTTGATGGCCATGACCGAGCCAGAAGTATCAAAAGAGAATCCCGCAAGATCGACGTCTTCGTTGTCGTGCGCGATACCCAAAACAGGTGTGCCGTTCTCCTCGAGCGGGCGAATGCCTGAATCCCCGCAGATGATCAAAGTCCCAGTGGGAAGTCCCAGCATGACTTTCTGATGAAGAGTGGATGGAACAGCCATGATGTCAGATCTGTGAAGCCATGGCCTTCCTAGCAAGAGATTGAACGAGGCTGGAATGTCGACTACATGGAATTCGACATCCATTTTGAATCCCTCCGCGTCGAGAGTGAGCACGAGTGTGCCTTCGACCAGACGACGTGTGCTGTCGTATGCCTTAACAGCCATGCTGGAAGTGCAAAGTCCTTCTTAGTTAGTCCCAAACGGTGAGCCACCCTCAAAGGGCAAACATTGATTGCCGAGCCGTTATCGATAAGAACGGTTGGAACCCAAAGTCCTCGGCACTTGACAGTGATATGCAAGGGTCGATTGTGGTCAACTCCTTCAAGCGGCAGATCCTTATCGGTGAAAACCACGGTATGCTTAGAGGCAGGTGGGAGGATAAGGGAAATCATCGCTTCAGGCGTGACGTCTGGTCGGATCTCAAGACGAGAGAGAGTGTGGCAGAACTTCTGACGATGCTCCCGGGAGGAACAGATTAGTCCCCAGAGTGATATGGCAGCGGGAATCCGCTCCAATTGCTTTTGAATCATGTCGTCGCTTGGGGCATTAACCGGTACCTCAAATGGTACAGACCTTGAGAAAACAGGAGGTTCGTTCTTCCGGTTAGAAGAGTTGGACGAACTTCCCGCTTGCAGATTAGCAGGCTGAAAGACTCGCCCACTTCTTGTAACATTAAGAACGTTCTCCAAAGAGGGTACCATTTGAGGGTCTTGACTATCGTCCCACAGATCAGCAGGGACTTCTCCCAATTTGCGCTTCCCCTTGTCGGAGGTCGTAGGGGCCACAGGCACTTCCATGTTCAAACCCAAATCCTCAGTCAGATCTTTGATCAAGAGTGAATCCCAAAAGTCAGGATCCCCAACAGCTATAGCTTCTTGGATTGGTTCTGTACTAGCGACGAAAGGGACATCCCACAGCCCTCCATCAGCAAGGGAGCGATTGACAGTCCAAACCTCGGACCCAACCTGGATGTTGACTACATCATTGACATCCCAAAGATCAGCTGGCGGCACAAGGTCCGTAACCATGATGCTGCAGTCCTCTTCAGGAGGGGAAGGCACAACAGGGCGCGGAAGGTTTTCGTCGACGATGAAGAACGTAGGATCATACTCGGGATCAGCCACCGAGTTAACCAACCTGTCAAGAGTGGAAGGGAAGAAACATTCCCCTAGGACGCGGGTTTCATCCTGAGTGAGATCCTCCTCTAAATACTTCTTGGCAAATTCAGTTTCTATGCAATCTAAATCAGAATTCAAGGAAACAGTTGAATCTGGATTGCCTATCTCATAATTAATGATACAGCTTTGTTAAAGAGTCTGACTAGTTAAAATATTTTTGGACGAATGACATTGCACAAACAGCTTTTGGCAGTCCAACCACAAACTGCATAAGTTTTATCCCATAGAAGACCATATGATTTACCTTCAACACTTTCCTCAATACATTCAAGAGCATGTATTTCTGCCAAAGCCTCCCTGCTCTTTGATCTTGATCTTCTTGTTTTCCTTTGACCGCCCTTTCTTACTTATCTTTCTGGAAGAACCACAACAGCAGCAACACAATTTAGGCAAACAATTGCATGCCTTCCTTGTGGCTTTCTTCTTGGCTGGAACATCAGAGCCATAGAGCGCTTGTCTCCTTAACACACATCCAGTTCCAACGTAAATGGGTCCTTGGATCCCGTCCAAGCCTTTCATATTGATCTGTTTGCAAGATATAAAAAAATTTAAATTGGTTGAACACCAGTATCTACTTGAAAAAACCACATTGATAAATCTTATTCAACCAAGTCTTTATTATTGGTAATCAAGCTCATTTCTTGTGTAGGCGATTTACACATGAGGATCTATAAAACGAACTGCCTAAGTAGTCCAATGTTACCTGAGTGTGGGCAATGCGAATTGCCCCGACTCTTTCTCTCTCCTCCGAGGGAAAGGGATTCCGTTCCCCACCCTTTTTGAGAAAGGAGAGATGCTGCCGGTTCGCGTGAGCGCTTTTTATGAAGCTGGACGTCAAGCGCTCGCGAAAAATACAGAGTCGCCACTTGGGTTTGAAGGTCCGATACCCAAGGAACCGTATTTCGAAGCACTTGCCGCGCTGTTTGATTTGAAAAAGTTAAGGAACCAGTCCGTCATAACCATATCTGGGTTCGGGAGCCAGGTTACGAGAGGGGAAGGGTTTTATGGCACCCCTCTCGCCCAATCCGGAGATCGGTCTCTACTTAGGCATTTGCGAAAATGTTGTTTGTTTGCAATTCTGTTTGATTAATCATTTTTTAGCCAATTAGGGCGGGGGAACAGTTAATCGGGGATTTAAAACTGTAACACGTTTGCAAGGTGTGGTAGATAGCATGCATGGATGAAATAAATGAGATAAAAATGAAGACTGCTTTCGGGATGCCAAAACAGTGCAGGGTATGAATTTATCACGAACAGTGACCAACTTGCATGCAGAAAATGGGAACATGCAAGTCACACCATCGCGCGACACACCCATACCATCGCGCGAGTGTCAACATCCTTTTACAGATTCAATTTTATCTCCTTCTGGGCTCTGGAAGGACCAGTGCACACCCAGGACAAACCAAGCAGTTTATGTATGCTGGAAATAACTACTTATTACAATCTGATTGAGTAAGAATAACACAAAACCCTTAAACAGTGAGGGTAATAAAAACAGAGACCAAAGGTCTAGCTGCCCATACAAGGGCAATCACTGGAAATGATCAAACCATCGCGCGATGGAGTCACATCATCGCGCGATTGTTCTGACTGGACATCCAGGAATTGCTTTGTATGTCCTGGGCTCTGAGACATGTTCAGAAGCTACCCAGGGGCATTCCAACGTGAATAAGGAAAGCAAAGTATACTAATCTACTGGTTTTTAACATGCAAGACAGTGAGATATCAAATATGATTAAGCATGGACATATGAAATCATATAAACTGGATCAGAACAAGAGACCCATCCCCACGAGAACCATATCACACGAGCTAGAAGCATCGCGCGATGATGTGGGTTCGTCGCGCGTGGGTTCTCATGCTCACAGCATCTTGTAAATTTGCTGGCTTTGGGGTCAGGAGCTGATATTGATTACCAGTCCTAACCCTGTCAGCCCCCCTCAGGGATCAAGACAGTAAAGGCTAAAAATTATACCTTTGCTTGAGAATGGCTTGAGTGAGGTGGTATGCCTTGGACAAGGGAGAAAGTGATAGTGGTTTTTTGATTGAGAGGGAAGATCAAGATGGTGACTCTTGTTCTTTCTTTTGGATCTTTTTTGTAACCCTTTGAAAGTAGAACAAAGGGGGGTTTTATAGGGAAAAGGGAGCTTGTTGGTGGCAAACATGGCTAGGCAGCCAGCCAACAATGCTGGCAGCAATCCCTTGGTAGAGGAGTGGGGTTTAAGTTGATGGGAGAGTGGGGGTTTAGGTGGTGCAAGGATGGCCGAGCAAACGCCGTTCAGCTGATGGAACGGGGTCACATGGCCCTGCAGGCGCTTCATCATCACAAAATCCAGCTGGATATGACAGGTGTCGACCATCGCGCGATGGAGTGGAACCATCGCGCGAGGGTTCTAACTTGCCCGCGATGGTCAATCAGTCAAAGTTTGACTTTGACCACCACCTGGCAAAAGAAGCATCGCGCGAGTGTCTCAGTGCATCGCGCGAAGGTCAAACCCATAGTCAAAGCTGGTCTCAATAGTTTTGGGGTTAAGGGACGGGTTCCACATACACCAAACTCAAACCATTTCAATCAAAACTGTTCTCGACCTGATTCATCATCGGGGGAACAAGAAACTGAAAAGAAACAAACTGAAGATAGACAAAATGATTGAGCAATCAGATTGGGGTGTCTACAGTAGTCCCTCTTTGACGGCACGCGGAGCACCATTAGTCGGTACGGGTAACGTCAAAGATTTCTAGACACCCATCTAACTCACCCAAAGGTCAATTAATTGAAAAATGCAAGACAGTATATATAAATACCGTGCACCAAGGGATTACGGATTGGATTGGACGGATGGTCGCTGATTGGAAATTGGACGGATGGATCGTCGCTGATTGGAAATTGGACGGATGGATCGTCGTTGATTGGAAAATGGACGGATGGATCGTCGCTGATGGAAATTGGACGGATGGATCGTCGATTGGAACGGATGGATCGATTGGAAAATGGACGGATGGATCGTCGCTGATTGGAAAATGGACGGATGGATCGTCGCTGATTGGAAATGGACGGATGGATCGTCGCTGATTGGAAATTGGACGGATGATCGTCGCTGATTGGAAATGGACGATGGATCGTCGTTGATTGGAAAATGGACGGATGGATCGTCGCTGATTGGAATTGGACGGATGGATCGTCGAAAATGGACGGATGGATCGTCGCTGATTGAAATCGGATGGATCGTCGTGATTGGAATGGACGGATGGATCGTCGTTGATTGGAATTGGACGGATGGATCGTCGCTGATTGGAAATTGGACGGATGGATCGTCGCTGATTGGAAAATGGACGGATGGATCGTCGCTGATTGGAAAATGGACGGATGGATCGTCGCTGATTGGAAATTGGACGGATGGATCGTCGCTGATTGAAAATGGACGGATGGATCGTCGCTGATTGGAATTGGACGGATGGATCGTCGCTGATTGGAAAATGGACGATGGATCGTCGCTGATTGGAAATTGGACGGATGGATCGCTGATTGAAAATGGACGGATGGATCGTCGCTGATTGGAAATGGACGGATGGATCGTCGCTGATTGGAATTGGACGGATGGATCGTCGCTGATTGAAAATTGGACGATGGATCGTCGCTGATTGGAAATGGACGGATGGATCGTCGCTGATTGGAAAATGGACGGATGGATCGTCGCTGATTGGAAATTGGACGGATGGATCGTCGCTGATTGGAAAATGGACGGTGCGGGCGGACCACTGCTGGGGATATAAAGCATTTTTGGCTCTGAACATCTTGTAAAGATCCAATATTACTTGCAAGCACTAAGAAAAGCTTTGGGGGCCTCAAATAATGACGGGCCGAACCAGGATCAACTTTGGTCAACGGCCCAGGTGGACCGTCGCGCGAGAGAGCCAGACCATCGCGCGATGGTTCTTTGCTAGGGCCTGAATCTGAAACAGGCCCAGACCCGGCCCGTGACTGCTGGCGTCCTTTTGATCGACGGGGACGTCTTGAAACCGCTCACAGCAGTTTCAAAACTCCCCAAACTCTATTCTCTCTCAAACTCCCAACTCCAAACCCTTGCTTTGCTTTGATTTCTTGCCAAACCGAGAAACCCAAGCGTACTCACTCATCCATGGCAGACCACGGCGACGGGGGCAGTGGAGGAGAAGTTGTTGATCGTCCGGAGGACGAGGGTGGGCCCATGGCGGTTCAAACGGGTGATCAGTCGCCAAAGGAGACTGTTCCAGACATTGGTGCAGAGGCGGCGGGCAGCGGCGATGGCGGACAGGGCCATGCACGGGCGGTTGAAGAAGACGGGAAGCATCGCGCGACGGAGTCAGATCGTCGCGCGATGGAGGGGGTCGGTCCAGTGCAATCACAGGTCGAACAACTGGACCCAAGCACGGCCGTGAGTGGTTCAGTAGTGGCCGGCGGTGGTTCTGGTGGCACGGGCAGTAGTGGTGCCGGTGGTGATGGTGTCGGGCCGAGCGAGCCTCCGCCGAGAGATCCGGCGAAAGGCAAGGACGTGGCGACCGAGAGCGAGCGAGCCACAGAGGTTCCATTCGTGTATAGAGAGGAGGATGTGCTTTTCCGTCCAGCGGCGACATCATCGGGTCATAGGCCGATCACAAAGCAAGATGTTGCCGAGCTTTTGAGTGACGCGCAGCTTGCACGGCTTTTGGAGGACAACCCCGAGATAGGGGCTGCCGTCCTGGAGGCCCGAGAGGAGAGAGAGCGGGAGATTGCCGCTTCCGAGGCCGCAGCAAGGCCGAGAGAGAGAGGGCTGCCGAGGAGGAGCTCTTGAGAGATGTGGAGGCTGAGGAGAGAGCCGGCGTCAGAGTGGGGGGTCCCAGAGTGACGGCAGTGTCGGAGGCGGAGAGTTTGACTCGAGCTCCGTTTTCAGTAGAGGGATACAGGGCACCGGCACCACATTTGTTCGTGCCGTTGGGTTTTACAGCATATCGGCCACGACAGGCGGATTATGACCCCGAGTTGGTTTTGAGAGACCCTGATACTCACATTTCGCGCAGCTGGGTCTGAGGTAACTTTCCAATAGATGCTCATTCCTTTGTTTAGATATAATTCAAATACAATGCATGCGCCCAAATGTTTTTGAAAGTTTGTAGAGTAACAGCAACGGCAAACCCCAGAATAGAATTCGAATAGCGATACTATAACTCCATGTTTGAACATCGTGCAGAGATATACTGAACTTGACACAATACCATACTCATGTGAACATCGTGCATGAGACTTGAACCATCTGTAGGCAGGCTGCAATACCATAGCTTCATGTTTGAATCATCGTGCATGAGATATAATAACTTGAACCAACCATCTGTAGGCAGGCTGCATTGATTACTTGGAACTTGAAAATGAAAGCATTGCATGCTGACATGTCTTTCTGTTGTTTGCATCTAATGCAGGAAGGGCGCGGCCTAGAGATATCCGCGGTTTTGGGGGTGCATGCAGTTCTTTAGCGCTGTACCAGGGTTTGCCAGAGAGCGTGAGACAGTTGGTGGACGCGGCAGGCTTCAGAGAGTTCATTGAGACGCTCACCCCGGCTAGGAATGACCATGCTGTCTTGGTTGCGCTTGCAGAGCGGTGGTGGGATACCACAAATACCCTCCACCTACCAGTTGGGGAGATGACGGTGACGCCTACGGACTTTGCGGCGATCACGGGCCTGAGAGTTGGAGGAGAGCCCATCCCGTTTGATTCGGGCATTGAGAGAGATGAGGCAGCCTTGGAGTGGTTTCTGGGCGAGGTGCCCAAGATTGAGGAGGGGATGGCGAGGTACGGGCAATTCACCCGATACCTGAAGAAGAAGGTGACAAACGAGCAGGAGGCGGAGCAGATGGCCCGGGCGTACTTGCTGTACCTTTTTGGCGCTACCCTGTACCCAAACAGGCGTAGCAAGGTTCAGGAGCTGATATTGATTACCAGTCCTAACCCTGTCAGCCCCCCTCAGGGATCAAGACAGTAAAGGCTAAAAATTATACCTTTGCTTGAGAATGGCTTGAGTGAGGTGGTATGCCTTGGACAAGGGAGAAAGTGATAGTGGTTTTTTGATTGAGAGGGAAGATCAAGATGGTGACTCTTGTTCTTTTCTTTTGGATCTTTTTTTGTAACCCTTTGAAAGTAGAACAAAGGGGGGTTTTATAGGGAAAAGGGAGCTTGTTGGTGGTGGCAAACATGGCTAGGCAGCCAGCCAACAATGCTGGCAGCAATCCCTTGGTAGAGGAGTGGGGTTTAAGTTGATGGGAGAGTGGGGGTTTAGGTGGTGCAAGGATGGCCGAGCAAACGCCGTTCAGCTGATGGAACGGGGTCACATGGCCCTGCAGGCGCTTCATCATCACAAAATCCAGCTGGATATGACAGGTGTCGACCATCGCGCGATGGAGTGGAACCATCGCGCGAGGGTTCTAACTTGCCCGCGATGGTCAATCAGTCAAAGTTTGACTTTGACCACCACCTGGCAAAAGAAGCATCGCGCGAGTGTCTCAGTGCATCGCGCGAAGGTCAAACCCATAGTCAAAGCTGGTCTCAATAGTTTTGGGGTTAAGGGACGGGTTCCACATACACCAAACTCAAACCATTTCAATCAAAACTGTTCTCGACCTGATTCATCATCGGGGGAACAAGAAACTGAAAAGAAACAAACTGAAGATAGACAAAATGATTGAGTAATCAGATTGGGGTGTCTACACTGAGCTTGTCTTATTTTGTATTACATCAAAGATCGTCACATCAAACAATTATTACTCACCTCTATGGCAATTATTACATTAATTACCATCAGATGCACCATACTTTTCTATTGCGTCATCAACATTATTCAAGGGAGATAATTAGGCATCCCGTTTTTTATAATCACATTAAAATTTATCGTTTAGCTTGTTTAGAAAATTGTGTAATGTGTATTTCTAAAACTAAAAACCATGTATTAGAATGTGGTCCTAAAAAATGGAGTGCCAAAATCATTTCTCATATCCAAAGTTTGTAGTGTATGTCACGTCAGATGAAAAATATAAGTTGTAGAAACAACTCATGAAGTAGTGTAGCATTTTGCTTATGCTTATGGATAACCAAATGTAAGTGCGATCTCACGTATGTACGTAAAATTAAAAAGAGAGTGTAATTTTGCAAAAGTGTGAAGTCCACACCAAAGTCTCACTTCGATGAATATCGGAAAGAATTGTTCACTATTTGAGACAACTCTATAAAAAAAAAAAAAAAATCAGCTCAATCTCAGCATTTGATCAAAAAACACTTTTTTTTTATAGAATTCTAATTTAGAATCAAAGACAAATGTTAAAAGCTTATGACAAAGACTTAAAAATATTTAATTGAGTTGACTTTTGCAAAATTTCTAAAACAACAGTATCTATGAAATGAATGATTCTGATTATCAATATGAAAATTTGGTGTGGATGCAACAATCCACATAAAGTGAGTAATATTTACTTACTTTTAATGTGAGTAAACAAAATTCTACTTGTCGGAGGTGGTTTACTTACATCAAAGAATACAGTGTTGCGATTTGCATATCGGTCATGATGATCAATCCCATCAAACCTTTGAGGAAACTGAACGTAGCATATTTTTTTTCCAGAGGCAGGGTTCATCATGAAGCACATATCTTCGCGGAGTGCCTTGCTGTTGTTTATATAGTTATCGCAGTCGATATTGAGTAGGTAAGCAGCATTGAATATGCCAGAGGAGGCTCGCACCAACAAAAATTAGCAGAAACTGTTTTGAAAAAATTTAAAAACAGAGTTCCTTCCAACTTAACAGATGAATAAGATCGATAAACGAACTAGTCGAGTCGAGCATTGCATTGTCCAAGCTTGGCACGGAAGGTTAACGACTTTGAAAAATATGTTTAAATTTTGATTGTTTATAGGGAAAGACAATCTTAAACGAGGTTTAATTGAGCTGACCGGCCAAGTAGGTACTTGATTTAGAAGCTAACGAGCTTCAAAAAAAATCGTGTTCAAGTTTGATTTAGCTATGCAACAAATCAATCTTGAAGGATTTTTTTGTTCTTTGTTTGAGCAAACACAAACTCAAACTCAAAGGAGATTGGTTCGTAAATCAACCAAGGGACAGAGAAATTACCAGGGCATTCATCGCACCGGCGTTTTTGTGGTGATCAAATCCAAGCCTCTTCTCACGAGAAACATAAATGAGATGAGGCAACTGGTTTCCTTCAACTTCATGGACACCATCGTGGAACATCTGTTGAAGAGATAAATGGTAATCGAGTATAAATGAAAACAACTTGCGGTGAAATTAGTTGGTCTGTTGAATAAGATACCGAGGTCTTGTTCTCCTTAGCATTTTGGGGCTTTTTCTTGTTTTGTCCTTATATTTTTCGCATTTGTTAGTATTTGTCTCGAAGAAAGGAATCGGAAAAACCAAAAAAATATTACTTTTTATTTTTGAAAATATCCAAGATAAAGTCCCAAAGTCGACTTTTTTACAGAAAGCAAAATTCTCCTTGGTAGAAGCAATCTAGGACGGAGGGAGCAAATCAAAACCGTCGCGTCAAGCCAAGAAGAAAAAAGAACCGCACCTGAATAATTCCAGGATGGTATTCAGATTGTTACCGGGCCATGGGGTCCCATCTTGCCTTGTCCAACCCTCCACAGGAACCTTCTGTGCCACGGCCACCAACCCGTTTATTCGAACTTTGAACTCTTCGTATTCCCTCTGCAACGACAAAGTCAAAAACTGAGAAACAGAACAAATCATTACTCTAAAAAATCTTTCTCAAAACTCTAACCGAACAAAGCCTACATTTCTCAGGATGAAAGGAATTAGTTCGTTATGTCTTTTATAACTGCCATATAATGAATTACCACTAAGGTATAATCCCAATGCTGACCTGGGTTCTGTTTAATGGCCAAATTAGACCTGAGATTGGATGATAGATTTGCGGGGAATTTTCAAAATTACACACGACCTTTTACGCAAATGTCTAATGAACCTTGAACTGTAATAAGTTCTGTTTGGAACCCAAGGAAAGGAAAGGAAAGGAAAAGAAAGGAAAATAATAGAGAAGGAAAATGAGCGGAAAATTGAAGGGAAATTTTACTATTCACTACACTTGAAATTCTTATTTTTTTCACTCTTTCTCTTCCAACCAAACAATGGAAGGGAAATTTTTTTAATTTTCCTTTCCTTCCCTTTCCTTTCCTTTCCATGGGTTCCAAACAGTGTTATCACGTTTTGTAGATTCTATTATTCATGTTTCCTAGTTGGGTTAATTTCTTTATAATGCATATTTCCTACTTGGTTTAGATTTCTTAGTGAGAAATAACATTGTAGCCTATATAAAGGCATGCTAGCTAGGGTTGCGTTTCTTCACATGGTATCAGTGCTATAAGATTTAGGCCATGTGAAATTTTCGCTCTAGGCTGGCGGCCTAAACTTTGTTGCCGTCCGTCGGGCACTCAAAGTAAACATATAATTGGCTCGCTCATTCGGATTCACCTCAAATCTCTATTGTCATGGCTTCTTTCATTTATGGTTGTTCTTTGGCTCTCCTGATTTCTCTTGGCTTGGCTTGGCTTGGCTTGGCATGGCTACTCCTTGTTTCTTTGGTTTCTTTTTGCATGGATGTTCCAGGTTTCTCTTAGTTTTTTCAAACTCAAGTTGGTAGACCCACTTGAGTTTGAGGGGAGATGTTAACAAAATACTGAGAAATATTATGTTACCATGTTTTGTAGGTTCTATTATTCACGTTTCCTAGTTGGATTGATTTCTTTATAATGCATGTATATTTTCTATTTGGTTTAGATTTCTTAGTTACCAATAATATTGTAGCCTATATAAAGACATGCTAGGGTTATGTTTGATACACAATCAATAATACATCATTTGGCGTTTCTTCACAGTAACATTGTAAAAGTTTAAGTGTCTAATTCAAGTTTGTTAAAGTTGAGGTAATTTGAAAGACATTTGTGTAGGGGAGCGAAATATCCGAAAGTCCAAAAGGATCAAATTAGTCATGAGTGATTTGTTGTGTTATTCTTAAACAAATAGTTGTCTCAGTTCATCTGTCTCCAGAGGGACCCAGATACAACATCTGTGCGCGATATCCAAAGGATAAAGGGAATTCGAGAGCCTAGCGGAGCTACAGTCTTATTGCCGAAGGATGGTATACTGGTTTCGTTTGGATAACCATTTTCTCTCGGAGAATCGTTTCCTCCATTGTTGATCATTTCCTCGGCCACACAGGTCTCGTTCGGAGACCGCCGTTACAAAACCTTCTAGAAGCTTCCAAGGATGCGTGGGAGAGCTTCTTTAGTGGAGAGGTGACATTCTTGATTGATGTGACCCCTCTTCCTCTGACTGGGCGGCTCACCAATCCCCAATAGGCGACAGTCATTTAATGCCTCTGACTTGTGACGTCATCCGAGCGTAATCAAGCACATGGGTGTCAAGGACAGCTTGCACCACACTTACTCTCTTCATCCTTGCCTATAAATAGACGGGTACTTCATCCAAGGAAGAGGTTCAGATTTCTAAACACTCACCTTCTTCCTCAAAAGCAGTTTCTTACCAAGCCTCTCTTTTCCTGGCTCCACTTACTAACTTGTTCGTCGGAGCATCTTCCCGGAGGAACAACCCCCTCCGGTTCTGCAGGTACACGAAGATCGACGCCATAGTTCTCGGTTCAAACGAGTCAAGACGGTCAACGGAAAAATCAGCCCCCCACAACTGGCGACTCTGCTGGGGATTTGAAGGAACACTCCACCTAGCATCGTGGGCCTAATTTCTATCTCCACCGTGACTCCACCCATTCGTCTCTACTTATATACTTCCTCTTTTCCTTTCTATGGCTCAACGTCTTCCCCCTCCCGGCCCGAAGAATTTCACCCTTGGGTTGTCCGGATTTGGTTCCATTAACCATGGCCCAGAACATACGGCGTGACCAAACCCTCCAGTCTCTCGGCAACTCTCGTTTCCACAGATTGAGCTGGATGTTGCCCTGGCGGAGCAGAAATGCCAAGCAGCAGTAATAGCCATGTTGCAGCAACGTCTAGAAGAGCGTGATGGTGGCCGACTCGCCACACCTGTAAATTCGCACCCAGACGGGCCAAGTCAACCGGCGAAACATCACACGCGTAGCAAGAAGTCCCATCCTGCCTGAACGACAGACTTGGCAACGTCTGAGAGACAGACCGTTTTCGAGCGTCTAGGAAAAGATGCTCGGCAACAACCAACGGGCTCCCGTCCTCGGATAGTGAGTGAAATCCGAACGGAGAGTACACGATCTTCCGCAACCTGTTCCACGGCGAGAACGCACCGAGCGACATTATCTGACGAAGTGCATCACTCTCGCAGACGTCATCAAGATTCAAGGAAGGAAAAACAGCCCGTGAATCTGAACGATTCACCTCGGGGAAGTTACACTAGCGAATTCCCCGAACAAACGGAGCCCACGTATCAAGTTTCCGAACATCACCATGGGGAACGACGAACCGAAGGATCACGGGGTCATCGTCAGGTGCCTAGTCAGGAGAGGCGCTCAGGGAAGGATAATACAATCACCCTCTATGACCAGTTTACGGGACTTCCGACCGTGTATCAACGGGTAGCTGATCCTGGGGAGCTTCAGCAAGCTTAGCCTGAAGGTTCCACGGGGCGCCCGAGCCAACAAGAAACGATAGGGAAAAGAGGGGATACCAAGTAAATCATCCTCGGCAACACCATCATGAATGTCGGAGAGAGCCCGAGCCTCGTCAGACCATGCAACCCCCTGTCGTTAAACCCACTCTTATTCCAGAAGATAATTCGAAGCTCGGGAAGGCAAAAGCTTCCCCCTTCGTGGACGCAATACAGCAGGAGCGACTCCCGGATAGATTCGTGATGCCAAAACTCAAACGTTACGAGGCTAAAGAGGACGCAGTCGCGTTCGTCTGCCGCTTTCGACAAATGATGAGCCTTCACAACTTCTCTGATGCACTTATGTGCAAAAATTTTCCCCTCTCATTGAGTGAGCCAATCATGCTCTGGTTCAATCAGCTGAAGCCAAAGTCTATCACGTGCTTCAACGAACTCGAGTTGGAATTCACGAAGAGGTTTGTAACCGGCAATATTCAACCGAAGACGCTTTCAATGCGGGGGAAACTCTTCGGCTGTATATCGAGCGATATTGGGAGGTCTATAATCTTATTCCTGATTACGATCAGGGAGTGGCAGCCGAGTCATTCATGAACGGCCTGGACCCAACCTCGGCAATGTTTCGAGATCTGTCAAGAAATCCGCCAATGAGTATGGGGGAGCTCATGACTATTATCGAAAAAGATTGCGTCCATGAAGAGGCGATGGCCGAGCGTAATGCGCCGAAGGTCGCCGAGCCTTCTAAAGCACATGCCGCGGTTAAAAAGCAGGTGGCCAATATTGGGCAAACATCAGGAGGAAATAAGCCGAACAACGGAAATCGACCCTCGCAACGTCAGCCACAACAAGTAATGCAACAACCAAAGCGTGAGCCGAGGCCCGACGAATATGTTGCCGAGCAGACTACATTCACCGAGCCCATTTACAAGCTTCTCTCCATCATTGGGAGGCTCCCATTTTTCTCTTGGCCTACTAGGATCCTTGGAACAATGGGTCAAGGACCCGGGATGTGCTCATACCATAAGGAGCGCGGGCATTATACGACCAAATGTCAGCCGTTCAAACGATATCTGGAAGAACTTGCCGCCGCGGGACACCTTAATCCTTGGATTGATACTCGGAAAAGTCCGCTCCCACCTCCACCTCCACTTCTCGGTGGACATGTCAGTGTCATCCAAGGCATTGCTTCCAAAGGCCGTATATCCGAACTACGGGTGGAAATCAATAAGGCCGTCGCAGCTCTCTCGGTATGCAGCGTTAGTACCTCGGCGAAAAGGAAATTTGAAGATCCTAACTGCGAAGGCCCTATTTCTTTCACATCTGAAGACTTGGTAGGGGTTCAAGTGCCACACACCGATGCCCTCGTCGAAACGATGATAATCGACAAATCCACAGTGCAACGGGTGTTAATTGACCAAGGAAGCTCGGCCGACGTAATGTTCTATTCAACTTTCAAGAGCCTCAGTCTTTCTCCGAATCAGCTTCGGCAAGCAACAACGCCACTCGTTGGCTTCACCGGAGCACCAGTTTGGCCACTCGGCATGATCAACCTCCTTGTGAGAGTCGGTTCCCGAGTGATAGATGTTGAATTTATAGTGGTTAGTTCACCTAGTCCATACAACGTCATCCTCGGTCGAGCCTGGCTACACGGGATGCAAGCAGTGGCTTCTACCTATCACCAAGTTGTGAAGTTCATCAGCTGGAACGGTAGACAAGAGAGCCTCTGAGGCGATCAGGTACAATCAAAGAAATGCTATATCAGTACTGTGACTACCAAACAAAGCTGCTTGGAGGTGCAGTGTGTGGAAAGTGGAGAAACCGCTGTACTCGAAGATGTGGGTTTGCCTGCTGACCAACGTTCAACTGAGGAACTTGTGTGCATGCCAATCACGGAGGATGGCACGTGGTACTTTCTCATGGCAGCTCCCTGACCGAGGAAGAACGAATAGAGATGTATGACTTCCTCGTGCGACACATCGAAGTATTTGCTTGGACACCACAGGCGATGCCAGGCTTGGATCTGTCGTTCACCACCCACTCTTTAACCATAGACCCGAACAGAAAATCAGTAGTGCAGAAGCTTCGGCACTCGTCTGCACTTCATGTCGAGGCGGTGATGGCCGAGGTTGATCAATTGCTAGAGGCAGGGGCAATTCGGGAAATACTCTACCCTACCTGGTTGGCTAACCCTGTTGTTGTACCGAAGAAGAATGGGAAGTTGAGAGTTTGCATGGATTATACAAATCTCAATGATGCTTGCCCAATGGATCGGTTTCCACTCCATCGGATCGAACAGATGGTGGATGCAACAGCGGGGTGCGAATGGCTGAGTTTCATGGATGCATATCATGGGTACCATCAAATTGCCTTTGCCGAAGATGATCAAGAAAAAATGGCCTTCATCTCCCCTCGGGGTGTTTTTTGCTATAACGTCGTTCCGTTCGGATTGAAGAACGCCTGGGCTACATTTCAACGGACGTAGGGGTGTATACGAGCCGAGCCTAGCCGAGCTTCGGCGAGCTCGAGCTCGGCTCGTTTCCTTAACGAGCCCAAAACTCGAGCTCGAGCTCGGCTCGAGCCTTAACGAGCCGAACCCTTATCGAGCCGAACTTAGCCATTTACTAAACGAGCCTCTCTTAATCGAGCCGAGCCTCCCTTAACGAGCCGAGCTTTTGTCGAACGAGCCGAGCTCTACTCGGCTCGTTTAGTAAACGAGCTGAATACTCGAGCTCGAGCTCGGCTCGTTTAGTAAACGAGCCGAGCCGAGCCGAGCTTTAACGAGACAAGCCGAGCCGAGCTCGCGAGTAGCTCGGCTCACTTACAGCCCTAAACGGACAATAACTTCGATGTTCCCAGGGATGCTCGGGCGGATACTGGAAGCTTATATCGATGACCTTGTGTGCAAAAGCAAGTTTGCCCGGGATCACCTTCGGGATTTGGGGGAGGTTTTTGCTGTCTTAAAGAAAAGGAAGTTGCGGCTTAAAGCGGAGAAGTGCGCGTTCGGAGTAAGCTCTGGGAAGTTTCTCAGTTACATGGTAAGCCGCTGAGGAATAGAGGCCGACCCAACGTAGCTTACAACCGTGCAAAATCTCCGAGCTCCCACGACGATTAGGGAAGTACAACGCCTCACGGGCATGGTGGCAGCATTAAACCGATTCATACGACGTTTGGGCGACTTATGTAGGCCGTTCTTCCAAGCAATCAAAACCAGCCGCCGAAGGTTCATATGGACCGAAGAATGTGAGCAAGACCTGTAATCATTGAAAGATTATCTGTCTCACGCTCCGCTCTCAGTCAAGCCCCAACCTGATGAAGATCTGTACCTTTACCTCGCGGTCTCGGATCATGCCACCAGTTCAGTCCTTGTTCGGAAAAAAGGGATGGAGCATCAACCAATCTTTTACTCTAGCAAAACGATGACGGACTCTCAGACTAGGTATCTGCCTACGGAAAAGTTGGCATTGGCTCTTGTTTCGGCTAAAACAAGCCTTCTGCCTTACTTTCAATGCCATAGGATCGTGGTCCTTACTAAGTTTCCTCTCAAAGCTGTGCTTCAGAAGACAGATTCGTCAAGCCGGATTCTCAAGTTCTCTCATGACTTGGCCAACTACGACATCCAATTCGAACCACGAACGGCTATCAAAGGACAAGCATTAGCTGACTTCTTTGCTGAGCTCACTCCTGGGTTACAAGATGAAGCCAATGCTCTAGCTCTTGCGGAGACTGAAGCTCGGAGTGCTGAGACCGAGGCCCACATGGAGTGGATCCAACAGCCAGCGGACGCTCGCCGCTCTAGGTTCACGCTCGGCACGAAACGTCCCGTCCACGAATGGAAGTTATTCTCAGGGGACGCTTGGCGAATGATTGTTGATGGAGCCTCAAACATCAATGGGGCTGGGGCTGGGGCTGGGATAGTTCTTGTATCTCCCGAAGGAACCGTGCACGAAAGCGTCATCTCAATCTGATACCGAGCAACGAACAATGAAGCCGAATACGAAGCCTTGATTGTAGGATTGCAGCTAGCCCTTCGGCTTGGCGCGGATTTGGTTCATGTGTTCTATGATTCCAGGTTGATTGTGGGTCATTTAAATGACGACTACCAAGCTAGAGATGAACGAATGAATGCCTATGTCAGTCACGTCTTGTCTCTTTTGAAACATTCGGACGTGTTGAGATCGAGTGGATTGCTCAGGAGCATAACGCTCATGCTGACGCCCTCGCAGGCCTCGCTTCGGTATACTGAGCCTCGAGTAGTCGCACTATTTTGTTTGACGAAGTAGAAACCCCGAGCTTTGAACCCTCGATCGCCCCTGTCTCGGCCATAACGTTCGGCCACAGCCAATTGGATCCTATCATGTTATACCTGCAAACCCAGACGCTCCCATCAGACAAGAAGGAAGCTCATAAGATACGATGTCGTGCTGCCAACTACTTTTTGGATCCAAAAGGGCATCTGTACCGAAGAACTTTCACCGGCCCAGATTTGAAGGTGGTGTATGAAACTCAAGTAAAGGGCATCTTGGATGAGCTACACTCGGGTAGTTGTGGAGCTCATTCAGGTGGGCGCAGTATGGCACAACGAGCTCTAACTCAGAGGTGCTGGTGGCCGAAGATGGTGAAGCAGTCCGAGGAATATGTCAAACGCTGTGTTCGGTGCCAGAAGCACGCCTCCCTTATTCACCAACCCGCCGTCCCTCTCAAGATGATCTCAAGTCCATGGCCTTTCGCAGTGTGGGCTTTTGACATTGTAGGCAAATTGCCCAAGGCACCAGAAGGGTTTGAATACCTGCTTACCGCCACGGACCTTTTCACCAAATGGGTTGAGGCAAAACCCATGGTGAAAACGACTGCTGGTGACGTGGAACGGTTCATTTGGAAGCATATCATCTCGCGGTTCGGCGTCCCTTATGCCATTCTGTCCGACAACGGCTCCCAATTTGTGGCAAATGCTCTGAAAGCTTTCTACAAACGACGAAAGATCACGATCCAGAATTCCTCGGTGGCCTATCCTCAGGGCAATGGCCAAGCCGAAGCGTCCAACAAAACCATCACTCGGGGGCTTAAGCGTCGTTTAGATCAGAAGCTCGGTTTGTGGGTTAAGGAGCTCCCTCATGTCTTATGGGCCTATCGCACAACTCCACGGCACTCAACTGGCCGAACCCCGTTGTCAATGGCCTATGGCATGGAAGCCGTTCTACCTCTCTCTACGTCGATTCCAACAGCTCGTACAGAGAATTTTAATCCTGTGGATAATAATGCACTCGTGGGTTCTGAGTTGGATTTTGCCGAAGAACTACGTGACAACGCTAACCTTCGGCACGCTGCGTACTAGCAAGAAGTGGCAAGGGGCTATAATAAGAATGTCCGGGCTCGACCTTTCAATATTGGGGACCTAGTTCTTCGGATGGTCGTTGAAGCCAGCAAGCTGACGAAGCTCAAAGATCCTTACGAAGGCCCTTACCGAGTAACAGAGAAGATAGGCCATGGTGTCTATAAACTTGCTGAAATGGATGGCACCCCAATACCTAACCCTTGGAACGCTCAGAAGCTTCGGAAGTTCCATGGCTAGCTGTTGTCACCTGTCGCTTTCGTTTTGTTTTTGTTTTATTTTTCATCGTACTTATCTGTAAGCCTTCAGGCCTTGTTAATGGACTTTTCATTTCTCTTTCTACTCTTTCGTTTGCTCTTTATTATGTCTTTTGGGTATTTCACCTCGCCCACGTTAAGCCGTTGGGCTCGGTATTCCACTCGTTCGGGCAAAATCCTCGTAGCCCTCATTATTCCACTCGTTCGGGCAAAATCCTCGTTGCCCTCGGTATTCCACTCGTCTCAACTCGTGCGGGCGAAATCCTCGTAGCCCTCGGCATTCTATTCGATTGGGTGAAATGCTCGTTACTCTCGGCCCTCTGTTCCCTCCTTACTGTCTCGTTGGATTCTCGTCCCTATCGCTCGGCAATCCTCCGAGACAGGGGGCTACTAAGGGAACACGAACCTACTAAAGAGACCATGGAAGTGGAGCTCGGATATCATAAATGTTGCCATTTTAACAATACAAACGCTAATCCGAACAAAAACACTTGTAAAAAATTTCTAACATTCCACATTTCAGGCGATATATTTCTCAAAATCCATTGTCTTACATCTCAAAAACTGTTCAAACATTACAAACCAAAATAATAATAAATAAAAAAAAACCACCACAAGGCAAAACAAAGTGCTCAGAACTTCTCAAGGGGCAGTAAAAAGAGATAGGGTAAGGTCATCTGAGGAAGGAGCTGGAGCGGTGGCAGCTTCAGAAGATGCATTTGTAGGCTCGACGATAGGGTCAAGCTGCTCAGCCTCGAGCTGCTGTGCTTCGGTTGGACCACGGGGAGGAACCTCGACGAGTGTTCTCCGCTCGTCATCTGCTTCCACCCCAGCATCATCCAGGCCCCTATTGTAGCCCAGCATAAAGCTAACCTTATGCTGTTCTTCAATGAGCTCGGCCTGAGCCTTGACAAGCTCTTCTGCAGCAGCTTCTTCAGCTTTGAAGTACCCCCGGTCATACGCCTTCTGAAGCTCTCCTTCCATCTCCTTCTTCATCTCCTCTCGGCCTTGAGCTCGTCCTTTGGCAAGGCCCTCCTCCTTCCCCTCCGACCTGGTTTTTCCGGCAGCTTCTTGCATGCCCTTGACCAGATCATTGAGATTGGTCACCTGTGTTTCAAGTGCCGAACGAGCAGCCTCAGACTCCTCCCAGCTCTTTTTGTATTCTTCGGCCGAATCTTTGTTGGCCTGAAAAGAGAGCAGCATTTGCTTCCTTTTCTTCTCATGCTCGGTGAGATGAAAATTGACACTCATGATGGATTGGGAGGCCTGAGGAGAACGGACAAGTATACTTCTACCAGCATCTATAAGATAACAAGCAAAGGAAGAAACAACTCATAAACCAAAAGGACTTACCCTCGCGGCATGATAGTAATACTCAGTAAGGGCGGCTTTGAGCGATGGAGGAGATTGGATGTCCCTCGGCAAACCCACCCCCGACAATAGCGTCAGTGCAAGAGAAGGATCCTCCCGCAGGCTGTCGGATTTCAGGACCTGCTTTTTATCGGGAGTGACGAAGCTCGGCATCCAAGGGATGTTTACCTCGCCCGTTTCCTTCCCTTTTTCCGTTGGCCTTGGCACCACACCTCCAGCCTCAGTGTGCACAGTTGTCTTCTGTTTCTTGTCGGCTGCGGCTTCCTTTGGTGACAAAGGCGCCGGCGGAGGGTGTTTCTGAGGTGGTGGCGGAGGTACCTTCTTGCTCTGAGCGGAACCTGAGGCCCCTGTGGCCCCAATTTTCTTTTGCCGCGCCTTGTCTTTTTCTTTTTCCTCCAGTTTCTTCTGGAGCACGTCCTTCATGCTTCGTGGAGGCATGTTCTCTTCTTCTTCGGTGGAGGTGCCTTCCGTAGGTTGACGTATGAGCCCGCGCAACGGCCTGTCCTCGCTCGGAAGAAGCTCTTCTGGCAGATCTTCGGTTGTTGCTTCTTCTTTGTCGGCCTTCTTCTTTCGGATCCTACCCCCGTATGTTGCTTTGTATTCAAGGATCGTAGGGGCGTCTCTCTCTTCCCAGGGAATAGTGAGAAGGGTGGCAGCAAGCTTGCACCCCCTCGCCGCCTTCAACAAGCCCCTGTTGATTTTTGTTGTAGCTGTCGAGAAAAGGAACGAAATATCAGTCTGACGAGCAACGAGTATCAACATAATACGAACGAAGTAACTCAGTTTTTTCAAAAACAAAACAAAAAAAAAGACTTTGATTTCTTACGAGGATCACCCCTACGCTTGGCAACTTCAAAGTGGCCATACTCCGCCGGAGGATATTGAAAGTTCCCCCGAACCTCAACATAATCTGAGGCCCATTTCTCGGAGTCATACATTCGCTCGGGAATAATCTTCGCCATGTTCCTTCGGGAACATAGATAATACCGGGAATATCTGACGTTCCGTGACATTGTGTAATTTTCAAATATATGGTGAGCTTCGAGAGGGAACATCTTAAGCTCGGCAAGCTTTATGATTGAATGGATGATGCGGAAAGAATTGACGCTCAATTGGCACAGGGTGAGCGTAAACAGGCATAGGATCTCCCTAAGGATTGTGTGCATTGGAAACTGAAGCCCGCCTTCGGTTATGGCCATTAGAGGAACAGTGATGTGTTCATCACTGAACCTGATTCGAGGGCCAGGGACAGGTGTAATCGCGACGTCATCCAGGATTTTGTAATCCCGTCGGAAGGACCTCATTCCTTCTTCGCTTTCGAAGGATTTCCAGTAGGGGCACGGGTCCTTTCCCGTTCGGTCTGGAATTACGTCGGGGTCTAAAGGGACTATCTTCCTCTTTTTCCTTTGAGGTTTGGAAGAAGATCCAGCAGCCCCATCTCCGCCCTCGGCTTGGCTCGACGAAGCTGTGGGAGCTTCTCTTTCGGCTGTGTCTCTTTCGGATACTGTCTCTTCGGTATCCACTTCTTTCTCTTCCTCCGTTGGATCACCCAATTCCTTGTCCGACGGACCTTCCTCCAAATTTATGATTTCACTATCTGGAGCCATCGTTCGGAGGGGAATCACATGTGCGGGGATCTCGACATCCGCAGAATCTTCGGATCCCGCACCAACATCCCGAACACGATAACTCCGAGCTAAGTTGGAGATGGCGTCAGCAATCACAAGAGAAGCGCCTCCAGTGCCTAACGACGCGCTATCAACCGAGCGATACGATTCACTGGAAGAAACAGAGGGAGAAGTCTCCATACCTAAAAACAAGAGTGCAAGGGATTAGACCGACAGCGAATTGCATGGTCGAGTCCTAAAGTGCCTATGTTCGGTGATGAGATTGTACCGAGCGAAACGGTTCTTCCGAGAGACTATCTGTCAAAATGGAAGTCCGAATGGAAAATCTAGGTATGAGAGAGACATACAACACGTTTCATACGATTGCTTCGATGTTTTTCGAGGAAAAGGGGAAAAATACTCCTATGCGTGCTCGGAAAAACACAGGTTGAAGATGCACATTGCTCGGAAGAACATATGAACACCTTCAACCTCATCTACAGTGCGCAGGCGGAGAAACCAGTCGAAATGAAAGAAAAAAGGCCCAAAAACGTGTAATAACAACTGAACCACAGCAAAAAGTATAGAGATTCAGAAAACATACCTAGAAATCGAAGAGAAATCTGAGACAAATGCTTCGAGGTCTTCAAAACAATCTGCAGTTGCTTGAGTTTCAGAGGAAGGGAGGGGAGACGTACTATCGAAGCGTTTGAGAGAGAGAGAAAAAGTGATTTTCTCTCTCCACCCCGCGTCTTTTATACTTAGGGCGGAATTCGAAGCGGTGCCGAGCCCCCAGTCGTAGGATTTGGGCGGGAGATTGATGTGACCGTTGATGTGTGACACGTGGAGATTGATGGGGTGCGCCGTATCGACGTCCAATAGCAGAGCGACACATGGTGTCATTTGAAGCTGGCGGTTGCAGAAGCATTAAATGAAGGTAGCAGGCCTAACGATTCGATATCTTTCTGACAATTGAACGGTTGTCATTCAGATTATTGTTCGGGTAAACCTATCAACGGTCTTCCCTCGGTTACAGTTTATTCTTCGGCCGGTTACTTTTTCAACTCCTCCAGCCCTTCCGAGGCAGGGAAACAGGAGTTGAGGGGCTATTGTAGGGGAGCGAAGTATCCGAAGGTCCAAAAGGTTCAAATTAGTCATGAGTGATTTGTTGTGTTATTCTTAAACGAATAGTTGTCTCAGTTCATCTGTCTCCAGAGGGACCCAGATGCAACATCTGTGCGCGATATTTGAAGGATAAAGGGAATTCGAGAGCCTAGCCGAGCTACAGTCTTATTGCCTAAGGATGGTATACTGGTTTCGTTCGGATAACCATCTTCTCTCGGAGAATCATTTCCTCCATTGTAGATCATTTCCTCGGCCACACAGGTCTCGTTCGGAGACCGCCGTTACAAAACCTTCTAGAAGCTTCCAAGGATGCGTGGGAGAGCTTCTTTGGTGGAGAGGTGACATCCCTGATTGATGTGACCCATCTTCCTCTGACTGGGCGGCTCACCAATCCCCAATAGGCGGCAGTCATTTAATGCCTCTGACTTGTGATGTCATCCGAGCGTAATCAAGCACATGGGTGTCAGGGATAGCTTGCACCACACTTACTCTCTTCATCCTTGCCTATAAATAGACGGGTACTTCATCCAAGGAAGAGGTTCAGATTTCTAAACACTCATCTTCTTCCTCAAAAGCAATTTCTTACCAAACCTCTCTCTTCCTGGCTCCACTTACTAACTTGTTCGTCGGAGCATCTTCCCGGAGGAATAACCCCCTCCGGTTCTGCAGGTACACGAAGATCGATGCCATAGTTCTCGGTTCAAACGAGTCAAGACGGTCAACGGAAAAATCAGCCCCCCACAATTTGATGTAAAATAATTGAGGGTAATTTTAAAATTTTCGCAAAATTTGAGAGAATGCATTCTTGCCATTCGAATATCCCCTGGAGAGATTGCATACTCTTGATCTGCAGTCAAATGCTCTACCACTGAGCTATGGAACCCTTGGTGAGAGATTGCATACTCATTGAACAATCACTACCACACATAGACATGATGTATAACGGGAGATGTGAAATTTAGTAATCCCCTAGACTACCGTGTTCCCGCTTTTAATACCAAAGGAAAAGCAAAAGAATTACTCTCTTCCGTCCCATTTTGTTTATCTTTTTTTTTTTTTTTGTTCGTATCAGTTTTCAATCGCTTATATCTTTCAATATGAATCTTCAAAAATATGTAATATAGATCTTGTTTAATAGTTCTCGATTAGGTCTATAATATAAAATTTTCAAAATTATGAGGGGCATATAAGCGTTCAAAAAATGGTACGAATAACAAAAATGGATAAACAAAATAGGACGGAGGGAGTACACTATACACATGCAATTTGTGAACAAACCTTCATTTCGCAATTGAAGGATTAACTTTGTCCCCAAGATAGTCGACCTTCCAAGCAAAATACCACTTTGGGGCATGAGGCTCGATATTGAACTTCTTGCAAAATCGGACCCACTTCCTCGCAAACTCAGACGTTTTCAGCGAGGGCTTCAAAAGTGAGCATAGCCGTGCCATCGTCAGAGACATAGCAAGCAATCTTGTCGACAGGATAATCCATGGCAAGGATTGACAGAACAGTGTTTGCTGTCGTAAGTGGTGGTTCTTTCGTCAGATCCACAGTAGTAACAAGTACGTCTATAGGAGCTAACTCAGATGACTTCGCCCCTTTCTCGTACCTGAGATCATGTTTTATCAGGCACTAGCTTAGAACATGTGCAGATCAAAATCTAAAAAAGTTTAGAACCCAGCAACAAACATGCTGACGCACTTAAAATTTTCAATACGTCTTGGTACACTCCTATCAACCACTCCTCTCACACATATTTGTGGGGCCCCCATAATTAAATGTGGGGCCAACACATACGTGAGAGAGGAGTGATCGGTAGAAGTGTACATAATTTTACCCTCCAACAACAAAGTTTTAAGTTCAGTGATGCAAGAGTCACATCCTCAAATTAAGTGAGCAGGCCATTTCATAACAACCAAGGTAACCCTTGTATCATTGAACACTAGTGAAGTTATGGCGCGCAAGGCACACAATTGAGGCCCACAATAAAGGAATTGGAGCACAAAGTATCATTGGTTTCTCAAAAACAGCTATTATTAGATATACAGCAGTTGTTACCAAAATGAAGGCACAATGCCTTGAGCCTGCTACCGTTAGATATATACAGAAGTGGTGGTAGCAGTTGTTTGGATGGAGTGGTAGTAGTTGTTCCCAAAAGGAAGGCAGAATGCTTCATAAGAGCTGCTGTTAGATATATACAGCTCTGGTTGTAGCTACGATTCCTAAATCAAAAGGCCACACATGACCGACAGCGCGTACAAAAATAAAGTTGGCGCTTGGTTATAGTTTTGGTGTGCCCACTGAAGCAGTTACGGTGATTTACTGAGTTTCTTCGAAAGTAGTTGTGGGATTGTCGTCTTCTTGGAAGAGCTTCTTCTTTGCTTTGTTTTCAGCTAGTGGAGAGTTTGCTGTGGTTGTTGGTTGGTCTTCCTTTGAGCTATCTTCATTGAAGGATGGTTTGATGTTGTTGATGTTGTATGCAAGAACTTTGACACCATGGGATGGGTATTCTTGTGTTTTCAACTGGATCCGGTATTCATTTTCCATGGCCAACTTTGGGAAGATAGCAACAAACATTTTGGTCATTCTGTTAATAGTAGCATTGGTTGTTCAGTAGTCTAGTTGAAATTCTTAATTACGAATTTAATCTAACTTGTAGAATTGAAATTTACCTCGGCAGCCTTCATGAGTGTTCTCCCATCAACTAAGAAATATTCTACAGCGTGATTCTCCAACATTGTTGCAGTCATTGAACCAGAAGCATCGGTCAGCAATCAAATAGAGTTTTATCCTTTGCACTGATGGATTTTCTGCAGTTGCTGCAGGCCATGTACCAGAAGTTTTAGTCCAAAGATACAATCGATATCTTTCCTCGGATCCAATGCATTTTCCTTTCCACCTATATAACCAAACAAATTGTTCTTTTTATTTGTTTAAAGTAAATGAAATGAATTGACAAATTGCATCCACGAGAGTGAAAGCATTGATAAGCTAATGATAACCAAACAACTTTAGCTTATTTTCTATCTTCATTTACTCTTTTACAGAACTAGACCAATATGCCTTTTGCAGAATTAAAAAAATATGCTAGGAAACAAATGGCTCCTTAGAACACATTAAAGAATGGTAAAGATATCAAGTAATGGCTCCTTAAATGCTACTGGTCACTGGTAGATACATAGGAGCATTTCATGTCTAGTTGAATAGTCAAGTGCGAATAAATTTAATCTCGGAAGACAGAACTGGAAGAAAAAATCATGAGCTTCATAAGTACATATACTTGATGAAATCAAAAGAAACAAAGGAAAGATTAAAAAAAAAACCTTGCGATAGAAAACATATATCAGAATTCATAATCTTGGCCTGACCCTCGCTGCAACTAAGGAGGCCTGTCCATTCATACAACAAAAACCAGGAGCTTCCATATAATACTTCATTGCAGAACAATGCCTGCAAGGTAACTGTGGTGGCAGCTGGGATGCTTCTTGTGGGATTGTCAAGACTATATATCCTAGAAGTTCGCTTATTTTTCCTCAAGCTACGCAGCCCTATTATTTTATCACATCAAACACCATGGTTGTTAGGAAAATATGTTGAATAATAAATGTGGATAGAGTAGAAATGGGTTTAAGTAATACCTTTTGACATTGTTGGCAGATTTGGTACTTGGGAAGATGAACCTAATAGCAAAGCCAAATAAAACTATAAGGTTTTGTACAGAATATTATAGCAGAAGACCTCCATAACTATAAGGTTGTGTACATATTCCTTAATCTACCTAAAACTCTACAAAGTTGAGGGTTGGGAGATATGAAATGTGAAAATGCTAACAAAGTTCAAATGTTCGAGAGGAAGCATTCCGTGAATCCTTTTGTACAGTTTCTTGGGCGGTATTTCCACTGAACGCCGGGAGTTGAGAAGTATTTTGTTCTTTCCTCTGTCTATATAATCTGCAAGGGCGTTTGTTTGCTTCATTGCTTTCCCCATCTAGCTGTAGCACAGTTTCCCTCTTTTCTCTCATTTTCCTTCTTAATTATTTTCTCTCCTCTCTTCTTTCCTTCCACAAGTTCCAAACAGAGCCTAAAAGTAAAGATATAAATTTAAGAACACTCTTAACCTATTATCCTAACAGAAACTACATCTACAAATCATCTAATCTTAAAAAAGCAATCAAGTCTAGTACCAGCAGCTTTTTGTTGTTGTTCCAAACGCAATTGCCGCCCATTAGCATATGCATCTCGTCTCTGTTGATTCCGCAATTCTCGCACTTCATTATCCGTTTAATTATTTGGAACGTGGAACCTATGTCTCCACTGAAACTAAGATACAGGCATTTTTCCTATCAACAATTACATAGATACGACATTACATGAAAGCAACATTTATGCCTAGAATATGAATTAGCATCTAGCTTGAGTTTTGAATCATTTTGAACAAGTAATACTCATTGAGGCAATCAATCAAACACCTGGTGCATGCAAAGTATAGCAAAGTGTAAGAAACACAAGAAACATAAAAATGCAGACTTTGTCTGGTCTGGATTTTAGCTTTAAAAAATATAAATGGTACATGCAACCAAATAAAAGCGCCTAAAAAAAGGGGAATTGCAGTTTTCAGCATGAATTTGGAGTTTCGGACCAGTAATTGAACTGACCTGCACGTCTTCCAAGCAGAATCAAGCACCGTAGAAGAAATGAGCAAAAGAGAACACTAAGCAGGCTTCAGGAACGTCAATGGAGCGACGATACAGCCATGGGCAATTGGGCATCTGCGCCTCTTGTATCTTCTCGACTTGCTCTGTAAACTGTAAAGGTCCGAAATGGAGTTTTCTCTGCTTTATGAAACAAAATGAATGGCAATCCACGTGTACGGTGACAGGATAAGAGGAATAAGACAATACCCTCCTTTTACTCAACAAGTGGGCAATGGCAAAACTGTTTTGGTAGAGGGTGTTTTCGTAAAATTGCCGTACCAAAACCAAAACAAACCCACGCTCGTGCTTTATATAAAAAAAATGCTAGAGGCATATCCAATTCATAACTTCTTTGTTTTTTTGCTTATTGAAAGCTGCAAAATTATCTTTTACCAAAAAATATAGAGTTTTTTTTGAAAACATCCCTCCAACTATCCACCAGATTTTTACTTAGTCCTCAAACTATCAAAATGTTTTATTTAGTCCTTCAACTATTGGCTTGTATTTTATTTAGTTCTTCCGTTAAGTGTTCCGTTAAGTGTCAAACGGCCGGCAACATTTTGTTTTAAAAAAAATTTTCCAACCACCAATTTGCAATCCTATGGAGTAGAAACGTGATTATGAGAGCCTTAGAGACAAAATTTGATTATGTCTCTTTAGAATAATATGATCAGAATAATAAGATCTTCACACTCATTTAAACGGATTAAAATTTGAGCACTTAATTTTTTCGGACGGCAACGTTGTTTAAAAAAAAAGTTTCCAACCACCAATTTGCAATCCTATAGAATAGAAACTTGATTATGAGAGCCTTAGAGACAAAATTTGATTATGTCTCTTTAGAATAATATGATCAGAATAATAAGATCTTCACACCCATTCAAACGGATTAAAATTTGAGCAACTTAATTTTTTCGGACGGCAACGTTTTGTTTTAAAAAAAAAGTTTCTAACCACCAATTTGCAATCCTATGGAATAGAAAGGTGATTATGAGAGCCTTACAGACAAAATTTGATTATGCCTCTTTAGAATAATATGATCAGAATAATAAGATCTTCACATCCATTCAAACGGATTAAAATTTGAGCACTTAATTTTTTGAGACGGTTTATATATTAAAAAATATAGTTAAAAAATTAAGTGCTCAAATTTTAATTCGTTTGAATGGATGTGAAGATCTTATTATTCTGATCATATTATTCTAAAGAGACATAATCAAATTTTGTCTCTAAGACTCTCATAATCATGTTTCCACTTCATAGGATTGCAAATTGGTGGTTGGAAATTTTTTTTTAAAACAAAATGTTGCCCGGCCGTTTGACCCTTAACGGAACACTTAACGGAAGTACTAAATAAAATGCAAGCCAATAGTTGGAGGACTAAATAAAACATTTTGATAGTTTGAGAACTAAGTAAAAATCTGGTGGATAGTTGGAGGGATGTTTTCAAAAAAAACTCAAAAATATATATAATTCGGATCTATGGAATTCTTAAAAGTCAATTTTGATTATCTTACATTTATTTGACCAAACAGTTTAACTTCTACCTTATAAAATTGTGCATTCAAATATACCCACAATTTACTTGAATTTTCTAAGTGAATAAGTAAAACAACCACAACTCAAAAATCCAAACTTAGAAATGATGACAAACGTAATTTATCACTCATTCCATATCCAAAAATGTGACAAAATTACAAAACACGTGCTTGCCGACGTGTGCACATGCGTAGAGAGAGAGAGGGACAGTGTACCTTTGTGATAATCTATCTAGTTATATGTCTCTAGCTCAATCGGGAAACATTTTAGGAACTGGTTGAATACCCACGAAAAGGCGAACCATATTTCGCAAATCACTGAGGTCAGCCACAAGCCATAGGCATCATGCACCGGGTGCCGAACCATATAGTTGAAAAACAGTCCAAGAATCACAAATCCGAGTAAAATGATGATTCGGTATGGGTTTATCGTGCTTGATGAAATTTGCAGTTTCCTCGAAAGTGCTTGCATGCCTGCCTTCATCCAACCTAATTCCCAGAAAACAAGAAGAAATTAGGAGAAACAAATTTATCGAAATCAAAACGAAAAGGCGGTTTTATTAGTTGATTGATCGAACTTAAAAGTTTGTTCTCTCTTAAGATCTTTTTTGATCAGCAATGTTCTCCTAAGACGTTGCAATCAACTCTTATGGGGTTGGTTCATACGTAGAGAGTGGGGGAGCTAGGAGTCGAATCGGAGCGAGCCGAACTATTAATGAAATTTTGTTACGATGATTTTTTCAAGAATAAATCCAGGCATTTGAGTTTTTATAGAACAATGTTAATAACTTAAAAGATCGAGTACTATTGCTACTATCTATCATTCAAACAACACGTACGCAATATATTTTCTTATAGAAAATTAGTCTTAGATCCATTATGTGAACGTTATAAATCAACAAATCCACCTATTAATTTTATAAGGTCTCAAGTTCATTTTAAAATACTCTGTAGTAGGGTAGGGTACCCTACGGATTAGACACTTTCTTAAGATTTTAGGGTGCACTTTTTTATTATAGGATAAGGTACCTTAGGGTAGGGTACCTGCTTGACGAATTCCTAGTCCTAAAATAATGGGTTGCCCTAAGCATAGGGGCTGAAATCAATGTAGCACAATATCCGGTAAGACCGGAGTCAAATCCACGAAGAAGGTGATGTGTGCTGACTTAAAAATTTGGGTTGCTATAATTTAAACGGACTCTTAGATAGCAACCCCTTATAGTTTGATGCTAAGATTAACTAAAACTTAGGAAATTGTTTGGTTTTTCAAATATTTAAAAATGAGGTACGGTCGTAGGGTTTTTAGCACTCGCACCCAGTCCGGATTAACCTGCTCCATTCAGTATTCTTGAAAACGTTCGATTTTAGAGAGAAAAATATACCCCAAGAGATGCGAACCTTTATGGTCGCCGTTTATTTACTCATGCGTAGTGGAAAATAAGTTTTGGTCCCCTATTCCCTCATTCACATGGGTTTCGACAATGTACGGGTTCGTCTAATAGATGTTCTTTACTAAACTAAAATTGTCTTTTCTTTATTGTTTGAAAATAGGAGCAGTGCCTGAACCGGGCACGGAGTGCTAATTACCCCGCGACCCTATCTATACAACTACTCACTCATTATCATGCAAAAATTGAAAGAAACTCTAGTTTGAAACATGCTTCTATTACGCGAGATGAAAATAAACAAGAAATATCAACTAATCAAATACCAACGTATAACTTTTATAAAGAACAAAAATTAAAATGAGTAACCGGAGTGCAAGTAGTTGAACAAGACTTTAAATAACTTGAAGGAAAGAAAAACTCGGGAGAAACTAAACAATACTTGAACCGAAGAATGGCAGCCCCCGTTCCTCTTGATCTCCGCCGGTCTCGGCTTTTTGTTCTCTGATAGCATCTGAAGTGATCCCCCGAAACCCTTTTTCCTCCTTTTATAGTAGTGTTGAAAACCCATGCCATGAGAAAAAGAGGGGCCTCACTTGTCATCCAAAAGGTTTATTGGCAGGCCCATTCTTTCACATACTTCTTGATTTTAAACAATTCTATTGCTCCGAATTTCCGTAATGTTGGAATTTGATTGGGTGCTTCTCGTCGTCCAGTATGAGTTTGGTCTCGTCTCTGAATCAGTTGGATTGGCATCGACTTCGCGTAATATGATTTTGCGCTTTAGCTCTAAATGTTATTCATGTGCTCTGAGAGTCCTGAAATGCAATTAACAACTATCAAATCCTAAGTAGCACGCTAAATTGACATAATAAGCCTAAGTTAGATGGCGTAAATAGGCGTATTTACGCACCTATCAGTACCCTAGGGTCACTTTTATAGGGTTTTAGGGTGCACTTTCTATTACAAGGTTTTAGTAGTTTAACCAATTTTATAAGATTTAAGGTTTTAGGCATTTTCATAGGGTACCATAGGGTTTAGGTTGTGCGGACTTATGGCTTTACATAACTATTAGGTGGACTTGTGGGCTTATAAAATGTTTATAGTGAACCTATCACTAAATCTCCCTATATTTTATTGCATGATATTATTAAACATAATTTAACATGCTACCAATGAAAATTGTTCTTGTTGTTTAAGTATGGCAGAAATTTTATAATTCTTTTACAAGTATCTTAAACATTATGAAAATTATACTACTAGGAAATAAAATAAAAAAGTGGGTGGGGCCGACCCCACAGTAGCTCCGCATATGCATACGTGTCTTTCCCCGGATTTTAATCAGGCCTTGATCCACTTGGCTACATCTGCCCCTTCCGCTAGTGGTCGGGTTCGGACACATGTTTTAGGAAGTTATCAAACTTTTCTCCCTCCTAGAACGATATCTAATTGTTCTTTGTTCTTTCGCTACAACGTTGTGTCAAACTTAAAAGTCGGAATGACTACAACTTAAGCTCCTTTATCACACAAAATTTACCAACTTCAAGTTCTAGAAATAGAATAAACCAAGTCAAATACAACCTACCCAAAAAAATCAGGATCATCTCCACCATCTGGTTCATGCTTAATTAAGAATTCGAAGTTTCTCATTCTGCCTTTTCTTCCACGCCTCCATTCTGTCTTTCCACGCAGTTGTACCATACCCATTTAGTGCCATCGGTCGGGGTTGAACTGTAAAATCAACACCAAAAATACAATCACTCGTACGAATCGCATTGAAAATGATTCTGTTTTTCACAACAAAAAGCTTAATTGTCAACAACATGCAATTGGATCAAAAAAATAAGGGTAAATTTCACTTGCCTCCCCTGAGGTTTCTAACAATTACAGACACCTCCCCTTAGGTTTTAGAAATTGCACTTACCTCCCCTCTGGTTTAGTTGTCGGCTGCACATACCCCCAACCGTTAGTTAGCTATCACTAAAGATGACGGAAATTGGTGAGGTCAGCCAAAAGTGGAGATTTATTTTCCACTTTGCATGTCCTCGTCTCTTGTCTTTAGCTTTTTATTCTCTCTTTTACATTTTGAAAAGTGCAATAAACATATATCGAAGCACCACGAGTTGATGATATATGTCCACACCAACAATAGAGAATACATGTTTAACATTTTGGGCTAACCAAAAGTGACGTCTTTTTTGTTGTCTTTTCTGAACATTTTTAAGTTTTGGGAGAAAAACTATTAGTTTTTTTGGTTTCTCTACATAAGAGGAATCTAAGAAGTAGAAAAATATGGACCAATTTGAAAATTATTATAATCTAAAACAAATTAAATTAAATAAACAAAATAAACCAATTTATTTTGATTATTTCGGGGTTTTTTTTAAAGTTTGAAAAATATGGTCCATGGTATTTTAATTTTTTTATTCTACTCGTTGAGAAAAACTAAAAAATTAAAAATAATTGAATTAAAGTTTAAAAAGGTTCACTAACTACGAGAAAAAAGCCAAAAAAAACAGTAAAATTTTTAAAATTTTAAAGTCCATGGATTGTAATAAGTGAATGAGTGGTTCTAAGATACGGTGGTGGTTTTGGAATATTAATCAACTACTTATTTAATTTTTTGGTTTCAGGCTACACATGTATGAACTCATGTATAATTTTTGGCATTTATGTGAAATTAAGTTTAGTTTGGCATGAATGAAAATTTATTTCTTTGCGTTTTTAGGGAAAAAAAAACTTGTATCCTCAGCTTGTATAAGTATAAATAAGTCTCTGAAAATAACCAAACATAACTCTTTTAAAACCCACTTTAAAAGTTAGTATGTTACTTTTTTGAGCCAAGGAAAAAATAAAAAGAATATTTGGCATCTCAAATTAATTTTTGCTACAAAGACAAAAGAAACTATTAAAAAAGTTTTTTAACTATGTTTATATTTTTTTGGATTTATTTAGTTGTTACAGTACTTGTTAGGGAACTTTTATTACCTTTGATTCAATTTTATACTTTTCCATATATAGAATGATTAAGGAATTTGGTAAAGAACTAAATAAGAATAAATGAAAATAAAAAGTTTCAAAATTTTATTTTTTGAGACTCCATATAGAGAAGAGGTGATTGGTCAAATGTTAATTAAGGTAATTAGTTTTGTATTTTTTGAGTTATTTATTTATTCAAATAGATAACATTGTAGTAAGAAAATTTGCGAAGGGGTAAAAAAGTAAAAGTGCAACATCTATTAGCAAAAGTTACCCGACAACTCTGACAGGGGAGATAAGTGCAATTTTAAAAACGTGAAGGGAGGTGTTTGTAATTGTTAGAAACCTGAGGGGAGGTAAGTGAAATTTACCCAAAAAATAACTCACAAGACATTGGGGAATTAGTAAACGGCACCTGGCGGACTTGCTTCCCGTGACTCGTAAATGGAGGAATTGTGAGAGGTTGCTTATCGAATGAAATCGCAGCATCGTTCAAGAGTGGAAGTCCAAAGTCAAGAGCAGAAGTCCAAAGGAAACTCAGGAAGTGAAGCAGTTGGTACCAAGGAGTTCTCCTAACGTAATCAGGTGGAACTCATTTTGCGGAGACGGCCTCCGATTTGACAGCTTCCTAGCAACTTGGTGCATGGTTGGCCGAGACATTGGACTGGCGTTCAAACACGAGAATGCTAGTTTCGTAGCAACCACTACTTGTTCTGCCACTTGATTTGTAGGAGGCGATAGGCGTTGGTCCAAGACTTCCTTCAGTAAAATTCCGTGGCCCCTTGATGATGATGACGACGATAAACATAATGATATTAGATATGAGATGAGATCACCTGGATGCTTCCCCATAATCACTTCTAGTGTTAGCACCCCAAAGCTATAAACGTCGCACTTCTCATTCACTTCCATTGTATATGCAAGTTCTGCAAAAATAAAAATGACCAATAGAAAGAAACGGTGTGATGGGATGGGAGAAGGAAGAACCGTGGTCATGCTACATTTCAGGAATTGGTTCAGTTGCAAAATTATGCATATATTCATGAATAAATTTGCTAATAGTTATTGAGTTCATGGAGGGATTTTTGTTTATTTATTAGTCAGAAAGGCCAAACCTTTACAACATAGAAAGCTAATTATTAGGACTAAGAAAATATCAAAGTCCAAAAGATCTGAACTATGAATATGTCTCATCATCATGAATGATCACTATTCATGAGATATCACGCTATGCCTGATATGGATTGAATGTTCTAAAATTTCATTGCACCACATACGCGGTTTAAAAATTCGTAACATTCTTGATTGTAAAAAGCTAAAATTAAGTACCCTGCTACGGGAGACTTGGAGATTAAAAAAAGGAGAAAAGAAAATTGTAAAAGAAGCATACCGGGAGCAACATATCCGAAGGTTCCTGCGAATGAAGTCCAATTGGAAGAGTCAGTCTTCATAAATCTAGCCGTCCCAAAATCAGAGATGTGAGCCACGTACTCCGAATCAAACAAAATATTTTTGCTTGATATGTCGCGATGGATGATTGGAGGCGAACAATCATGGTGCATATAAGAAAGAGCATCGGCCAAACCCTGAATAATATCCACTCTTTTGTTCCAATTCAACTCTACGGCTTCTTCCTTTGAGGCCAATACCTTTTCCAAGCTTCCACCTTGCAGGAACTCATAAACCAAAAATGAGTGTCTTGGATGTGAGCAATATCCGTAAAGCTTTACAATGTTGTGGTGCCTTATCTCGGTTAACGTACCGATCTCGCTTGTAAAGCCCTTTTGATTAACCGAGCCACCATCAGATGATGTGTGAAGTTTCTTCACAGCAACAACTTGACCATTCGACAGGACAGCTCTATAAACAGTACCATATCCTCCTTCCCCAACATAGTATTTGGCACTGAAATTCTCAGTCGCTTCAATGATGTTTTCATACACTATTTTCCCATCATAAATGCATATTGTAAAAACATTTTCATTATTGACTTGTGTCGGTTCTTTTGTTCTGCTCTTCACTTTCTTATGACAAGTCAACAAGAATCCCAGAGCCATGAGGGAAAGAAGTAGAAATCCAAAAACAGGAAGTACAGTTAGTAACACCAATTTCTTTTCCTTCTTCCTGCGAACACCATGAAGTTGGCACTCCTTCAAACTAGTAGCATTACCACATAAACCTTTGTTACCTCGGAGCGAGTTATAAGGAGCTTCTCGAAAAGCTTTGATGTGGGGTAGAGGACCCTCCAGTTTATTGTAGGATACATCAACTAATGAAAGAGCTAACATATTATCAAAAGAAGATGGTATGAAACCCGAGAGCTCATTGTGGGAGAGATTTAGCATTTCTAACCTTTGCAGTGCTCCAATCTGCTCTGGTATTTTGCCTAATAACAAGTTCTCAGCCAAATCAAGATTTTCAAGGCCATAGAGTTGAGTTAGCATCAAAGGAATGTTTTCCCCAAGTCTATTATTGCTCAAACTCAAGTTTAATAGCCTCTTGCAATGCCCTAACTCTCGAGGGATTGAGCCAGTTAATTTGTTAGCTGCCAAATTTAAAGTCTCTAAGTTTGCAAGGCGGCCAAGTTCTGAAGGAATGTTACCAGAGAGTAGATTATCATTCAACTTAAGGTAGAACAATGAAACCAATTTTCCAAACTTCTTTGGGATCTCTCCAACTAGATGGTTTGAAGAGAGATCAATTCTAGATAGTTGAGTTGCCTCTGCCAATGCAAGCGGTATCCCTCCCGAAATATTGTTGTTGGACATTTTTAGACTTTTCAAATTATTACACTTTCCCCATCTTGGGGAGAGCTCGCCATAGAAATTGTTGCCACTCAAATCAATATAATACAAATTCGGGTATATTCCAAAATCTTCTGATATATTTCCCGAAAATTGGTTTCCCTCAAACCTTACTCTACGTAGGCTACTACAATTTTTAATGCTTTTCGGGATGAGGCCAATGAAATTGTTGTTTTGGACCGTCAAGTTTTCAAGTGATCCACTCGCACAAAGGTCTTCAGGTAAATGACCAGTGAGCATGTTATCACTTAATCCCAAATTCCTCAAAAGTGTAAGATTGTTCAGTTGTGCAGCAATAGATCCAGTAAGTTGGTTACCATACAACTGCAAATGCACAAGAAATTTTAGATTCCCTAAAGATGCAGGAATCGAACCTGAGAGATTATTCATAGTGAGTGAGAGATTACTTAGAGACCTTAGCATCCCAATTTCTCCTGGTATTGATCCGGAAAGATGATTTTCAGATAGATCTAGGATGGTTAAGTTGACCAAGTGTCCTATAGATACAGGTATTGAACCCGTGAGATTGTTCATTTGGAGTTCAAGATCAACGAGGCACCTCAACTTCCCAACTTCTTCAGGGATTGATTCAGAAAGATAATTGGTGTCAAGGAAAAGACTCATTAAGTGATCCAAGTTCCCTATAGAAGTAGGGATTGAACCCGTGAGACTATTCCTTGAGAGATCGAGAACAATGAGGGACCTTAGCATCCCAACTTCTTGAGGGATATATCCAGAAAGACGATTATCACAAAGGTGAAGAGTGTTGAGGTTAACCATGTTTCCTATAGAAGCAGGGATTGAACCAGTGAGGTTATTTGTTGAGAGTCCGAGATGAATCAGAGACCTTAGAATCCCAATTTCTCCCGGAATTGATCCGGAAAGATAATTTTCAAAAAGGTATAAGGTGGTTAAATTGACCAAGTTGCCTATACATGCAGGAATTGAACCGGTGAGATTGTTTCTTTGGAGTTCGAGATCAATGAGGGACCTCAACTTTCCAACTTCTTCAGGGATTGATTCAGAAAGATAATTGGTGTCAAGGTAAAGAATGGTTAAGTTGACCAAGTTCCCTATAGATGCAGGAATTGAACCTGAGAGATTGTTCGTAGCGAGTGAGAGATTAATCAGTGACCTTAGCATCCCAACTTCATCAATGATTGACCCAGAAAGATGATTGTGGTGAAGGTAAAGACTGGTTAAGTTATACAAGTTCCCTATAGAAGAAGGGATTGTACCCGTGAGACTATTTATTGAGAGATCGAGAATAATGAGGGACCTGAGCATCCCAATTTCTCCCGGGATTGATCCGGAAAGATGATTTGCCCAAAGGTATAAAGTCGTTAAGTTAACCAAGTTGCCTATAGATGCAGGAATTGAACCTGAGAGATTGTTCATAGCGAGTGAGAGATTAATCAGTGACCTCAGCATCCCAACTTCGTCAATGATTGACCCGAAAAGACGATTGTGGTGAAGGTAAAGACTGGTTAAGTTATCCAAATTCCCTATAGAAGAAGGGATTGTACCCGTGAGACTATTTGTTGAGAGATCGAGAACAATGAGGGACCTTAACATCCCAACTTCTTGAGGGATATATCCAGAAAGATGATTATCAAAAAGGTGAAGAGTGTTGAGTTTGACCAAGTTCCCTATAGAAGCAGGGATTGAACCCATGAGACTATTTGTTGAGAGATCGAGAGCAATGAGGGACCTGAGCATCCCAATTTCTCCCGGGATTGATCCGGAAAGATGATTTGCCCAAAGGTATAAGGTCGTTAAGTTGACCAAGTTGCCTATAGATGCAGGAATGGAACCTGCGAGATTGTTTCTTGGGAGTCTAAGATGAACGAGAGACCTTAGCATCCCAATTTCTTGAGGGATACATCCGGAAAGATGATTTCCTCCAAGTTTAAGAGTGGTTAAGTTGACCAAGTTACTTATAGAAGTAGGGATTGTACCCGTGAGATTGTTTGAATACAAACTGAGCTCAACAAGAGAAATGAGGAATCTTATTTCATGGGGGATGGAGCCGCCTATTTGATTTTGGTGCAGCTCCAATGTCTTGAGATTAGATAATTGGCCCATTAATGGTGGAATTGAGCCGGAGAGACGGTTGGCAGATAAGCTAAGATTGGTAAGTCTTGAAAGGCAACCAATGCGGGAGGGGATGGTCCCATAAAGTGAGTTGTTTTCAAGATCAAGGCTAAGAAGATGAGGGAGGGATGAGAAATTTAGATTCGAAAGTGTACCTCTCAGACCATAACTCTTGAGGTTGATATGAGTGATTACTCTTCCAGCCATTTTGCAACCAACTCCAATCCAATCACAATGGTTGCTTCTGACCACCCATGATGACAGGAGAGATTGGCTTCGGTTGTCAAGGCTAGCTTTCCACTCCAAGAGAGCCGCTGCTTCCATTCCTTCTTCCCCAACTTCTTTACCAGTTGCAGAAGAAGAAAAGGCAATGGAATCAAAAGAAAAGACCAATGAAAGGATGATGAAGAAGAGAAGCAAGATTTGGAATGAAAAGAACTGGTTGGGATGTGTCTTTGCTGGAAAGGACGTCATTGTTGGATTTTCTTTTTTCTTATCTTAACGAAGAAAAGCTATGAAAGGCAGTTGTGGGATGGATAGCTTTAATTGAAAGGAGAGGTATTTATAGATGCAAGTTGAGTTTGCTAAATGTGTGGAAGTCTTGGATTGCATACTCTGAACCATTAAAGTTGTGTTTGGATAAACTTGCTTTTTCCATGTGTAAAGGGGATATTCTAAATCAAACAATTTATGCCGAATACGAAGACTTGACTTGGGACATGACCGGTTGCCATTCTCCTGGCCTCTCCAGTGGTTATACTCAGACATTCGACAAGCATTCAAGGATACTTTAGCAAATCCACTGAAGGATTATATTTTATTTTTCTAAAACCTTTTTGGCATTTCCCTAATTGCTAGCTAAAGAAGCAGTACTTGTATTTTGTTTTTTATCAGAAAATTGCATGTGGGCATATTCCATGTCAAAGTAACGTACGGTTGGTTTTAGGGTGTTCGGAGTGAAAATTTATGCAGGAATTTGTAGAGGCACATGAAAAGGTGAGTGAAATACACCTTGAATTTGCGAATGCAAATCCCTAGCTTTTTTTAAAAATTATTTTCCTTCCCCAAATCTCTCCACAACCTTTAATTGAATCACAACCTCTATTGTGTTCATATATTGGTTTCCTCCCTGATACCTGCATATTGCACAAATTCTTCATTGCTCGGTCGCCTCGTTTTCTAAGTTACTCCTGAGAGGGGAACAACATTAATCCCGTAACTGCAATGAAGGAAAAAGGAATATCCAAAAGGTCAGGTATATTCTATTCGAGAATGATATGGTCAAAACAGTACCATAATGTATTAATTTTTGCGCTTTTCTATGGTGTAACTACGATTGAGCTCATAACGCGGATAATTGAAGTATGCGTACAAGAGTAAGAAGTAGACAGTTGGTGTACGATCTACTACAGAAGCAGAGTATAGAGTCATGACCCAAACAATGTTTGCGATTCAATGGGTGCACTCCTTCTTTGAGGAGATAGGCTTCGGTGTATGCACTTGTCCATGAATCTAATTTCTCATTAGAGGGCTTAGCAAATTGAGATTGGCCGTCTTATTGTTACTTGTTACACAAAAGGTTGATAGTGGTGTACGTAACAGCTACCCCTTTTGTGCATAACCATGCTAAGTCGTGAGTCATGCAGAGGAAGTGAGTCATGCAGAGGAAGAAAGGGACAATAGAAAATCTTGTCATGGATATAAATGGGGGTATCAGACAGCCATTTCTATAGTGGCTGTTTCTTTTTGCTTTATTGAAAAGAGGCACTTAATTAATCCTATCCAACATGAATACTTACTTTGGGTATGCCTTTATTCCTTTTCTATTTTCAGATGAGAAATACGGGACCCTTAAATGCACAAAATTTAAAGTGTCTTCCACTAACAAGGTGAATATAATTGCAAAAGAAGTGTTGCCATGGATGCCATGCATCAGCGGGCCTGCATGGGAGGAACTGAAAACTCTATCAATTTCTGCAACATTTCCAATGGGGGAAACTCATATTAGTTGTAGTGCAGTGAAAAGGCACAGGAATCTTACAGCAACGCTTCAGTTCATAAGCAACACTTGAAATACTAAACCTAATAACAGATTAAGAAATTGCTAATCTTCTATTAAATCCTGCTATATCCTATTCATTCTGCGATATAGTTTGCCTATTGGTACTTTTCTTCATCCTACTTTGCTAAACTTAGTATTCTGTTAGTGTGTGTGTCTATGTTAATTTGAAGTATTCTTCAAATCCTACTCTTATCTAAACAATGAATTGCCATCACTGCATCTGCTTATGTGTATAATAATAAGAATCATCATAACAAAAGCAGCAGAGACGGAAACGTCCCAATCTTCTTCCCGACTGTAAAATGCAAGTGAACTCCACTTAAGAAGCAGAATAACCTACATTTAAACAGGACAATACTAGCGATGTGCCCGTTCGATGAACGAGTTAAAGAAAATGACACCAGTGTTCTTTTAGCCCCGTTCATCGAATTGGCACAACACTAGTTGATAAAAAAGATGGTTTAATTTTTTTTGCCAGTCTCAAGTTTGATGCATGCTAGCATTGTTTCCATTCTATGTCTTGAAAGACAAATGTGTGGTGGAGAATGAGTTTAGGACGCCATGTGGCAATGCTCCATGAGCATAGAATAATTTTTCTTTCATATTTACCCCCTCCTCATCTCTCTCTCTCTCTCTCTCTCTCTCTCTCTCTCTCTCTCTCTATATATATATATATATATATATATCATATAAATGAAATCAAAAGTCTAGAATATTAGAATTGGGTATTTGGAGGCTTAGGAGGTGCAAACACATTTGCGGGCCCTCAAAAAGTCAAAGCCGGCCTTATATTTATGTTCCTGATTTGTCTCTTTCATTATGGTCTGTTAGGGTCTCAATTACCCCAATCAGTTGTCTCTAATAGCATAACACATACAATCATGCTCACCCGTGAGCCATGCATAGGAAGAAGTAATGTGTTTGGGTACCACGTGACGGTGCCTCAAGACCACTAAATTAATAATTTTTCAGGTAGTCTAGTCATGCATAAAAGGAAAAGAAATTGTTAGTGACAATCATTTTCAATCGAAGTTTTTCTTTTGAAAAGGGCAATCCATTCAAATATGAACACTTGACTTATGGTGTGCCCTCATTTTCCTCTTCTTTTGTCAGATAAGGATTAGACGCATGCACAAAGTGTTTTCCACTAACAAGGTGATCATTATTCCAAAAGTAGTGTGGCCATCAGCTGGCATGGGAGGAACTGCAAACTCCAACAACTTATATATGCAGCTTTCCAATTTGATTCAAGGCTTGTGTTCAGATGGAACAACCATGATGCAAAATTGTTCACCCTAGTTGTACGGCAGGTGTAGAAAAAATGCATGGGAATCTTACTGCGATTCTCATGTTTCCACCCGAACTGTGCTTGTACGCGGTTGGGAAGGCCTCGGCATCAGCCCCGGCATCAGCCCCCAGGGCCCTGCTTAGCCAATAACCTTGCCTTTAAATAAGGTTGAAAACCCCAAGCGTAGTGCTAGATTGTTGAGAGCATAATAAATTGGTAAGTCCGGGATCGTACCACAAGGAATCGGTAGCTTGTTCGGATTGTAGGTTTTATGTAAGGATTGTGGCGTTTAGCCGATCAACTGTTGGTTTTGCTTTGAAAGTGGAAATACTAAGGCGAAAAAACTAGAAATGAGTTTAATAAACTAAAAAAGGCAAGTCTAGGGATTATCCATCCTATGACTTAGGCCGATATCGATTCTCGATTATAACTCGGGTGAGAGTCACGACCTCACGCTCACACTCGGAAGATTTAGCTTTAAAGACTACGTTTATCAAAAGATGTGATTTATCAGAATTAAACCAATATGTTTTACTAATGAATCGAACACGTAGGAAGCCACGAGCTCTAGGCATACCGCGTGCCAAGACTGCTTGACTAAACAGCATGCCAAGAAGTTAACACTCCTAGTTTTGACCAAAAATAGCTAGGTTAATTCAATTCCAAAAATCATTGGGATAGATTAGCCCAAGACTTAGCCCAAAGACTATTCAACCATACTTAAAGAGCAAAACATAATAGAAAAATGAGACGTGATATTTAACCGTAGGAAACAAAAATAAACTTGATTTTATAGAAGATCAAACAAGTAGCTACAACTTTAATACATGAGAAAACATCAAAACACTTAAACGTATTTGAGTTCTTGAAGAAAATGACTTGAAAAGCTTGAAAAATTACATGCAAATGAAGAAACCTAGAGCAAAAACTAGAAAACATAGGCCTAAAACTAATTAACTAATGCCCATCTTCTCCATAAAAGGCATACAAGCCTATTTATATGGCTTCTAAATCAACTTTACAAAAGACCAAAAGGTACTTAAAATATCCCAAAAACACTCCATAAGTGAAAATTTTCCATAAATGGAAGGTTGAAAAAGTTACAAAAATTTGCAGATTTTTCCCAGGCAATACCGATACTAGAAATTCCTCAGTACCAGTACCAGGCTTTAACGGGCTGGATTTTCTACTCTCTGGACAGTGGGTACCGGTACTGGATATTCCTTAGTATCGGTACCGGCTTTGCTTGACAGATTTTTGAGCAACTTTGCGGGCTCGCTCCCGACACTCCTGAACTCGGATTTCGGTGTTCTTTGGACCGTTGGAAAGCTCGTCGAGTCTACTTTCTAACCCAAGTAGTTTGGATCCAATATAATTTATACATCAAAAGATATGATGATTCTACCCTCAGCTGGTCAGTAAATGAATAGCTTTAGTAAAATCCTTACATGTCCTTCATTTTCCTTGACCCTTGTGCATCTCGAACAACCTCCGAACCATCCCTTCATCATGCACCACAATGGGGTGGCATATGGCCTTAAGTACTTGGTTGCACCTAGAGCATTCCTTGGCGTTCAAATGTACTTTATTTATACGAATTACCTGAAACACCAAATTAATTAGTTGGGACCCAATCATAACACTAATTAATAACGGCTATATAACTATTTAAATAAATGAAAAAGATAGGCCGTAACATCGATCCTTCCCCCCTTAAAATAAATTTCGTCCTGGAAATTGCATACTAACCTCAATTATACAAATGCGGGTACTTGTGCATCTCGTCATCATGCTCCCAAGTGGCTTCCTCAACCGCATGATTGCGCCACAGAACTTTGACCAGCAAAATCGTTTTGTTGTGAAGTACCTTCTCCTTCATATCCAAAATCTCTACCGGCTGCTCATCATAGGTTAAATTATCCCGAACATAAGTGGCTCATAATCAATAACATGGGACGGACTATGCACATAACTCCACAACATCGACACATGACAAACATTATGAACCTTAGCCAAATTAGGCGGCAACGCCAAACGATTTCCAGTTCATAGCCATAGAGAGCTCGCCACCTAAACACACATCTAGTTCCAACGTAAATGGGTCCTTGGATCCCATTCATATATACTGATCTGTTTTAAAGATATAAAATTTTTAAATGTTGTCCAAAATTTAAATTGGTCGAACACCAGTATCTCTTGAACGAACTATATTGATAAATCTTATTCAACCAAGTCTTTATCATTGGTCAATCAAGCTCATTTCTGGCATAGGCGATTTACACATCAGGATCTAGAAAGCGAACAGCCTAAGTAGTCCAACGTGACCTGAGCTTGTCTTTGTATTGCATGAAAGATTGTCGCATCAAACAATATTTACTCACCTCTATGGGAATTATTATATTTATTACCATCAGATGCGCCATACTTTTCTATTGCGTCATCAATATTATTCAAGGAAGATGATTTTGGCACCCCTTTTTGATAATCACATCAAAATTTGTTGTTTAGCTTGTTTAGAAAATTGTGCGATGTGTATTTCTAACAATAAAAAGCATGCATTAGATGTGGCCCTAAAAATATGGAGTGCCAGAATCGTTTTCCATATTCAAAGGTTATAGTGTATGTCATGTCAAATATAAAAAAAGTTATAGAAACAACTTGTGAAGTAGCATATCATTTTGCTTATGCGTATGGATAACCAAATGTAAGTGCAATCTCACTTATGTATGTAAAGTTGCAGAGAGAATGTATTTTTGCAAATGTGGGAGGTCCACACCAAGTCTTTTTTGATGATCGGAAAGAATTGTTCTCTTTTCAAGACAATTCTATAATAAAATAAAAATCAACTCAATCTCAGCAGCATTTGATAAAAAAACACTTTTTTTTGGAATTTTATAAACTGAGTAATATTTACTTATACTTTTAAAGTGAGTAAAAAAATTGTACATGTAGGAGGTGGTTTGCTTACATCAAAGTATACAGTGTTGCAATTTGCGTATTAGTCATGACGATCAATCCCATCAAACCTTTGAGGAAACTGAACATAGCATATTTCTTTCCAGAGGCAGGGTCCATCATGAAGCACATAGCTTCGCAGAGTGCCTTGCTATTGTTTATATAGTTATCACAGTCGACACTCGACAGTGACTAGGTAAGCAGCATTCAATATGACTGCGGAGGCTCGCAACTAAAAAAATTAGCAGAAATTTGAAAATAAATGAAAAACAGAGTTACTTCCGACTAAACAGGGAAATAAGATCGATAAATGAACTAGACAAGTTGACCATTGCATTGCCTAAGCTTGGAACGGAAGGTTAACGACTTTGAAAATATGTTTAAGTTTTGATTGTTTATAAGGAAAGTCAATCTTAAACGAGGTTTAATTGAGACGACTAGCCAAGTGGTAACTTGATTTAGAAGCTAATGAGCTTCAAAGAAAATCGTGTTCACGGTTGATTTAGCTATGCAACAAATCAATCTTGAAGGAGTTTGGTTGCCCGATGCGAGAAACAAAACTTCAGGAGTTTGGTTGCCAACGTCTTGATGACTCCTATAAAAAAGAAACTTCATAGCATATCCATTTGATTCTTTAACCTGTTTTTTTAGTGTCAGGCTTTATGTAGTTAAGAAGAACTTCTGAGTTTCTTTCTCCATTTGCACTTTTAAGTAGAATAGATTTGTAATTTACTGAAAATTTGGATCAGGTCTTTACCTACTGCTTGGACCCCATGCTATTTACCATTGAAAGAAAAAGAGCATTTGAGAGAAATTCTTAGGGAACTTGAACTCAGGTTTTCAAAAGTTCTCCGCATCAGAACTTGAAAACACCCTGTGTAAACCTCAACTTTCCTAGTCAAATGGAGCTCTGTTTGCGTTAGGTAACCAACTTAACAAAGTAAAGTGAGCACCATATAGTATTTTGTGTCGTATATCGCACAAGTTAACATACCCGATGTACATCCCCTCTATTGTAGTTTTGAAAGATGTTGTGGCAGATACAGGATGTACGGCTGTGTTCTGACCTCTGCACAATGTCGAATACTCCTACTATTTGTATTAATTCTCAGCTTAGTTTTGGAAAAGTTACATGGGGATAGCCCCTGAAATTCCCTTTGGTGCGCAAATAAAATTAATCAGGTAATCTCGCTCTTTCCTTGAATCAGCAAGAGTTACAGTATGCTTTTAGAATTTGTACTTTGTTATCTTTTGACACATCTGCAAGTCTTAATGCATAAGGTGTAAAATGGAGTTATCAACACAGGAATACATGTGTTTCTACCCTCCGCTAATTATAAATTTTGTTTCCGCCCCAGAAATGTATACAAGTTTCTGTTTGTGCATCCTTTTAGTTGCAATCCAACCCACAAACTTCCAACACAATGTCACCTTTGGGTAAAAATGGGTCGATCCGGACCCACAAAAGGGAAAAAATCGAGGCCAAGAGAATCGTCCATACCACAACAATCGTAGGAACTCCGGCCTGTTCCCCCATCAGACCTTTGAGAAAAGGATAGAGATGTAAAATCACCCAGAGAGCAAAGAAAAACTTGCCAAATAGCAGTCCCCACGTATCATAACCGTTGTTGACGGCATCAGCAACCCCGACTATAACCCCAATAACGTTGATGATCAAAAGAGTCATCGGAGGGATCAACAAGGACGTCCACTTGAAGAGGTGGAGCTCCAAAGACTTGCCGTTGCCTCCGTCTTTTGAGGCGACGGTGATGTTTGCGTCGACACCTGTCAAGGCCTTAAGAAGGCCTTGGAAGAGGGCAAAGAAATGGGAAGAGACTCCGCTGATCAACCAGAACTGCTCGTTCCTCCACCAATCGTCTAAGGTGACCCCTCCCCATTGCATCTCTAGAATACTTGTTGCGGTGATTGATATGAAGAGGGCCATGAACACAATGCTTGCATAGTTGCTGATCTGCAGAAATATAAATGCCAAGAGAGGATATTGTTAGCTGCTTTCTAGAGCCGATTAACAAACCAAATTCAACATGCTAGGACTATTGTTGGTTTGAGCCAACAACTATGGTAAGGTACAATCGGGTTACCTCAGGGACAATGAACTTTCCAGTGAAGAGACAGACAGCCGGTAAGGTACAATAAGTGATCAAGGGAATCGATGTAAATGGATACACAACTGAGTTGATATATGAAAATCGCTCTAGTGGTTTTAAACCACACCTGTAACCATACCAAAGTGGACAGTGGCTACTCAGGAAAATCTCAATGGATCCCGAGGCCTGTTGAAGAATTTGGTGCAAGCGATTTGAAAGGTTTACTTGAGCTAATCGCTTAAATCCAGGCCTTCTGGGATTGCAGTACACGGACCGCCAGCCATGGCAATGCATCTTGAATCCGGTTAAAATAACCGATCCATAAATCCATCCAACCTAGTTAGCAGCAATAAATAGAAATTAGGAAATGAAGCTCATTAAATTCCACTTCCAAAAAAAAATTGGCATTAATCCCTCTTGAAAGAAAGGTGCAGGCCCTAAGTTGATTGGTGTTTCCAAAATATACACCCTTTTTTAGTTGCGTACAATATGCGCTCTTTAAAACCCATTAAATCATGTTAGTTACGATTAAAATTTCTAACATTAATCTTGGATTCATTATTTTGATACAAACAGTTACAACATCTGCACTTAAATTCGTGATATCCACTTTGAAATCACAACATTTATATGCATGAGAGTTTGTTGTTGCTCCATACCTCTTTTCCCCACTTTGTTTTATCCTCGTAACCACAGCTAATAACGTGAAGTGCTTCTTTCAAGACCGACGCAGAAATTGCTCTTGGTAGAACTCCACCTTCCTCGTGCAGCGTTGAGGCAACGAAAACTGGTGATTGTCCAAACTTTTTCTCAAAATTCATCTGGGGCATGAGGTACGATTTTTCATTTTCTATTCCTGAAATTTCAAGAACTAGTTAGCAACCGTAGAAGATCATAGGTTTATGTAGACATCTTCAGAAGCAAGAATGACAAACAAATGCAACATTCAGGAAACCAAGTGGAAATCAATACTATACACTGTTAGGGGAAATCACATTGACACTTTTGACATTTAAGCAATCTTTAAAGAAATTCTCTCACCATTGCATTGGAAGGAGCCAAATTCAAGTAAAATCATAGATAAAAATAAAAATACAGTCCGAGTGCACAAACAGGTAAGTAATTTTTTTGCAGTAAAGTAAAAGGCCATCAAAATTCTAGCCGTTTCTTGCAACTCTGTATCCTAATTTTCATCCTAATCCTTTGGAGCCAGATCAAGTTCTACGGTCTATTTCTGTGTTTAAAGTTGCTGCTACTTGGAATGCTATAAGGTCTTGAGCGCCTAAATTGCATTGGCATCACCTAATCTGGTTTCCCATTTTCGTACTTGGACATTGTTTCATCTTCTGGACTGCTCATTGTTCATGTTTGCCAAAGAAAGAAATTGTAGAGTTTATCAAGGAATCTAGGTATCCCCTGCCTCTATTCTTTCAGAAAATCCAGTTTGACATTAGAACTAATGGTTTTCAAATTCTAAATGTTGAACACTCCTCCCCTCTTGCTTCTGCTTTACTTTACTCTTGGCAAAATCAATTTCTATGCAATCTAAATCAGAATTCAAGGAAGAAGTCGTATCTAGATTGCCTATCTCATAATTAATGATTCAGATTTATTAAAGAGTCTGACTCGTAAAAATATGTTTGGACGAACGAGATTGCACAAACAGCTATTGGCGGTCCAACTGCAAACTGCATAAGTTTTATCCCATAGAAGACCAGATAATTTACCTTCAACACTTTCCTCAATACATTCAAGAGCATTTATTTCGGCCAAAGCCTCCCTGCTCTTGATCTTCTTGTTTTCCTTTGACCGCCCTTTCTTACTTACGTTTCTGGAAGAACCACAACAGCAGCAACACAATTTAGGCAAACAATTGCATGCCTTCCCTGTGGCTTTCTTCTTGGCTGGAACATCATAGCCATAGAGCGCTTGTCTCCTAAACACACATCCAGTTCCAACGTAAATGGGTCCTTGGATCCCGTCCAAGCCTTTCATATTTATCTGTTTTAAAGATATAAAAAAATTTAATATGTACAAAAAGTCAAACACCGGTATCTACTTGAGTGAACCATAGTCATAAATCTTATTCAACCAAGTCTTTATCATTGGTCAATCAAGCTCATTTCTTACATAGGCGATTTACACATCAGGATCTATAAAACAAATCCAATGTTACCGGAGCTTGTCTTGTTTTGTATTACATGAAAGACTGTCTAACTCCCCAAGCAGACCACTAACCCATTACCTTGATTTTGATCCACAAGCCACACCACATGACCCGAAAGCTTAAGCACAAGGTACTAGTAGTAGCCCACAAGGTTTGTTATATGCCCAAGATCATCCATGTAAACTTCCGATGTGGGACGGGGTGTTACAATCTCCCCAACTTTATAGCCTCACGCCCTCGCGAGGGGTTGAGCACTATAATCACCAATACAAATCAAACCAACAACCAAATCAAACCAAACTCCAAGGCCCACATGGTCGTGTACATGGATAGCTCTGATACCACCTGTAACGCCCCAAGCAGACCACTAGCCCAATACCTTGATTTTGATCCACATGACCCAAAAGCTTAAGCACAAGGTACTAGTAGTAGCCCACAAGGTTTGTTATATGCCCAAGATCATCCATGTAAACTTCCGATGTGGGACGGGGTGTTACATGTGACGTCAAATGAAAAATATAAATTACGAAAACAACTCATGAAGTAGCGTAGCATTTTGCTTATGCTTATGGATAACCAAATGTAAGTGCAATCTCACGTATGTAAGTAAAATTACAAAGAGAGTGTAATTTTGCAAATGTGGGAGGTCCACACCAAGTCTCACTTTGATGATCAGAAAGAATTGTTCTCTTTTTAAGACAATTCTATAATAAAAAAATCAACTCAATCTCAGAAGCATTTGATCAAAAAACACTTTTTTAGAATTTTAATTGAGAATCTAAGACAAAAAAATTAAATGCCTAGATCAAAGACTTGTAAATTAAATGAGTTGACTTTTAAAGTGAGACTATGAAATGAACGATTCTGATTATCAATATAAAAATTTGGTGTGGATGCCATAATCCACATAAAGTGACTAAACAAAATAGCACTCGTAGGAGGTGGCTTACTTACATCAAAGAATACAGCGTTGCGATTTGCATATCTGTCATGACGATCAATCCCATCAAACCTACGAGGAAACTGAACATAGCATATTTTCTTCCCAGAGGCAGGGTCCATCATGAAGCACATAGCTTCGCGGAGCGCCTTGCTGTTGTTTATATAGTTATCACAGTCGACATTGAGTAGGTAAGCAGCATTAGATATGACTGCAGAGGCTCGCACCTACAAAAATTAGTAGAAACAGTTTTGAAAAAAAATTGAAAAACAAAGTTGCTTCCAACTTAACAGAGAAATGAGATCAATGAATGAACCAGACGACTTGAGCATTGCATTGTCCAAGCTTGGCATGGAAGGTTAATGACTTTCAAAACATGTTTAAGTTTTGATTTTTTATAAGGAAAGTCAATCTTAAATGAGGTTTGCCGACCGGTCGGCCAAGTAGTAACTTGATTTAGAAGCTAACGAGCTTCAAAAAAATCGTGTTCAAGTTTGATTTAGCTATGCAACAAATCAATCTTGAAGGATTTTTTTGTTTGAGCAAACAGAAACTCAAACTCGAAGGAGATTGGTTCGTAAATGAACCCGAGGGGCAGAGAAATTACCAGGGCATTCATCGCACCAGCTTTTTTGTGGTGATCAAATCCAGGCCTCTTCTCACGAGAAACATAAATGAGATGAGGCAACTGGTTTCCTTCAACATCATGGACACCATCGTGGAACACCTGTTGAAGAGATAAATCTTGCGGTGCAATTAGTTGGTCTATTGAATAAGATACTGACCTTGTTCTCAAATATTTTTAAAAATATTCAAGATAAATCACCAAAAGTCGATTTTTTTTATAAAAAAGTAAAATTCTCCTTAGTAAAAGCAATCTAGGACGGAGGGAGCAAATCAAAACCGTCTTGTCAAGCCACAAAGAAAAAAGAATCACACCTGAATAATTCCAGGATGGTCCCTGAGATTGTTACCGGGCCATGGCATCCCATCTTGCATTGTCCAACCCTCCACAGGAACCTTATGTGCAATGGCCACCAACCCGTTTATTCGAACTTTGAACTCTTCGTATTCCCTCTGTAGAGACAAAGTCAAAAGCCAAGAAACAGAACGAATCATTACTACATTTCTCAGGATGAAAGGAACTAGTTCGTTATATCTTTTGGCAACTGCCTAAGGTATATATATCCCCAATGCTGACCTGGGTTCTGTTTAATGGTCAAATTAGACCTGAGATTGGAAAATAAATTTGTGGGGAATTTTCAAAATTACATTTTTATGCAAATTTCTTGTGAACACTTGCGCTGTAATAAACTTTAATTAGATGTCTAAACTTTTACAGCGCTTTAGGAATTCGCTGAGATAGATTAGTTTTCCGTTTATGACTCTCTCTCTCTTGAAATTTCGCAAAATCTTTGTTGAGTCATGACCCTGTCTGTTTTTTCCCCTCCATTGTATGCCATGTCAGTTGCTCTGTCCCAAGATGACAGAAAAACTCATCTATCTCATCAAATTCCGCGAGTTGTTTGAGAGATTGAGACGGTGGATGTCTAATTTAATAGTAATTAAATTTCTAATTAAAGTTGATTAATGTCCAGGTAATTTATGCGACATTTGAGGAAAAAAAAATTGAGGGTATTTTAAAAACTTTCGTTAAATTTGAGAGAACGCATTCTTGCCATTTGCATATCCCTGGAGAGATTGCATACTCTTGATCTGCAGTCAAATGCTCTAAACTACCTCATTGAACACGTTCCATGTTCCCGCTTTTAATCCGAATGGAAAAGGTCGAAAGAATTACACAAGTTGTGAACGAACCTTCATTGCACGACGTTCCCTCGCAAACGAAGGATTAACTTTGTCCCTAAGATAGTCGACCTTCCGAGCAAAATACCACTCTGGGGCACGAGGCTCGATGTTGAACTTCTTGCAAAACGGGACCCACTTCCTCGCAAACTCGGACGTTTCAGCGAGGGCTTCGAAAGTGAGCATGGCCGCACCGTCGTCAGAGACATAGCAAGCAATCTTGTCTACCGGATAATCCACGGCAAGGATTGACAGTACCGTGTTTGCCGTCGTAAGTGGCGGTTCTTTCATCGGATCCACAGTAGTAACAAGTACGTCTATAGGAGCTAACTCAGAAGGCTTCCCCCCTTTCTCGTACCTGTGATCAGGTTTTATCAGGCACTAGCTTAGAACATGTACAGATCAAAATCTGAACAAGCTTAGAACCCAGAAACAAACATGCTGGCGCACTTAAAATTTTCAATGAGTCTTGGTACACTCCTACCGACCATTCCTCTCTCACATATTTGTGGGGCTCCCCATAATTAAATGTGGAACTAATACATATGTGAGAGATGAGTGATCAGTAGAAGTGTACGTAATTTTACTATAAAACAAAAAAGTTTTAAGTTCAGTGATGCAAGAGTCATATCGTCACATTAAGTGAGCAGGCCATTTCATACCAACCAATGTAAGCCTTGCATTATCTAACATTTCCCGCACTTGTGACTGCAGTTGAGGTTTGTCATGTGCAGTTTTTTCCGAGTTTGTGATCGTGCAATTTTTTTCTTAATTCTTTTCTTATGAGATGTGGATTGTTTATTATTTAAATGTGCAATAGACTCTGCTTTAGCACTTTGTAGAAGCTTTTTATCGAATCCAAATATCTAAGCTTTTCACCCCAAATGATATTATTTTACGCTCCAATTCATTTTTTTTTTTTTTTTGCTTATTGAAAGCTGCAAAATTACATTTACCAAAAAATATATATAACTCAAGAATGGATCTATAGAATTCTTAAAAGTCAATTTTTACTATCTTAGTACAATTTATTTGACCAAACAGTTTAACTTCTACCTTATAAAATTGTGCATTCAAATATACCCACAAGTTACTTGAATTTTCTAGGTGAATAAGTAAAACAACCATAATTCAAAAACCCAAACTTAGAAATGATAACAAACGTAACCGACCACTCATTCCATGTCCAAAAATGTGACAAAATTACATAACGCATACGTGCGCTGAGAGAGAGAGAGAGGGGCAGTGTGTACCTTAGTGATAATCTATCTAGGTACGTTTCTCTCTCAATCGGGAAACATTTTGGTAACTGGTCAAGTACCCACGAAAGGGCGAACCATATTTCGCAAATCACTGAGGTCAGCCACAAGCCATAGGCATCACGTACCGGGTGCCGAACCCTATAGTTGAAAAACAGCCCAAGAATCACAAATCGGAGTAAAATGATTATTCGGTATGGGTTTATCCTGCTTGATGAAATTGGCAGTTTCCTCGAAAGTGCCTGCCTGCCTTCATCCAACCTAATTCCCAAAAACAAGAAGAAATTATGAGAAACAAATTTATCGAAATCGGAATGAAAAGGAGGTTTATTATTATGTTTAGTTGATTGGTCAAACTTAAAATTTTTTTTTTTTTTTTGTTTAGTATCGAACTTAAAAGTTTGTTCTCTCCTAAGATCTTTTTTTGATCGGCAATGTTCTCTCCTAAGACATTGCAATCAACTCTTATGGGGTTGGTCCATACGTAGAGAGTGGGGGAGCCAGGAGTCGAATCGGAGGGAACCAAACTATGAATGAAATTTTGTTTCAATGATTTTTTTCGAGATTAAATCCGGACGTTTGAGTTTTTATAGAAGAATTTTGATAACTTAAAGATAGAGTATTGCTACTATCAGGGACGGATTCAGAAATATCGTTTAGTGGGGCACCTTGTTAATCATAGTGGCAAAATTTTATTTTTCTAGTTAACCACAATAAGATCATTAAATAATTAAGGCATGCAATACAAACTACAAAAATATATAACACATACTTTCACTTAAATTATGTAAAAATAAGCACAAAATCTCAGATTAAATTTTAGAGTGTGTTTTACATGAACATCGATAAGTTTTAGAATGATCGATATAGTTTTATTAATGATATTATTTTAAAATATTGCTCTTAGACGGTTAAAAATAAATACAATTAAGAAAGAATCGATCCAAGTAGACAAATAGTTTGAAAATCAACAAGTATAAATGTAACATATGACAAAATTGAAACATAAAACTAGTTTTATATGTATATTTTCAAGATATAGATGCACTTGTTTATGTGTAATAGCACACTCATTTCATAATTATGCAAAATATAACAAAATTATTTTAGTTTCGAGCAGGGACACGTGCCCCCTTTCCCTCCGTCCCTGGCTACTATCATATCATTCAACAACACGCAGTATAATTTATTGCATGGTATTATTAAACGTAATTTAACATGCTAACAATGAAAATTGTTCTTGTTGTTTAATCATGGCTGAAATTTTATAATTCTTTCGCAAGTATCTTAAAAATTATGAAAATTTTACTACTAGGAAATAAATAAAAAAGTGGGTGGGGCCAGGGCACCCTCCAACCCCACAATAGCTCCTCCTACGCATACGCGGCTTTTCTCCGATTTTAATCAAACTTTCTGCTAGTGGACGGGGTTCCTAGGGATTATTCGGGCACATGTATTAGAAAGTTGTCAAACTCGATCGTCTCCCTCCCAGAACGATATCTAATTGTTCTTTGTTCTTTCACTACAACGCTGCGTCAAACTTAAAAGTAGGAATGACTACAACTTAAGCTCCTTTTATCGCACAAAATTTGCCAACTTCAAGTTACAGAAATAGAATAAACCTAAGTCAAACACAACCTACCCAAAAAAATCAGGATCATCTGCACCATCTGGTTCATGCTTAAGAATTTGAAGTTTCTCATCCTGCCTTCTCTTCCACGCCTCCATTCTGTCTTTCCACGCAACTGTACCATACCCATATACTGCCAAGTCTTTCTTAGTATCCATCGGTCGGGGTGGCACCGGGCGGACTTGCTTCCCGTGACTCGTAGACAGAGGAATTGTGAGAGGTTGCTTATGGGACGAGATCACAGCATCCTTCATCAAGATTATATATGCACCATTAATATCTCACCACAAATGATATCACGTTTACTGGTCCGAACACTTGATTATTTTATAATAAAAAAAATTTAACGGAGTAATCAAACCAAATCACCTCTTGGTCATAGGCTGGGAAAGGGATTCCAGGATTTAGGGCAGAGGACTCCATCTCAACAAAGGGAGCATGACTGTGGCCAGTACGGCGGTGAGAAACGAGTGCTGCCTCTAAAACGTGTTGAGGACCGTTGCTCTCGTGTTCGAATTCGTTATCCAAATCATCAAATTCATCTTCCTCTTCATCGCCATCGACTCGGGGACTCCCTATTATGTGAGTGGGATGTCAACGTACCAGACAATTTTACCATGTTGTTACGAAATATGAAGATAGATTCAAGAGAACGAAAAACCACCAAACACGTACAAAAATATGGTCCACTAGGAAATGACAAGAGCTACCTTTGATGCGCTTGTAGCGGGTTTTGCACTGAGGGCATGCTTGACATCCCTCTCTTCTTTCGTACTCGTAACAAGTTCTGCAAACTGGGAATGCACAATCGTTGCAGGCAGCAAATGGCTCCCCATCGATGGTAACTTCAATCTCATCTCCACAAATCCGGCAAATCTGCCCGCTTAGTTCCCTCACAGATGTAACCTGTTGTATACGCAACAATCAATGTAACTCAATGTTGTTTGTCTATTATACGTGTCTGTGATGTAAAAGAATATATGCTTGTCCAAAGTTGCAAGATATTCTTATGCTTGTCTAAAGTTGGAAGATATGCTTTTCTAAAGTTAGAAGTCATACTTGTCTTGATGCTTTCTCCTTGACAACAAGATTAAACAGATAGTGAAATGAGCATGTAGCAAAATCTGTCACTTACTTCAGACATTAATCAATAATCATCACTAACCATGAGCAATTATATGTATGAACTCAAACAGAGCAAATGGCATAAAAAAAATTTTTAAAAAATCATAACAGAGAGAAAAGCAGGGGAGGAACTGTGACACGTTTTAGGCCATGTACATCTTCAATTGCTCCAAAATATACATATGGAGCAGGAAAACTAGCTCAAGAGCTACGGATGAGATTTTAAGGAGACCACTTACACGTCCAATATCATTAGCATTAATCAGAACAAACTCATTCCGATTGTGTGACCCCGCAATCAGTCGTCCTTCAGCTTCCATCAGGCCCCAACACCCAAGCACACACTCCCAATCACGGCTTTTTTACGAAACACCCAGCACTGGAAACACCAAGTTTAGTGTTCCCGTAAGCTAGCGCCTGCCTCGTGATCCAGCCTCCCTTTTTGGTGGCCTAACTGCACAAGGAACGGCAACGTTAGTGTCGTCTGGCACAAGGTTGGCTAGAGGGCACTCCGATGCACGAGACAGACTTAATGCCAGAAGGGGCTAATGCAAGTGGAGGGATGGTTTACGTCCTTGAAGTTGTATCGAATGACTGGCCTCTAAACAGAAAGAGAGAGAGATATATATATATATGGGGGAGAGAGACAGAAATTTGAATCATCTTCATGTTGACAGTTTAGATTACGCCTTTTGTTATTATTATTAGAGAAATGATTTTGCCACTCCCTTTTTTGTTAACGCCACTCCCCTGCAAGTGCATATTTGGTGCAAAAATACACTTGCAGGGGAGTGGCGTTAACAAAAAAGGGAGTGGCAAAATCAGCCGCCTATTATTATTATTATTATTTTTTGGCTATCAATTTATGTTGCTCATATGTACTTATATTCGTCCCGTGCGCGACAAGTGTTTTTTTTTTTACTTTCGACATACACTGTGCTATTTCTGGCGAAATGAATTTTTCGGTATGTTGAGATGCTTAATTTTTAAAATGTTTCAAACTCTAGTGGAAGAATTACTGAAGAGGTCATGAACAAATAGAACTATTTATCTGTTACTTCCAATCATTCATTTTTTAATTCAACAGCCTAGATTCTAAAAGTCTTTTTTGCAAGACGAAACTAGCAAAGAGTCTTTCTAAAATCTGGACCGTCACAGCCAAGATCACATGTTCTACTCTCTACAGTCCAATACAATACTAGAATTCAAAAAACAAAACCACTAGGAGTATAATCTAGTGGTTTTCTGTACCCTCACGCCTCCGTTTTTCACGTTTCAATAGGAGGCGTAGGCTCCATTTGTTTGGACGTAAAATATTTCTTGGTAAAATATTTTACCCATTTTTCGTTGTTTGGCTAGAAAAAGAAGAGGGGGAGGATATTTTCATGGTAAAACATTTTACACCAACTGGGTGAAAATGTTTTCCTTTAATTTTAGCCGTAAGTCATTTTTGCATTTCACTTTTGATGGCCCAAAACTGCGTATTCTATTCCCTTTTCTCCCAAATTGTATTAGATCCAAAACAAGGGAGGAGAGAGAGAGAGAGAGAGAGAGAGAGAGAGAGAGAGAGAGAGAGAGAGAGAGAGAGAGAGAGAGAGAGAGAGAGTTTACTTGATTAAAATATTTTATAACATACAATCTGCCATGTTTTGGGAAAAAAACATGAAATAGTTTACTTGATTAAAATATTTTATAACATACAATCTGCAATTGTTTTGAGGAAAAAAAAATTTCATGTGTCAAACTATTTTTGTTGGTGTCAAAATTTCAATGAATAAAAGTCTTTGTATATTGCACATAGCACAAGCCTTTTGTGTACTAGATTTTTGGCACCAACAAAAACAGTTTTGGCATTATTACTTTCCTTCTCAAAAAATATTTTATACTTCATTGTAAAACATTTTACATTGAAACAAACAGAGCCTAAAACCTTGAAATGATTCTCACAAAGAATTCCTCATAGAGGATCCAGATCTACAATGTTTGTTTAGAAAGAAAGGATATACTTTAATCTTTATGGAAGGTTAAATAGAAAGGACAATTTATTTTGATCTTGTGCTTGTTGAAAATGATAGACTCCTCCCCAAACCCTACCGGAATCGAGGAAAACGGCACAGTATTTAGTGTTGGCGCCCCGATTCCCCCTCCATCACCTCTTTGGAAAGCAACGTCGAAGAAACTCCCGAAACCTTCTGTGTCAATTATCGGCAGAATATTCCTTTTACATTTCCAGTTTTCCTTGTCAATGGGATCTCATTTTTTGCCTAATTACCGAAGTGGTTTTTATTTTAAAAAGGGACCAAGTTTTCGTCAAGCTGCCTATATATCTCCGGGTAAAGGAGAATCAGGTCCGGCTATAGTTCGGACCACAAAAGGGGTTAGAAAAAAACTTAGAGTCTCTACCGGGCATAGGGTTTAAGCGTGTCTGGTCATCTCTTGAATATCGGAAGAATAATTCAAGTATTTTAGAAAAAAGAACATGAGCTAGAGAACCCGGTTTTTAGAAAAAAGTGAATCCGTTTTGCATTTTAGGAAAAGGCTTTAGGTATGCGAGGTTAGAGAAGAAAGGGTTCGGTAATTCACTAGAAAAGAGACTCATTTGTATCTAAGGCTAACGGAGGCTAACAACAGTTAGCAATTGAACCAAGTTAGAATAAAATGAAAATTACAGAGTGTAAATCGAGTCAATTCAAACTTCAGAGACCAAGTTAACCCAAACACTAAACTATAGGAACCATATCTACTTTTATTTTGATCTTCTGCTCGTTGAAAATAATACTCCTCCCCTAGCCCTACCGGAATCGTGGGAAAATGGCACAGTATTTAGGCCCCGTTCAGTTGCCAGGAAAGTACAAGAAAGGATGGGAAATCAATTTTTTCATAATTTTCCTAGTGTTCAGTTGGCAGGAAAATTCTAGGACTTACCAATTTAAGTTTTCCTGCAGGAATTACTTTCCTGCAAAAGTGATCCTGCAAAAAACACAGGATTTTGCGTCGCGGGAAAAGGAAAATGAGTGAACACTCACAAAATTTTCCCGAAAGATTCTTTTTCCTGACAAATGAACAACTAAACCTTAATTTTTCTTGCAAAATTCTTTTGTCAAATGAACACTCACAGGAAAATAATTTTCTTTTTCTTTTACTTCACCTCACTTCACTCTTTCTGGGAACCAATTTTCCACCAACTTTCTCGACAACTGAACGGAGCCTTAGTGTTGGCGCCCCAATTCCCCCTCCATCACCTCTTTGGAAGCAACGTCAAAGATACTACCGGAGCCTTCTCTGTCAATTATTGGCAGAATATTCCTTTTACATTTCCAGTTTTTCTTGTCAATGGTAATTCACTATAAAAGAGACCTATTTGGGTTTAGAGTTAACGAAGGCTAACGAGAGTTAGTAATTGGATTAAATTAGAACAAAATGAAAACTACAAAATGTAAATCGAGTCAATTCAAACTATGACCGGACCTGATTCTCTTTTACCCAGAGATATATAGATAGCTTGATGAAAGCTCAGTCCCTTTTTAAAATAAAACTCACTTCATTTTCTAAAATTCAAACATCTTTTAAAAATATCTGAACCCCCTTTAAAGAACACAAAACTCCTCATTTTTTCTTTCTTTTCAAGAACCATGTCACAATACATTGGAATCAGATCACTTATTCAGGCCCTAGTCTCTCTCACTCCTTCCCCCGAAGGCGAACGAGACACGTTTCGGTCGAAGGTAAAATCCTGGGCGTGACAAATGGAGAATAGAAGCCGTGAAAAAAAATGAAGAATCGAACAATGAGGCTCTGTGTTTTGGTTCAGATGTATATTAGGGTAAGAGGAGAATAACAGATTACGGTTTTAACCCTAGAAAAGAGGCCCATTCGTGTCTCAGGTTAACGAAGTCTAATGGTAGTTAGTAATTGGACTAAGTTAAAACAAAATGAAAACTACATAGTATAAATCACGCTAATTCAAACTGTAGGGACCAAATTGACATAAACAGCAAACTACGAGATCCATTTCGGATTTTTTCCGTAAAAGTTCAGACAAAAGCAAAAGGGAAAGGATGAGATGTGGCTTTGCTAGTAGAACTCTTTCACAACTCTTTGGTAGACCCCACCTCACCGTCTCTGTTTCTTTTTTTCCTTTTTAAGAAATGCATCATAATATACAAAAGTAAAGGGACCCTCACCTCCCAAAGAGGTAGTGCACTGCCATCAGTGCCATGCCATGATTCACACAATATTTCTACTGATTCGGATGTTAGAAAAATAAAATTCAGTATATAATAAGGCCAGTGGTTGGCAATGTTAATGTATTTGAAAGTCATCCCATTTAAGGAAATGTATATTTATTTAAACCTATAATAAGTACAAATTATTAGGGGGCAAATTGCAAGGCTAACATGATGCACCCTGCAAAACTACTATTTTTGTGTGCTGTTTAAGACTAATGATTCTAGTTAATCAATGATTCACTACATTGTTTCTTTTCTTAATAATAATTAATTGTATGTGCGGGTCAGCTGTACATATCTCAACTAATTCCAGAGCTTAAAGTTAACTACCTAATAAATTCTCCAGTGATCCCGTAATTTAGAATGTTTGGTTTCCGCGGGGTTCAAAACCTCTTGGAGGCCGAATACTTTAGTTTTCTCGTGTCCACTTGACGAAATCCCTTGAGTTAATGGTCCACTCAATGGTTTATAATTTATGGGTAGTAAAAGCAAATAACATGAGAGAATGAATTCTGTCCAACGCCGACGGACAAAGGGGGTTTTCCACCACCCTCAGTGTGGGCCCCCACCGCACATTTTTTTGGATAATCCAAATTGTGTATCTTGTAGGGTCCGCAAAATAATGTATCCATTCAAAAAATCAATTAGTCCAAGCATCAATAGGTGTGTCAAAAGTTGAGTTTTAAACAGAAATATGGGCGTCATGGAGCTGTTAACTGTTTTTTAAAGTTAAACTGTCAACGGTCGTCCATTCTTTTATCTTAAACTCAATTTTTGAAATACCAATCGATGTTCGGGGCAAGTTAAAACTGTCAACGGTCGTCCATTCTTTTATCTTAAACTCAATTTTTGAAATACCAATCGATGTTCCAGCAAGTTGATTTTTTTCGTGGATACATTATTTTACAGACCCTACATAATAAACTGCTCGAATTACCAAAAAAAATCATAAAAGAAGCCCACGAAGTTGGCTGAAAACCCTATTTTCCTCCGCCTCGGGAAAGAATGTTTTCTCTTAACATAATTGTTGGATCTAAAGACCTAAATAAACAACGAAAATGCTAACAGGTGCTTATGCACACCCCTTATGTGGGCCCAAAAGCCACTGACAACGAACAATTTTAATTCAAGTACCAGGCGTTGTCTTCTGACACGAGGGGAAAGCTAATCAGTGCATATCTACTTTTTGAGTACTAGTATTACACTTTTAGCCTTGTTTTTGTTTTACGTTCCGTATTTATCCCTTCAAGGGGTGTTTTCAAGTTTGGATTAAAAAGTAAGGAAATGATTTTGCCGCTTTTTTATTTTTAACGTCACTCTCCTATAAGTATATTTTTGGTGCAAAAATATACTTGTATGAGAGTGAAGTTAACAAAAAAATGAGTAACAAAATCAGTGGCCAAAAAGTAAAGCTAATTTTTTTTTTTTTTTTAATTTTAGTTTTTTTAAAGAAAATTATGAGTTTCGATCACAATTTTTTAATTTTCCGATTATTTTCGTTGATACGAATCAATAAATCACAAAAATTTAACGAAAAACTAACCAACATGAAAAAAATTGAAAAAAAAAAGTCGCATTGACTTTTTAATCCAAATCAAAATTTGAGAAAAAATGTAGGCGTTTTTACCATTTCATTCACACTAATGAACAAGTTTTGGTATTTTAGTTTGTTGTTCACTCTAACAACTTGTTAACAACTTCATTCTCAACAATTTTTTTCACGCATATACTCATTTACAATTTATTCACTACCAGAAATAACTTGACATTTCTTAACAACTTATTCACAATCGAAAACACCTAACAACTTGATTATAACAATTTTTTTCAAAAATTTATTCACGATCGAATACACCCCAAGGATACGATGCTGACACACAACTCTATATACAACTCGGTTTTGGAACCGTTGGATGCATGTAGACCCAAATGCATCTAACGGTTTCGGACTTAGCCTAAGTTCTTCTAAACTTAACTTATTTTTTCGTTTTGTGTATTTTATTTATCTTTGCTAAATTTCTGATAGATTCATGGGAATTTTTTTGGATTAATCATCCGTCTCAACAAAAGAAGTCTAAAAAGTATATAAAATTATAACCAAAAGCAAAAAAAAAAAATCACTAAAGACAAAAAACGTATCAAATAGCTCTTTTGGAACTTAAATGCTGTCTTGTTTGAATTTTTTAAATATCAGTCCATATCTTTATACTTTTCCGATTTGTCTCGTTAAGACCAACGATGAACTCCTGAAATTACGTCGAAAAGCTAAACAAAAAATTATGAAAAATAAAAATACCAAAATAAGTTCTAAACTTATAAATTTAAAAGAACGCAACCCTAGTTGTGTGTTAGAGTTGTGTAAGGAAGTTCCATTTTTTATCCTTGTATCACTGTGAAAAAATGAAAAGACAGGCTCCGTTTCGCAACGCGATTTAAGTACTTATTTTTTAAAAAGGCAATTTCAAGTTCAAAAATAACAAGTGTTTACGTAAATAATTTTCCTACCAATATAGATCTTGTTTGATAAATCTCATTAAGATCTTTTATACGATGCAAAAAAATAAAATAAAATAATTTTTTATTTATATTATTTTTGAGTTTGAAAATGTGAAATAAGCTACTTATTTTTTAAAAAAGTTTCTAAAACGGAGCCTAAATACATTTTGAAAGGAGTGAATGAAGCGTCCTGGTACTCGATTAATGGTGTAGTTGATTAACTATAATGGTTCTCGATTAATGGTGTACTTGATTAACTATAATGTTTTGCTGTCAGGTGGCTTTTGGGCCCACATAAAGGGTGCACATAAGCACCCGTTAGCATTTTCAAATGAATAAACAATTGCTCGTCAACTACTACAACTTCTAGCCTAAATTAGTACTAGGGCCCTTAGTACTAGCCTAATCATGAGCTTAGTAATCGGTTATACCTCAACTTAAATATTATTCGAAATTGAACAAAACATTACTATAAATATAAAAAAGGAATATGTTAAGTGATATGTGATTTTTTTATATTAATTGGTCAAGAACGAGGAAAGAATACACCTAATTGAAATTTTATAATTCAAAAAAAAAGAGTAATTAAATGAAGTATATAAAGATTGAGAAACGAAATTTTTGTAAATTTTTTATAAATTTTATATTTAGTTTCTAAAAATTAAAAAAATTGACGGATATTAAAGTCCTTACTTGATTTCAAAATAAAATTAAAAATAAGTAGAACATGAATAAAAAAATTGATACATAAGATGAATAAAAGAAAAGATAAGAAGAGATACCCCCAGGTATTTAGGCCTCGTTTGATAACAGTGATAAATATGTGGGATTCGTAAGGAGATGAGATTAGGATTGAGATTGATAATAAAAAGGGATTAGTAATGAGAATGGATTAATAATGAGTATGTTTGTTTGAGATGGGATTGGATGATGGGATTATTAATATCATGTTTGTTTGTGATGGGATTAGATGATGAAATTGAATTAATAGAAGGAATTAGTAATGAGAATGTGTTGGGGGTTGGGTTGGGATTGGTAATACCAACTCCCCCGAGGTATTCATAATACCCCCTAAACCCACATTACTAGTCCCAAGGGACTAATATTCCTAACCCATTTTGGTTACCAAACAAAGAATGGTAGTCCCTTGGGATTGGTAGTCCAATCTCAAGGACTAATAAGTTTATCAAACGGGACCTTAATACCTTCCCCTATAAAGAAACTCATAACACTCATTCCATTCGTAATTCCATCAATTATGCGTCTATCTACATTTATCACCGTTATTGAAGAAATTAGGGAAAATTTCAGAACATGATTTTAAAAATACCTTCGAAAAATTAGCAAATAAAAAATGACCAGGAAGGATTTCACTCGAATGGTTTTTGATTAAACTATTCAATAAAAAATTACTCAAATTAAGCCATTCCCAATCTTTTTTTCTGATTTCTCGAGGGTACCTTTAAAATCATGTTTTAAACACATTGACCGGCTCGAATCATCGAAATTCGATTGGAACACTATTTAACGGAGCCTTTAATGAAATCTGTTAGTCATTTGGACGGAAGGGGTCATTTTGATCAACGGAAGATAACGTTAGGAGTAAAATTGATTTTTTTGAAAGTTTGGGAGTCTAATTGAAATTTAGAGTAAAGGTTGGAGGGTATTTTGAAATTTTCCCTTGAAATTTATTGATCCTAATAAGATTGAATCGGCTAGTGGAATGTGCAAGTCACCCCGAGCTTAAGTTCGTGAAGTTCCAAAACGATAAAAGCTGGAGGAAAAAATTGTACCCCTGCACAAAATCGTTGAATGTTTGGCCACTTGTCGACAAAAAACAACAACAATTTCCATATCTCACTGAAGAAGTTTCTCAATCTTGTATGAAAGACTCTTGCGTACAAGATTGAGGAAATGTACTAATCGAAAAAATGTAGAGAATGAAAGGTGAGGTCTCATATTATGTTCATGAGCTTGCCGAGCCAAACACCAACATGTTAACCCAAGCGTGGCACGAATTTACAAGCAAATAATCAAAAGTAATTGTCGTATATTGCTCAGGACGAGTTTGAATGAGCCAAGTTCGAGCAATTTGTTTTGTTTAGCCGCCCTACATGTGATTCCTAATTAGAATTGAGATTAAACTCGATACTTATAATGTGATTTGTAACCATCAAGCATCAGCATATGGAGTAATTCGTTCTCAACAAAAAAAAAATGGGTCTTTTTTAGAATAGACAGTTAAGTAAGGAAATTAATCACCCCTTCATGTTGTTCTGCATATCAATAACACGTTATGATTAAATAATTTTTTTTGCCTTTCAAAAATAAAATAAAAAAGGAAGTCAAAACCAATTTCCATACATAACGATAGATAACGATATAACATGGATTATTGAAATAGTTTTTTGTTTTTTTTTTAACAGTTGCCAAATTCCATACAGTGGTTATATGCATAGCACAAGTTTTTATGGTGTATATTTTATTAATCCACAAAATCTCCCTGTACGTTTTGATAGTATAGTATGATGAGGGAATAACCTGAAAGAGTATATTTTATTAATCGATAAAATATACTTTTTGATAGTATATTTTAGATGATTTCTACTCCTATTCTGGTCTCAAGCCTAACATGAACAAGTGTTCTGTTTTTTTATGCTGAGGTTCTAGAGGGTGATAAGGCTGTTTTGTGGGATATCCTCCCTATTCCTGAGGCCTATCTTCCTGTCAAATACTTGGGTGTTCCCCTAATTTCTACCAAGCTAAAAGCTGCTGACTGTTTGGTTCTAAAAGAGAAAATCTTAAGAAGAATCCATAGTTGGTCTGCTAGTACATTGACATATGGGGGGAGAGCTCAATTGATTCAGTTTGTTCTCTTCAGTATACAGATCTATTGGAGCTCAATTTTTGTTATCCCTAGCAAAACAATCAAAGAAATTGAGAGCACTTTGATGGCTTTCCTTTGGTCAGGTTTTGAGATGAAACATTTTGTTGCAAAGGTTGCTTGGGATCAAGTTTGTAGTCCAAAGGAGGAGGGAGGTTTGGGTTTCAGGAGACTTAAGGAAAGGAATAAAACAACGATGCTTAGGCATCTCTGGGCCTTTTGTAACAAGGCAGATACCATGTGGGTAAAGTGGATTCACTCATACTTCATTAAGGGACACTGTTTGTGGTCCATGGATATTCCTAGTGATGCTTCATGGACAATGAGGAAGTTGTTGAACCTCAGAAGTGTGGCTCAGCCTCTAATTCAGTACTTGATTGGCAATGGACAAGGTACCTTTCTTTGGCTTGAAAACTGGCATCCCCTTGGACCTCTTTTTACTAATTTGGTGAGAATATTGTATATAATCTTGGTAGATCTTTGAACTCTAAAGTCTCCTCAATTATTCATGAAGGGGTGTGGAGGTGGCCTAGACAAAGGAATAAGGCCACCCAGTTTATCATAGAACATGCACCTGCTGATTTTAAACCAATTTGTGATAGGCTGGATTCTGTTGTGTGGCTTCCTCATCCAGCTGGTTTTACTATGTCTTCTGCTTGGGAGGCAATTAGGCTTAAACTTCCTATCCAGCCTTGGTCAAGCATAGTTTGGTATAGTAAAAATGTGCCTCGTTGGGCTTTCATTCTGTGGCTAGCTGTGCTTCAGAGACTAAGTACAAAGGATAGGTTATTGAGTTGGGGGATGAATGTAGAGGATGGTTGTGTTCTCTGTAGCTATGGCCAAGAGTCTCATGAACATCTGTTTTTTCAATGTGTTTTTTCTCAATCAGTTTGGGGTGCTATTTGGCAACGATGCTCTACTGCTCAAATCCCTTCTTCCTTACCTGATATGATTGCTTGGTATATTTAGAATGCTAAAGGGTCTGGTTTTAAGTGTTGGCTTTTGAAGAGTGTGTTAGCTGCTTGTGTCTACAACTTGTGGATAGAACGTAATCAACGGATTATTTAGCACAAGTTTTCTCCTCTTGCTCAGGTTATTCTTAAGACTGTAACTTCTATTCGGGAATTAGTGCACTCGAAGAGGGGGGGTTAAACAATCCCAAAAGAACATGGTGTTATGTTGCAATTTGGGGCTCTCAAATAGGATTTTTGCTCCACCTGTTTTGTATAGGCAAAATCTGTAAAGATTAGGAAATTCTTTCGGTGTTTTTTGGTCTTATTTCCTTCATCCTCTCTAGTGGTTCTCTGAGGATTTGTCTCAGGTGCCTTAGGAGTTGTGTTCTTTCGGGGGTATGCCCCTTAGAGTTGTAAATGAGTTTGCGCTTTATAAAAGGAATGTGCTTATCCAAAAAAAAACCTGAAAGAGAAAACACGTGAGACCACTGAAATTAATTAAAATTATGTAAAAATATTTCAAGGACCAAAAAAAGAAATTAATTATAGTTCGTTTTAGGATCTCAAAACCCCTGAGCATAGTCTCTAGTATTTTTTCTTTATCTATCTCTCTCCACTCATTATTCTCAAAAACCACCCTCAAAACCTAAACCGAACAGGGTTGTCTCCTTGATTACTTCGTGTAGCCGTGAAGGTGAGTTTTCTTTTTTGATGGTTAGGGGCGTCTGGGTAACGTACGCACACCTTAACTAATTCCTTTTTCGGTCCAATCAAAAGGCATACTATCCACACCGGAATTGAAAATTTTCCAAGAAATTATTTTCTTGCAAACCTAATCTGAAAAATCAAACTCTAATCAATTTTATTTTACTGCGATTAAACCCACCATCCAACCGAACTAACCTTGTGCTGAAAGTGAGCTTTAGGTCATAGACTCATAGGAAAACTTTCTACATATTTTTGGGAAAATGGCCTACTTTGGGGACACAAAATTTCACATCTTACTGCTTCAAGTAGATACTCCATTTACTTATGGAAAATTCTAAAATCAGTCTAATGGGCTGACAATAGTAGGTGTGTGAATGTGTATTAAATAGTGTAAAAAATAAACAGGAATACATATTTTCCTTGTCTTCTAGTGTGCTTATCGTCAGCCTAGTGGACTGACAATAGCAAGACCACTAACTTATTGTTTCAGCAATGCTACAGTCACCGACTGGGGGTCGGTGACCAGCCACCGACCGCATGCGGGGTCCACTCCTGGCCCCCCACAAATGATCCGAGCCGCTCAATAATTTTAAAAAAAAAAAAACCGAGTGGGCTACGTGAGAAATAAGCTCAATCCGATGTGTGTACGTGCTCGTTCCAAACTTTCATTTTTGGACGGCTCGGATCATCTGATTTTGGAAAGTTTGGATTGAGCACGTATATACATCGGATTGAGCTTATTTCTCACGTAACCCACTCGGTTTTTTTTTTTAAATTATTGAGTGGCTCGGATCATTCGTGCGGGGCCCGGAGTGGACCCCACGACCCCACACATGGTCGGTGACTGTAGTGTTTTCGTTATTGTTTAGTGGATAATATCATTAATGGACTGCTAATACCAAGGAAGTTAGAAGCTTTTCAACCTCGCTTTCTCCCCTGGATGCTTAAACCCCAGGTCCAACTTTTATGGTTTAGTTACCCTCGTTGTCTAATTAAAATGTGTTAACCCATGATTAAAGGTGATCTAATGGTGCACGCGTGCTAGGATTCTTCTCCTCGTTCTAAAAGGGATTGAATGGTCATATTGAGACATTTCTTTTTATATCTATTTTAGGATCTACTTTAATTATCAAGATTGTTTATGTGTAAAAAAAAATACAATTTTCGTACACTTTTATCTCGGAAAAATAGATAAGCACCCTAAATGATAGTAATTTACTTTGTATCCCGACAACGAGGAGTTTTTGGATGGTTCACCCGACAACGAGGAGTTTTTGGATGGTTCACAAGTCAGCATATTGAATCGACTCTTGTTAATCTCAAAACAATATTATGTTGGGACGATGCATTAATCGATCTTCGAACAACATAATATTTGACATAATTAATATTCTCTAAATTCAAAAAGAGCGATTCTAACTACCAAAATGGGCTAAACAAAAGTTTAAATAAAGAACCTCAAAAAATAAAGGACCAGGGATAATTCTCTTTTGAAAACTATCAAAATGGGCTAAAAAAAAGTTTAAAAAAAAAAACACTCTCAAACATAAGGGGACCAGGGAGAATTCTCTTTCTTTCAGAAAATGGTCAATAATTCAACTCCCTTTCTACCCCATCTTAAAAAAATGGTAAACATTTTCCCCACAAATGCCAAATAGGCTTATGTACAAAACTTATTCAATGTCTCTATAACACTATGTGGCGGTGCCTCAGAGTATTGGATACTCTCTCCCTAACATAGAGGGCCGTTAGAACTCAGATGTGGTCCTCTGGCAAAAAAAATTTTGGACCATTGTGAATTTTACTTCAATTAATTGAAAAAGTGGTTTTTTTGCTTTCTCTTTTTATCCTGTTCCAATATTTTCCTTGTCTTTATTCATATAAAATGACAAAGATACCATTCCTATGTGAAAGTGAGTTAATTATAAGTAGGAGCATATATCCCTCATGTGTCAAGCCATTATTAAAATTCTACTAAAATTTGAAAAACTGTTCCATTGGTATCAAAGCTATTTTTTTTTAATTACCCAAAAAAAAAAAAAAAACTACTCATTTTTTTTTTACCTTGATCCATCAGGTCCATTGTAATTACGAAATAGATACTAAATCTTGAATCCGCCTTGAAAAATAAAGGTCTATCATCTATTTGTCCAAAAGCTCTTGCCGCGTTTTGTATTTCAGGTACTTTGGTTATGTTTGGCAAGTGCCAGGAGCGGAGGGACATAGATTAGAAACAATGGTGGGCAACCGACTCTACTGCATGCCAAATTTTCATAGAGATAGATATAATTTTTACTAATTTGATCCCACTTTAAATTCATTTTTGCCTCAACCCATATAAAGGGTTTTGTACTTTTGGGGGAAAAAGAGTCAAAATAAAATCTCCACCCACAAAATTTCCAAACGTAGAGCTAGTTTGTTCATTCCTCAAAACAAATCAAGGGTTTCGTTCAGAGGCAGAACATTTTCCACTATGAAAATTATAAAGAGTAGGCTTCGAAATCAGATGCATGATAGTTTGGTTATGTTTATAGAGAAAGATGTTTTTAAAACAATTACAAACGAGACTATCATTCATTATTTTCAAAGTATATAAAGTCGTCGAGCTCAAATTCCCAACTTGAAGAATAGACGGTAAACGACAGCCTTTCCCTGAGGAACATAAAACAAGATGAAGAATAGAGAAAATAATTCTCAACGAGAACAAATGGACTATTCATCCTCCCAGTTCCGATGACACCACCAAAGGATTTTAATTCCAGAGTTTGTGCATTTGGGACAAAGCAAGTAACACCAAAACCGGAAGCAAATCAACTCTTCAGTTAATCAACCAGAGTTAGTTTCTCGGGGCAAAATGAACTTTCTTGAATTGAGCACTCCTGTCCTAGTACAATTATCCTAATAAGAAAATCAAGCATTCCTTCTTATACAATCACACTGAGCCACCAAACTATACAAAGCGTAGCAATTCCTTTCCAGCATTTGTTCACTACAAAAACAAACCAAAGTGGACTCAAACAACATACCATCAGAAACGTCACCAAATAAGCTTCATTTCAGTAGCTGTAGCTTCCACAATTAAGGGAAAAGGAAACGCAGAAGGCAAAGGCAAAAAAACAGAAGCGAAACACAAAAACCAGAACCAAATCAGCTCGTCCTAGAACTGTGGTTGAAATGATAATCAAAGTTTTGTGTATTGGGGAAAAATGAAATGATCTTTCTTGTCATAGAACACACCCTTCCCACACAAAAAAATTATGCAAATCAGAAAATCAAGTACTGCAATTCCACACTGATCCACCAAACTGAACAAACAAGAGTAGTAGCAATTCTTTTCCAGCATTTTTCACTACATAAAACAAACCCAAGCGGACTCCAAAAAACGTACGTTGAACTTCACCAAATAAGATCTGTTTCATAGCAGTCATTATCAAAGCAAAATACTAGTAGCGATTCTATCCCAGCATTTGTTCACTACAAAAAACAAACCCAACGTTTACCCAAAAAAAAAAAAACAAACCCAAGTGGACTCAAACAAAATACTAACAAGAAGCCAAAATACTATACTAACACCAAATAAGATCTGTTTCACAGTAGTCATGATAAACAAGAAGCCTAGAGACAACTGCAAGCCACGAAACCGTCAACTACTAAATTTCTTACCTACGTCTGCAAAGAAGTCAGAAATGAAATAAACAAACAGGGGAAGATTCAAGAGAAGGTCGAGCCACCAATCGTTCGAAACTCCAAAGCTGGCGACCCAAGAAACCACCAGCAACCTCGCGGACGCAACTCAAGAAGCGGAGCAGCGCGAACGACAAGTGTTTAGGGTGGAGTGGGGGAAAGAAAAACTAGATATGAAGGCAGGGCCTGATTCCGGCATTTGCGCTTCACAATGACCATATAAAAACTGAGGGCGGAATGTGGATAAATAAAGTGAGAACCATAACATATTACCCAGGAAAATATGGTTATGCATTGTACGGTCATGCTGAGAATGCAACTTCGTTCAAAACAACTCCAAGACGGAGGAACTATCACCAGTAAATGCTGACAACCAATAGTTATTTGGAATAACAAAAGAACACATTTCCAATAGATTCAATATCCTAGAATGGCCTTCACCATGTACATCAGGGTTGTGCTCTCATACTGACTTTAACGATTCGCTATACCAACTTTAACGATTCGCGATAGCTGACCTGCTAATCTTTAACCTAATCTCGTAGCTGTTAAACTCGAGTTATACAACAGTAGCTATTCACGATTCCTTATATACCAAGGAATTTAACAGGGTCCGACAGAAGTTTATTGCGTTATAGTGGGTACATGGCTCAAGGTCATCATCAAAAGATCGAACACTAACATCAAAATCTTTGTTGGAGGCGCAGGCTGTTACTCCTTGCGGAAAAACACCATAATTTACTCCAGTTAACTTGAATTCAATTTTGAAAAATTTTATCCCTTGCTCAACCGAAGGCACAGGCAGTTGTTTCCTCTTTAATCTTCCCTACATCCTCCTCACACCTCACCCACTTGCTTGCCCAGAACTCCAGGCCCTCAGCCCACGATTTAGATGAAGTGGAACGTTCCCAAACTGGATCTCCGGAAAAACGAAAGAATCCGAATTGTCAAACAAAATGTCAGGATCATAATGAAAATTCAAGTGGAAATGTTAATGCCAAAATTGTTTTTGTTGGTACCAAAACTTTAGTCCACAAAAGACTTGTACCATGTGTAGCTTTTATTCACTGGAATTTTGACACAAACAAAAACAATTTTGGCATTATCATCAAACACTGCATTCATTAAACACTATTCTAATAGTATCGAGAAAATTCTATCCAAGACTCCGAAACATTCAATGAAAGTTAGGCTGGCCTTTATGAAACGAAACTCTGGTCATCAATGAATGGATCTATAAGATGAAATTAAACATAAATCTCGTTCTCAGTGATCAAGTATTAAGATCTAGCATTTCCTTGCTCTATTCCACCTCTTCCAAGAGAAGAGGTGATGTAGGACAAAAATGGAGAGTTTTTGTATTTTATTTTTATTGTTTTAGAATAAGATTTTGACTAGGAATATTTTCATTTAGGTTAGAATTATTAACTTTCCGTATTCAGTTTGATTTTGATTTCTATCCTTATTAGGATTCTTGGTTTACAAGAATTAGGATTTTATTTTAATTAATTAAGAAATATCATTTTTTTTAATGCCGCTTGTTTTGGCATGATTTAAGATTTCTTTTACAGTAGGTTTTTTAGGGTTAAGGTCTTATAAAAAGGACTGTAACCTAGTCAATTATTCAATTTTTGAAATTTTTAATCAATAATATTGCAGAGATTTTCTCATTCTTTCTTGTGCGCAAGATTTGCTCGTTACGATGAGTTATTTATCTCGTTTGGACTAGTACGCTAACTAGTCTCTCATGAATTCCGTTGCATCAAGTGGTATCAGGGCATGGGTTTGCCTAGTTCGTTGGCACCAAACACGGCTGAAGAAACACCAATTGACGTTGGTCGTGAGCTTGCTGACCTAATGAAGATGATGGAGGATAATTGAACATAGTTGCAGGATCGAAGCACTCTGTTAGCCGAGATTCGTCTAGATACTCGCACTCAGTTTGCAGAGATCCGTGAGTTGCTGCAGGGGTTGACTCTACAAAATCGTCAAAGGCCAGAAGGGGTTGAGAAGGATTACGGATTTACCCATTGCCAACCTCCTAACCAGAATAGGAACCGCATTGAGGAATTTGCCCGCAATCAACCTATTCACGAAAACATCTTCGGATGATATTCTTATCATCAATCTGGAATGGAAGATGAATATGAAGGCGTCGATGCTTACAATGAATATGGGTCCATGCAGCGACGTTCGAAGTTCAATGAGCGTAATAGCATGAAGCATGACTCTTCAAATTTTAAGGTACAACAAAATATTCCTTATTTTGACGGTTACTGCCATGCTGAAAGTTTTATTTATTGGTTTCGCAAAGTTGATAAATTAATTTTTTGAGTTTTACACTGGTATTCCGGAAGAAAAGGAGGTCAAATATGTGGCGCGTAAATCATATGGCTACACTTCCACATGGTGGGAGAAATTCCAAGCCAACCGAAGACGAAAATTTAAACAACCTATCAGGACATGGCTCAAGATGAGAAAATTGACGAGCACGAGATTTCTTCAAACAAATCATGGAAAGATGTTGTATGAAGAGTATCGGAGGAAGTTTGAGTCAAAACAAATGTTCCAAGATAATTTTGATTTGCAATATAGCCATGTTATTGATGGTACAAATTGTTCAAGAAGCAAGCCAATGGGATCAATGACTCAGTTAAGCTCCGAAGGTCAAAAAATGAGTAAAGTTCCTTCAAGTTCTAGTCAGTCACTTCACAATGGGTTTGGTGGATTTGGGGTTTCAAAATATGGAGACCAACTACAAGTTGATGAGGTAGAGGAGAATAAGCCTGATACAGAACTAAGAACCGAAGTCAGTCAAGAAAGGACTAGTGATGATGGAGATGGTAAAGATCGATAATGGGGAAGCTTTAGAATTGCAGGAACATGAATTACCTATTGTTGATCTAGCACGTTCTGACCCTCATGACTATAAAACCGACTACAGAAATGAAGTTCCACATATTTTATGGAAATTTGAGGGACCAGAACTAGTTAAAGGTCAAGACAATCTGCAATATCAACATAAAGCTCACTTTATCGATTTTCTTGGAGTGCAACAATTTGATTGGGTTCCCAACATTCGCCTAGTACATCTTGTCAACAAATTGAAGCATGAAGAGAAAAAATCATTGGATAAACACTTTTCTTTGAATGATTTTTGGAAGACAAGTGAGAGGTTGAAGTATTCCAAATATCTATTTCTTTGGAATGGAAGGTGACAAGTTTCTAATAAGAATTCGAGGGCGAGTTCTTTTAAAGAAAAGAAGACTGATGTAGGACAAAAATAGAGAGTTTAAAGTATTTATTTTTATTGTTTTAGAATAAGATTTTGACTAGAAATATTTTCATTTAGGTTAGAATTATTAACTTTCCGTATTCCGTTTTATTTTAATTTCTACCTTTATTAGAATTCTTGATCTATGAGAATTAAGATTTTATTTTAATTAATTGAAAAATATCTTTTTTTTAATGCCATTTGATTTGGCATGATTTAAAATTTCTTTTACAATAGGATTTTTAGGATTATGATCTTATAAAAAGGGCTGTAACCTATTCAATTATTCAACTTTTAAAACTTTTAATCAATAATATTGTAGAGATTCTCTCTTTCTTTCTTGTGCGCAAGATTTGCTCGTTGCGACGAGTTGTTTATTTCATTTGGACTAGTACGCTAACTAGTCTCTCGTGAATTCCGCTGCGTCAAGAGGACACCAAACCAAAACAGTCTAAAGAAATGTAACCGTCTTGGTGGATAAACTGGATAACAAATACAACAAAAAGATCACCTAAACAATTGCATCTTGATGGTATAGAATACATTTGATCCATCTCTCAAAATACCACAAACAAAATAAAAACAAGAAACAGCAGAGAAATATAGTCAAAATAGAAACAAGAAAAGGCAAAGAAATAGAATACCTTTGATCCGAAAGGCAAAGAAGTAATCAGCAATGAAGTGGGGGGAAAGAAGTACTCGTCTAGGGTTTTTACTCCAGGCCCAGGGGTAGGCAAGCTGCCAGTGCTAGGGTTCAGCAAATGACGACAATAATGGCCTTGACCAAGAGGTCTTTCGAAACCGTGGTCCGTGTTCTTTCACTTTGACACAATTCCCACCTTCAAATGTATTCAACCAAATTTAGGCTCTGTTTGAAACTCAAGAAAAAGAAAGGAAAAGAAAGAACAATTAAAAAACATTCTTTCAAATGTTTGACGGGAAGAGAACGAGAGAAGAAAATAATAATTTTTAAGTTTGGTGAATAGTAAATTTTTTCAGTCATTTTCCTTTCCTTTCTCTTAAGTTCCAAACGGAAAGGCAAGATATTTTAACCATGTCAAAGGACGAAACACGGACAAAATTCCAGAACCATATAAGAAGATTAATTTCCACTTCTCAAATTTAATTAGCAATGAATAGCGAAGGGGCTTTAAGGAGTCGAGCTGCTCACAAGAGCTCAAGGCTTGACTCACTAAGGCTCGGCTTGACTTATTCTATGATCGAGCTGAGCTAATGCTTGAGTTTTAAATCTATGAAGTAAACGAGTTGAGCTCATCGCTATAAAATGCAGCTCATTTGCATTGGCTCGGCTTGTTTGCACTTGGCCGACCCAAACCCGATATATCTACATTTGGAAGATAGAAGACAATAGGACCACTATATCAATGCTAAAGTGCACCCTACCAAACTTTATTTACCATCTACTTATCAATGATAATTTTGCAGCTAACCTTGATTTTGAATCAACTATTACGTGGTCTATGTTTATATTAGCTAATGGTTTCATTATTTACTTGCTCAAATATTCGGTGAGTCAAAACTGCAAAAATAATTAACTAACCCGCTGACTTTAAGATGGGTTGGCACCGAGTTAAAAATGTGGTCGTCGAAAGGCATATATGTATGTACAGTTCTTTTTCTATCCACCCCCATACCGTCTGCACCTCCTCTTTTCCAATCGAATTGCGACGATCTGAGCCGCTCAATATGTTCAGAACGTGATTTTATGAATAAAAAATGGTTCTGATGAAGACCTTCCCGATCACTTTTTTTTTTTTTTACTGATTTCTCACGGATACCATTAAAACCACGTTCTAATCACATTGAGTGGCTCGAATCTTCGCAATTTGATTGGAAAAGGGGAGGTGCTGACCCTAGCATAATCAGGAATCCATGACTTGAAAACTGGTGTATGTACACATGTACCGATATATATGTACATATAGATTGATAGATATATCCAACGCTATCAGCCTGGTCCTGTGCCTCTGTAAAAGTGGTTTTAGGGTAAACTTTACCCACAACGTTGAACCTTAAATTGTTCATTGGCGGTGTCCAGAAATTCAAAGAACGATCAGTGATCCAGAGACTTATACTTCAAATGCAGAGTTCATTCTGCACCAGATAAAATCGCGCCACTACATGTAGTCAAGGTGAAACGACATTAAAATCTACAAGAAATGAAAATGAGAAATGTTTCACTATGGCTGTACTAGCTAAATGGTGACATTCTCGTAATAGAAATAGTGGACAACGGCTTTCAGTCCATGAAATAGAATTTGAGAACTGCCATTGTCTATATGAAAGAATATCGAGTTAGTACAGGATTCTGAGCAAATAACAGCAATCGGTATAAAATACTCGACTTACATCAACAAAACAAGCCTAATTTACAACTCTATTTGCCCAAAAACCTTACAAAAGAACCCTCATCTTTGTGTGGAAGAAGTTGAAAATCTATACTGAAACATGGAATTATTTTCAAACACAGAGCATGAAGCCATGAATAAAATGAATAAGATGAAATCGACGCAAAACATACAATAAGTAACCAAAATGAAGCATATCTATATGTGGTACCAAAAGTTGCAAAAAGCCTATGAACAAGGAAGACAACATAATTTCCCGATTTGAATAAAGAGCCACTGGAGAGAGTTTGGACGGTCATTTTCCAGGGGCAATGGCCTTGCCAATGGTACCTCTTCTGGCAAATGCCGGTGAAATGCATCAACAGCAGCCGCAACACCATCTTCATTCTCTATCAACTTCGCTATGTCCATTGCTCTAGATTTCACCTGGGAGATTCGGAAGTACCATCAATATGACGATTTTCATGAACATAAGCAGAGGAAGCACGAAAGCATTGGAAAGCTAAATAGTGTATCAGAGTGGACATGTCAGAAGACAACAAAAAAAAAAACTAGTTTCCCTAAGGAAGAGACGAGGAAAAGAAAACATGTGGAAATACAGAACTTAGTCGAGGATTACACAGTTTACACTCAATCAGCTAGGTGGATATGAAGTGAAGCCATTCGTGCATAAATTTTGAGTCATGTTTGTTCCTCTTAACCATTACGAAACAACTGCAAGGTGATTAAATACCACCCATCCAAATCTCAGCTTTAACAGAACCTCACTAATGGCTCTGGTGCCTGTTCCCATACGTCCATAGAACTATGTGAAGGGTAACGAGAAAACCTTTCTTCCATGCGTACCCATACTGCTGTTTTTCAAAAATCAAAATAAAGCATAAAGATAAAATGAAACAAAGAACCTAGTGCTAATCGCGTTGTTGGGTTAAAGAGTATCAGTTTTATTTGTTATAGCTTGTCCCACATTGGTTAATTATAAGCCTGGACAGCCCCTTCACCCATTGAAAATTGATTTTGAGTTGGATGCTTTACCATGATATCGGAGTTAGGCTTTTGGACAAAGACTCTCTTTATTGATTGCCCCCTTGTTTGCACCTTAAGCGCACCTTGTTTTGTTGTGATCCCTACATTATGGACCCATTGTTTACCTCTCCATGTGCGGGTCAGGGGTCACATGTGCGGGGAAGTGTAAGAGATTGTCCTACACTAGTTAATTATAACCTCTAATGGACGAAAACTAGTATATGTGCCTGGAAGGCATCACCACTCATTGCCAATTGGTTTTGAGTTGCATGCTTTAAAACATTAACCAATGAGTCAATGACTTCCGCATAACTTCAGCTCTTGGAGAGGGGCAAATAGTCGTCATACACAAGACCGCATATTCTTTTGCTTTAAATCCGTCATAGAAGTCATATACCTACAAACTCATGTTCATTTCTTCTTGCTCCTCTTCAGAGAATTTGCGATTTTTCAGATCACAACCGCATCACTACTAGATTATTTTGATGGACAACAAAAATAATTTCATGGACAAACAAACCGAGAGGGGGACCCAACCTTCTATGTCGATTGTGGAGCACATAAAGCAACCCAAAAAGAAAAACAAAAGGTTGCTGCAAGTTGATCCAAAATTTTAATCCTCAGCATGATACTTGTATAGTTGTATGTCAAACAGTGTTTAATGTGTGTAGTTCAATTACTGACAATGAAGAAACTTGTGGTGGGCGGAATTACAAAAGGAGAAACACAAAATATAACCAAAGTCTGCTAAAAAGAACTATACTACAACCACTTTCAAGCTACTTAGAATGAATAACAAGTAAATGAAAACGTTTAGTTTCATTTTTTTTAGACTAATCACTTTGAGCACACCCCGTTACATGTACGCAGAAATAATTTACCTCTGGCTGGAGCATGAACCTTATAGCATCTGACAGGGATTGAACATTCAACTCAGATATAGGGATTGGAGCTGGCCCTAGTCCTTTTTGATGAATCCTCTCACCCCAAAAGAACTGATCTCCAAAGAACGGGACTATGGTTGTTGGACACTGCATTCATGATGTGGACATTAGGTAAACCCAACTACACTCTTTATACATACCATGTAGAAGAGGAAATTGAAACCAGCAAGCACTAAATATCAGCTACAGAGGACGGAATGCAATCACTTGACTGCTATCCAGTTGCAAAGGAATATCTCAGTAACCAATAAATAATGAACTTCTGTCTTTTGATACTTGAATTATGCATATTGATTAATCCGCAAACATCATACTGATATTTCCGTATGCAAAAATGAACTCATATGAGGAACTTACGAACAAGAATCTTACCCCAGCCCTTAATCCTGTAGCTGTGGTTCCAGCACCACCATGATGTACCTGCACATTGATGATAATCATTTTTTTCAATTTACTGGTCACAGATCAGTCATTTTCAAATGCTTAAAAAATGGTGAATTAGTACAGTACTTCCTGCAATGTATAACTCCATTTAAAAGAAACAAAAGGCAACTATCTGTGAATTTGTAATAAACTAAAAGAACGGGTTGATAAACATCTAAAGGAAGCTTATAATAGAACTCACAACAGCCAGACATTGAGGGAACAGCCAATCGTGAGGGCAATCCTCTAGAGCGAACACGCTGTCAGGAATTTTAAGCACTGCAATAAAAATTGGAAGCGAAACATAAATGAGCTTATTAAAGGTGCTGCCTTGGTTAGAAATTCAAAACAAAAAAGTGACATGCAACAAGTAATAAAGTGTCGGAGGTACATCATTTCTTCTGTTACACTAAGTCCGTATGGCTACTAAGCGACCTAAAAATACACGCGCCATTGTACAGAATGGTAGCAGTATAATATAGCTCATGTATTAATGGATGGTTGTATAGACCTGATTTTTGTAGATAAATACTCTAATTGATGCTATTTTCATATTATGTGGTCACAGTAGTCACCTTGTAAGCACATCAACTAACCAAACCAAACCGAGCCTTATGTCCCAATCAATAGGGGTAGGCTACATGAATCTTTTTCCTTCATTGAGCTCTATCAAGGGTCACTTGTTCACACAAACTCATTATACTCGTATCTTTGCGCACAACATCTAATGTCAATTTAGGTCCACCCTTCTCCGTAGCAATGCTACCCAAAACTATATTATTCACTCTCTTAACTACTGCATCTCTTAGTTCATGGTAGACATGCCCAAACCACCTTAGCCTATTTTTTCTCAACTTCTCCTCTATAGGTGCTACACCTACCATCTCACGAACCATTTTATTTTAATCCTGTCTCGTCTAGTCTTACCACACATTCACCTCTAACATTCTCATTTCTGTCACACTCATCTTGCTCAGCTTTTGTTTCTTAATAGGCCAACATTCTGTCCCATAAAGTATCGCTGGTCTTATGGCAGCTCCATAGAATTTTTCCTTCAATTTTGTGGGAACCATCTTGTCACATAGTACACCAATAGCGCTCCTCCACTTGAGCCACTCCACTTGGATCCTATGGGTCAAATCATCGGCAATCTCTCCATCTCTACAAATAATTAAGCCTAAATACCTAAAATGATCACTCTTTGATATCTTCGGGTCTTGGATCATCACTTTTTTTTCATGCGCACTGCTGGTACCACTAAACTTGCACGTCATATACTCAATTTTACTCCTATTTATCCGAAAACCCTTTTGACTCTAATGCTTCCCTCCAAATTTCTAGTTTCGTATCAACACCTTTAGCAGTTTCATCTATGAGGACAATGTCATCTGCAAACACCATAGGATATCTTCCTGAAATTATCTAGTCAATTCATCCTTAACTAAGGTCAAGAGGTACAGGCTCAAGGCTGACCCTTGATGCAATCTACGGTGATTGAAAATTCACTCGTTTTCCATACTGGTGATCTAATGGCAGTGATGACACCTTCATATATGTCTCTAATCACCTCGATATACGCTTTGGTCCCTCCATTTCTCTCCAGAACCCACCATATGATGTCTCTAGGCACCCTATTATAAGCATTTTCTAAGTCTATGAAAACCATATGGAGATCCTTCTTCTTTGCTCTGTATTTTTCTACCAATCTTCTTAATAGGTAAATAGCTTCCATGGTTGAATCTTCCAGGCATGAACCCAAACTGTTTCTCTGACCCCGTAGTCACCATCCTCAAGTGATGCTCAATAACTCTTTCCCACAACTTCAACTATAGATCTTATATTCTTATGTACCACATTAAAGTCTACAATATGATTAGCATACGTATCACAATTTTTTTGGAGTAAAATCCTTGCATACGTATCACCTTGGTTTTATTGGAGTAAATCTGGAATCAACTAAAACAAAGGGTCTGTAATTAATCACAGTTTTTTTAAGGCTTCTACTTACCCTCTTCCAAGCAAATTCTGCACTCGCTATAAATGTCGCAATGTAAGAGACATTTTATAAAAGAAACTAAATGATGTTGCAAAGCATAAGACTTAAACAAAAATATCTATGAAATATCTATGAAAGACACTCACGTGTACCGAGGTCCCCCCAACCTCGACCAATGATTCCCCTCTGTCCTGTATTCTCCAATGCCTCCACAATAATATCCGTGGTTTTCTTGGGATCTTCAAGAGGCTAAAAAAGCAGCAAGTCGAATATCGAATTACGATTTACGACCTCCAAAATATCAACAAAATGCATAACACCTACCATTAACATTGTCAAGACAATGAATGAGAGTTTTAAAAAGAAGAAACAGTGGGCACATCACATTACGTCAACTGTCAACATCAAAATCAGAACCCCATCATCATGGTCAAAGAGTTGCATGATGCAAACTTGACAATCAAGAACCCTTCAAGACTGAAGCAAACAATTAATCATAGATTCAGCAGACACCACAAGGACTCACTCAAAAGGGCAAGTCGAGAATGTCACTTGGGTTCCTTGCTCCAACTTACATAAACATGATCCCCTAATATGGGAATGGGATTCCACACATGCTACTACAGGTCAGGGCAGTCAAAATCCCCCTCCCATGTGTCAGGTAGTGACAATCTCTCGTCGCCCTTTATGCCCAAAACCCTTGCTAGGAACCCAAAGAGTGCAATTAACCTCGTGTGGTTGGGTCTAAACACCATAATTAACCCACGTAGAGTTGCAATACTGTAACTTAGTGAACGAACAATGTGCTCACTCAAAAAGGTTAAAATGGTGTTACACAAAAGGAAGAAGCACAAAACACCAGCATAACCACTTTTGCGGCTTGTATGACCCCATATTCTGGCACCTAACACCCGGAGGCCACCACCAACTTGAATAACCAATAATTAGCCCACCACTTAGCAAACTATGTTTTAAGTTCATGCTGGTTTAACAGAGAAGACACAAAGCCAGACCCATTGGACATTCCATGGATTCAAGAAAGGTTGGGCAAGTCTGAACAAAATTCATTCATAGAAAAACTATTTATAATGCCAACTTATTGTTTAGTAATTTGCTATAAAGCACTCATTATATGGGCGAAGGGATAAATCTTCTCTTGAAGTAAAACTATCAGTTGGCTGAACAGGTTCCACTCAACTTTGACGTGAAGAATAAGAACCATGATAACACGAATACATGATGCTATGTAGCCAACACACCAATGTAAGTTATTTATAGTTTTGAGGAGAGCACCATACCATGCTGCCAAACCCAATATATATAGGTTGAGGACCTTGTTGAATCCATGTAGCAAACTTTGTAGGAGGTTGATATTTTGACGCCGTGTTTAGGAAACAGTAACCAACTACATCGACTTGGGGACCCCAATCTGCACAGTAGATGAGATCAGTCTTTACAACAAATTATTGATCGATGAAGCGTTCATTTTTAAAAATGAATCCAAAATAAGAATTCGCATGGAGTAAAATGCCTGGGTGTATACTGCAGACATCATAGTCAAACTGGGGACACGGCAATCACATAAACCAACAAATTTTAGTCAACTCAGGGAAAGAGCACTGGAAATACCCTTGCATAGCTGTAGTCTGCAAGGGGAACCCCAATTAATTTCACTAAGAAAACCCCAAATACCTTCAAAATACCCTAATCTTATGAGACCGCTGGTATTACATAACTAACTCTCCTAGCAGCCCCTTACAGTAATGATACAGTAACACTTACTCCAAAACTTTATGCTCTTAATTAGCATCAAGCAGGCAAAATTTATACCAAATTATCAAAAACAAACCTATAATACAGAGTTTATCGAACATTGACATTTAACCATATCTGAAGTAAAGAACAATTACGATAATGAGCAACATGGAGGAGTTAATTCAAATAGGGTAGCCCTGGGATAACTAGGACATTAGATGGTTAGATCCGCAGCTATACACTGAGATAAGGTCCATGGCAGAAGAAGGAAAAAGAGGAGGGGCTTGCATCTAGGAAAGCAGTTAACCATTATTGGAAGGAAGACTGGAAAAGGAAATCACAACTTATTATGGCTTTGTGAAAGTTACAAGGATTTAATCCCCATACAAACAATACCACTGTAGATGATGATACCAACAATAAAAGTCGTAATACAGCAACATTCAATCCCTCTTCCCCTTGCCCTTTTTTCTCTTTCCTCTCTTTCTCTTTCACAGAAATCCCGTTCTCTCCTTCATTCTTTGCTACTGAGCGACTACCGTTCAGGGGCGACAAAGCTGACAGATCCCACAACAAATCGTTCTCTAACGACAATTGTTGGTGTCAACCAAGGCGGATGTGGAGAAGGCAGCTTTTCATCCACCAATTCTTTCCAGCACCGTCTCCGACCCACCATTGGAGGAAGGTTTTCCAGACCTTTTCTCAGTTCTAGCCGAAGACTAGCCCAAAGCCATCTACCGTATTTTTTCATGCTGGATGACAACCTCCGGTCAAGAAATCTGTACGTTGACACAAGCGGTACATGTGGAAAAGACGCAACTCCCCTACCCACCCAACACCACCCCTGTGAAAACATAATCAGAATCAAGATGATGCAAGCAAAAGCGACGGGATATTCATATGGGGTAATGTAATCAACAGAGGATTTGTTGACAAGCACTGGACGATAAGCCTAAGATGCATCAGTCTCTACTGATGCAAGAAGCCAAGAAGATAGACCCAGAAGGGATCGGAAAAAGCTAAGAGTACGCACAAACATTATAAAAAGAAACAGATAAAGCCAAATTCCATAATCAAATACATTTATTCCCCTGCTCCAATATAAAAATTATCATCCTTACCGCTAGGCTTTGGCACAAGTTGAGGACTCCACATATAGGCTGTTGGCAAATGAGATATTGACCCGCTGTACAAACTGAAGTATGCAATGGGATCAAGCTTCAACTTCCTTCTCCTGAAGTCGTTAATGTATCCCCTTATGCTCCACCATACAAGTAAATCAACAACTATATATGAAAGCTGGAACCACAAAGAAAATATTAGCAAACAAGCTGTTGGTAAAGGGTATACAAAAGCTCAACCCAGAACAAAGATAACACAGAATAAATCATCAGACAATAACATACCCAATAACCAGCGCTTTGGGGTACACGTGCCAAAGGATGGGAAAATTCATATGTTGGCCTGCCTATTGAAAGAGGACGTAAGAAGCTATTGTGTTGTAAAAAGATAATAAGGAAAAAAAGAATTAGGTAAAGGCTTACCAAACTAACCAAAGGTCAGACCACCAGAGTAAATAAAATAGCGTTTTAGAAGTAAATAAGCAACATTGCCACCGCAGAGCAAATTTGTTATCATTGTTAGGCATCAATCTCCTACTTTAAGAACAATGCCTATTCAGAGAACTATTCAGGTATGCACAATATCAATTCTCATGTTTTTTCATATTTCTGGGAAATGGGTGCACAAAATAGTTTCTCCTACCAAAAAGTACAAGCAGCTTTATCCAAGACACATTGTCACAGCAAAAATCCATCCATTTCTATATCTAGTGCAGTAACTACACAAATGAACTCTCAAAGTTTGGGGAGTGCAATTTTTTTTTTTATAGACAGCCATTGTAGTGTTAACTTTTAACATTTCTGACAGTTATTCAGAAAGTTTGTCAAAACTAATACCAAGACACGAACCCTAGTTCTTTTAATTCTCCAAATACATGTCATGGTCATGTCAACTTCTCATCAATCAAATTTAGTAGGTATGACAGTATGACACTGATATAGGGACAAAACATTTTGATCTGTGGTTGGAAACGCTGGATACAACCATCACCTTTCAAGAGTAATGATCAAACATACATCTTTTTTCTTTCAATGCAGAGCATATGGACCAAAAGTTTCCCAAGAAAATTTGCCATGCACCAGATACAAATCATAAACCAAGAGCACAAAGTAACAATGATCTCACTTCTGACTAACAAACCACCAATGGTCTCCATACACCAAAAAAAAAGGGGCCAGATTTCCTTTCAAAGGAAGAAAGATATCTTTGATTCCATGTAACATACACCAGGAATCAAGTAAAACATCAAGCATGATTAAACCAGTGTGTCCTACTTAAGAGATACAGAATCCAGATAAACAAGAATGGAAACTTTTCAATTAATACTCACGTCCAAGGCATTGTGAAGAAAATGTGGATCGGAACGCCAAGAGCTTCAGCAACATGTGCATGTCCTGCATGCCAGAACATATTAAATGAGCCAACATCACCACTAATGAAAAGACGATGACATTTTAACAACTGCACGTCAAGATATAGCCAGTAAGAAGTTAAATTATACTTCATAAGGTCCAGAAAGGGATCACTAAGCAGGTATCCATGCCAATACAATTAAGCCTGGGTTCAAAATTTGCCTGCGCCAATTCTGCTGATGGAAGTCTATCCTCAAAATTCCAAGACTATAAAGACAAAACATAAAGCACAACCTTATAGAGAAAAAACTACCTCAAATACACTGTTAAATCTCAATGTCTGCACCTTTAGCTTATATTATTAAATCTGCCTCCTTAGTTTGGCTCCACAACACAAACCATGCACTTATGCATAGAGTCCGTTTAAATTTTTTTGATCGGCATAATGTCTGTTTAATGCTAATATTTCATGTTCCGTTCCACCATAATAAATCATACAACAGAAAGTAGGACAAAAACAATTGTCATCCAACTATTAACAAACAGCAGCCGACAACTTGCAACTCAATCAAATTGATTCCGAAACTAATTTAGTTCTCACTTCACAAGTGAGTGAAGTTTTGACCAAGTTGACCTTTAAGAGCATTTGGACTCTTCATTGGCTTTATCTACATGATGCGTGCACTAAACAAGCCCAATTGATTCCAAATGTCCATTATTTATGCCCCAAGGAAGTCAAATCGAACCAATCGAATTCATGATAATACCTGGTGACTGTCACTTACATGATGCATCATGATTAATGCATGTACACCCAAATTTCACTAATGTCATCTTCAACGACACAGATTTATTTTCCAAACTTTAAAGATTGTTCAAACAAGAAGCTGTGCTCTACCCTCCAAGCAATAAGCCTTAAGATGTAATTTTTTGCAGCAGTAAGATTTGACAAATATTAGCAGGATATCAGAAGAGAAGGATGATTGAGATCCAAGACCAATCTTGCGTAAATACCATGACCTGGGAAGCAAATACACGGCTCCTAGGGGTAAGCATGTGTCAGACAAATGTGTAGAACATACAGAAACACATTCAAACATCACCCCCTTTTAAATTTTCCTTCTGAAATGGAACAGATGAGATGTGTATATGGAGTAAACGGACATCAGACACATCTACAGGCTGCCTATATGTTTAAGAAAGCAGCACAGGGTGCAAGTTTAGTGTAACAGAAACTATGGAGTTCAAAAGCCAGGACAACAAGATCCAACTAAGTAGCTTCGTCTGCTAAATCACGTCTGAAACCAAAATTTACCAAAAGAACCTCTCCAGTTAGATGATAACAAGGCTCCGACCAATTGATTTAGCTGGAAAAAACCGACTTAGCCTGGAATCTCAGTTTTGCTTTTTAAGTTGCCTTTCCAACTTCTACATCTATATTTTTCGTTGCATATTCCTTACTTTCACAAGTCTCATTTTTTAAAAGCACCTAATCATACTACTTTTAGGCATTTTAAACACCTAATTGATTTGTGTGTTCTTGGGAGATATTACAAAGTTTTGCATGACAATATGGCTTTTTGGTTAAAAATTGTTCAATTCTTATTTTGTTGTCCTTATATCGTGCAAAACATAGATGTACCTATTTCTCATCATGTCCTGCCGTGATTGTGTCCCGATAATTTGATACTTAACATTATCTTCCCATGACTCCATAAGGTGGAGTATTCACGTCTTATCCATTAGAGCTTGTCCCACATTGGTTAATTATAACGTCAAAAACTAGTATATGAGCCTAAACGGCCTCTCCACTCATTGCCAATTGATTTTGAGTTGGATGCCTTAACACAGTATCAGAGCTAGGGTTTCGGAGAAGTATTTCCCCCTTGTTTGTGCCATTAGTGCACTGGTGTTTGTTGTGATCCATGTGTTATGGATCGTTTGTTTACCTCTCACGTGCGAGTCGGGGATCGCACGTGCAGGGGAGTGTTGTAGTTTGTCCCACATTGATTAATTATCTCCTCCAAAACTAGTATATGAGCCTCGCAGCCTCTCCACTCATTAACAATTGGTTGAGTTGAATGCTTTAACATTGTATCAGAGCTAGGCTTCAAGAGGCTTTTGGACAAGACTCACTTGATTAACTGCCCCATTGTTTGTGCCTTAAGTGCGCTCCTAGGTTATGAATCCGTTGTTTACCTCTCCATGTGCAGGTCGAGAGCCGCACATGCGGAAGCTATGAAGCATGGACACCTCTAGAGGTCGAGATATCAGTGTCGGACACGGAGACACCCCGGGGACACGTACGGGACACGCCACGTGGCATGTCCCATAATTTAATTTGAATTTTTCACAGGGACAGGGCAGGGGCCAAACTGCAATTTAAAAAAAAAAATTGGGGGCCAAACTATAATTTTTGAAAAAATTAGAGGTCAAACTGTAATTTTTTTTTTTTAAAAGTTTGGGCCAAATTATAATTTTTTTTAAATTTCTGAGTACTAAACTATAATTATTTATTTATTTATATAAATAAATATACACGTGGCGTGTCCCCGCCGTGTCCGTGTCCCTATTATTTTAGAATTCCCGTGTCCCGGTGTCGGTTTCGGTGTCCGTGTCCATGTCCGTGTCCGAGCATCATAGAGTGGGAGAGTGTTTGAGCTTGTCTGGTGCCACTTTTCTGAGCAACCAAGGAAATGCTGACTATGACTTTTGGAGTGGGGAAGGAACATTTCAAAAGTGAGACATAGGTTTGTAACAGGATGCAAAGGTTTAGGTATATTACTATATTTACTCTTGTACTAAGTAAAGTTGGCGGGAGAACATCACATAAAAGGAAGTAAAACTAGAGGAGCATTACAACTCACCATAAGCGGGAGGATTTGCAATAATTGCTTGAGCTCGAAAAGGCTTTCCAGTTTCGATATCTGCCTCAGTGCATGCTGGAAGAAGAGATTCAATAATTGCCTTTAGCTGCTTTCTCTGTATAGATATTTCTCCTGGTGAAGATGGAATCAAACCTTTATTCCTGGCCATATCTAAAATTGCGTGGGAGAAGAGCAGGAGAAAGAAAGGGGGAAAAAAACTCAACTTAGTAAGTCAGAAAATTTGACTGTATGAAGCATCTAAACATTATAAAAAGAAGGTTGAGAATTGCCTCTACAGAATCTCAAAATTTTGAAATCACATAATTTTAGATACTAGCCGTATGTGATGGCAAAATACTAGTTTGTACAAACTCATTGGTCATAAAGAGCTTGGAATTAGACAACTAAACCAATTCCAATCCAGTAATGAATTGAATACAGCATTAGCACAATCAAATGCAAGGGAATGCAAAGAATAACAAGGAAATTGATAGAATACATTTCATCACAGGTTTTTACAGTTGCAGAATATTAATAATTTATCACAAAAGAAAGAGCAGCCTTGGAAGTGATCACCGTGAAATCAACACATCAAAAGCGAATCAAATGTGTTTGAACATAGAAGACTAGAAGTAGAAAAGAAGTTGCAGTTGAAGGATATCTTACATCCTGCCAAAACGCGAGGATCACCGCCCAACGGGTAAAAGTCTACACCAGCTGACTTTACAAAAGCAGCGAAGTTAATATGAGTAGCCAACCTAACTTGATGACCAAACTCCTGCAGAAAAATGTAGAATCAGTTTTATGACAAAAAAAACAGCGGTAACATCAACTACTTACAAAAAAGAAAGGAAAGAGAGAGAGAGAGAGAGAGAGACAACAGGCAATGACACGTCCTCCTAATGAACTATTCCTATGTAAAAAAGGAAATGGAGGGTAAATGCCAGTAAAACTACGAGCCTAAATTACCTCGTGAACTGTACGATAAGCCAATATATTACTGCTCTAGGAAGATTAACAGAGAAAGTTCATGTTGCAATCCAATTTTGTATCAGTGCTTAGACATGCAGCATAACAATGCAGAAACCAATAGTACACAAACAGAAGCTGGATAACTGAGCTTTTTGATGCAGTCATAGGCAATGAATAAATGCCTAAACCATGAAAATGAACAAGTAACAAGTATTGTCAGGAGCCTAACAGATAAAAGCAATCCAAACCAATAACTCTCTCCAACAGAATTAACACAAATGATACGTTTATGTATCTCCACCTTATACACAATTCACTGCTGCTCCTGGAACTGCTTGTTGTGGCAAAGTATGTGGTGTAACTCTCTCTCATTATCATATAGCAAGATTACTTTCTATCCATATAATTTCCAACGGTAAACAAGAGATGCATAAAAGTGACAATTGAACAAAAATCTTACTAGACTTAAGCCCCTAGGTGTAGCAATAATTATGTTAAACGTACCTGAAGTCTCTTTGCCACTGCCAGAAATGGTTGAACGTCTCCTCTCGTTCCAACCACGAGAATTGCAATTCTCAATTTTGGAACTGATTTATTCAATTCAGTGGGGATGAAATCAATATTACTAGGTGGAAATTCAATAGACCGAAGCTCTAACAGTTCTGAAGCTACGTGTGGGTTCTGAGTTAGATCAACCTCCACTGTCCCGTCATTTTGAATCCTCACCAGGTTCACAATGAGATTTTTCTGGGAAAAAACAGAAGGAGAATAAACATAATATTACAGGAAAACAGATAACAAAGTCTATAACAAGTCCGCACAAAATTGAACGTATTTAAATGTGGTAAAAATGCTCATCTTCACTAACTTCCCTTAAATAACATTTAGATACCTTGCCTTCTTGCAAGACTTGGAATCCGGAGGTTATAACAACTCGACATGTGAACCAAGGAATTTTGCAAGGGTGGGAGCCCAAGCCAAAACTATTTATTTGAATTTTGAAGGGGCCAAACTAAAGCTATTAAGCTTTCAGAGGGGCCACAATGCTAAAAGCTTTCGTAAACTAACAAATTAAGAGTTCTTAGATGTGCTAGCACCAGCAATAGTGTTGAAGCCTGGTCAACGTTGAGGGAGATCTGTAATGATGTATAAGGACGAAGAAAAGGGGATCTTCAATACCCAAAGAACTTCAATATTGCCCACAATCTGTAAGCTTGTGTATAACAGTCAGAGTAGGCAGGGGTAGAGAAAATGAAAGAGGCAAGCAACAATATCCTGTTTGATACATACTAGTAAGATTTACCAGCCAAAATTTTATTAATGCCCCCTAAATTTCGGTAACTCTTTTTCCTTCATTTACTTCAAAGAACCACCAGCATTTTGCACCATTAAATGCTTCTTTTACAATATAATTCGTTCAAGAACTACACCTCCAAAAAAATCACCCCCTTCATACTTCATATCCATGCTAATCTCATCGCAAGTATACCATGTAAGTATATGAATGTATATCTCTGACAAAACGAAAAGACTGTCTTATGTGTTTTCTACCAGCTCTCAGCTTCTCCTCTGGTACAGGAAAACTGTGGTTGGCACTTACCTATGTGGTAGATTATCCTTCCGGGGCACACGGGGATACACATGGAACATGCCAATTATATATCATAAAATCTAAATAGTGGACATGTCAGGGACACGCCAGGGATACATGTGTCTCAACGACACAAATGGGGACACGACATGGTGTCGACTTCTAATATCAACATCTTATTCCAGGGGTAAAAAATTCTGACAAACTTGTCACTTATACCTCATGGTTTGCCTTTCTAATAGCTCATCTCATAATTATGTATAAAAATATTAGTGTTAAATTTTTTCCGAAGTTAGTGTGGTTTCCGGTACTTTTAGGTGTTTGTGGATACAATATTCACATTAATATCTACAAGAAAATATATCTATCTATTTAATTTTCATTGTGTCCCCTGCCTTGTTCGTGTCCCCGTTTTCTTAGAGTTGTCATGTCAAGTGTCCGTAACTATATCCATGCACGTATTAGTATCGGTGTACGTGCTACTTAGATGCTTGTCATATCAACTCCTCGTATATTGGTGGTTATTCAATCCTTCTATCTTCTTTATCACGCTTTTCATCTGAAATTGGATCCAAAGGGAATCCTGCAACTCTGTAACAAAGCACTTGACCGCAAGCAACCACCTTATATGTAATTATTCTTCTGGGAGATTTCTCTGCGGAGTAAGAAATTGGCACTAACAGTAGCATATGCGTGCGCATCTACAAAGCACTGTTGTTGTATCTATGTATCCTTGTTAACATGCAGGCTTTATCATGCAGGCAGTGTAATTACCTTCTCAATCTCTGTGAGTCTATTCAAATTTATGTCAGGCCTTGGATACGCCCTCTTCTCGGTCATGGATCTATAAAATGGTACCTCAGGGCTCTCAAAAAAGAGATTCTTGCCCACAGGTGCAGTCGTACAATGGTCCAAACCTTCAAGAAAAGACCACAATATCAATAAGGGTATAAAATCAACCACACAGACAAAATAAAAGGGAAAGCAATTACAGACAACCTTGGGACAATTGAAAGAACATAACTTAAGCAAAGACCCTAGCTTGAGCCCGATGCTCCACTCTAGGCATGTGACTCTGAAACAAAACATCTCTAATAACAACTATTTTGAGCCTAAATAGCACTGAGCAACTAAATGAACTGCGAATCATTATTCCAAGTTCTGGGTAAATAAACAAACAGAAACAGCACTGTTCAAAAAAAATGAGGACTCTAACATGGAAGAAATTGTAAACTTTTAACCATATAGTATAGTTTGAAATGTACTATTAAGTACAGACAGCTTTCCATATGGAAGTTACAGAGCAAAACAATAGCTGACCGCAGACGCGGTAAAATAAGCAAGGAATACAAACTTCTATTTGGCAAGAATTAAATCACTATTATGATAATGGCATGATGCACACAAATGTGATAACTACAATTCTACAATGGTTTCCTTGATAAAATTGGGGAGACTTCTTAAACATTAGTTAGCAAGTAAATCTGAAGTCTACCAATATGAGATGTCCCTATCTAGAGATTGATAAGAAAGGGCCACTTTCTAAAGGTGTAATCGAAACACTTTATTGGTTTATCTTGCGACAGACTGTTGGAGAAACGAGATACAAATGATATATTGTTTCTCCTGATCACTGTCCCAGATTTGCTTTATATCCACTTCCTGAAGAGGCTGCCAAACTCAGATACTGGTTTCGGAACAGGTCTCTTTCTCCCCCTTGTATTTAATACCCCATCCCACATCGAAAAGTCTATATGGGTGATCCTGGGTATAAAAGGAACCATGTAACTTACTACTAGTAACTTGAGTTTAAGCATTTTAGGCCATGTGGTTAGGCTCCAACAAGTTACAGGGCCAGTGGTCTACAAAGGGCATTACACAAGGTATCAGAGCAACCCATGTACGCAATTGTGTGGTCTCGAGCAAGGAAAAAGACCAGTGAAATATCAGGGTAGCTCCAATCACTAGGGAAAATACCTTGGTGCCTTAGTATTCAACCCCTGGCGAGGGCGCAAGGTCATAAAGCTGTCAAGATTGTGATACTTCATCCCACATCGAAAAGTCTACATGGGTGATCCTGGGTATACAAGGAACCATGTAAATTACTACTAGTAACTTCGGCACCGGAATCCCTAAGAATTTGGAACATGTGAATCAGACTGCATAGAAGAATCTACCTGCCACTCTACCCTGTGATAAAGGCTTGCAATGGAGTAGGCAGTGTAAGGCAAAGAGAGCTCATAAAGCAAGCTTCCCATTCTTAGAATTGTATTTATCTGCATAGGATATTCCTAGATGCTCTCTATATTCAATTTTCAGAGGTATCATAACCAGGCTCATGGGTATGACAAGGCGGGTATATTGGCATCCCAAGTCCTTGTGGATGATGTCAGGGGACAGATTTTAAAGACAACAGCTGACACTTCCAACTTGGAGGTGGCTTTTGACCTTAGAACCAAAAACGGACAAACCATCACATCTGTTGATGCCTGTAGGACTGGGCCAAAGTGGACAGTACTTCAAACTGAGCATTGGGATACGCGTCCTACAAGTCTAACTACTAAACATGTTGGCAAAAGGCCCAAAATCAAAAGTTTTCTAGCTTTGCACAGTATCTTAGTAGTTGTGCTGCAAATTGCATCTAGCAGTATTTCCAACAGATTTCGGTGCCCATTGGATTGATGTAGTAGGGAGTAGGTTGTCTGTTTTTGTGATGAAGCTCTGGTATACAATCAATTCAAATTTCAATCCATCGTAAATTTCTACCAAAAAGGTTTGTGGATGTCTCCCTTTTCTGGACAGCCACGTAAGCCACTTTTCATTGCGTAGTCATTGTCAACAGCTACATTAAGTGTGAGATTAATCTATTCTATGGACTAAATTGCATTGTACTCTATGATGCACGGATGCGGATACGGACACCAGGACACGGGAATTTTAAAAAAATGGGAACACGGACACGCCACGTGTATATTTGTTTATTTATATAGATAAATAAATAATTATAATTTGACACCAGAAGTTTTTAAAAATTTACAATTTGGCCCCAATTTTTTTAAAAAATACAATTTGACCCCAATTTTTTAAAAAATAACAGTTTGGCCCCTTTCATGTCCCCGTAAAAAATTTAAATTAAATTAAGGGGCACACCACATGGCATGTCCCATACGTGTCCCCGCCGTGTCCCCTTGTCCGACACTGCGATACTTCGACCTCTAGAGGTGTCGATGCTTCATAGATTGTACTCTTTTATATCCTACACCATCTCTCAGCTAACCTAGCCACCACCTCCATCCCTTCAGTACTAGCTGAACTTAACGGGTTCGGGCAACGTCAAGAGGGTCCCACTATTTCCCAAGAGGATAGACAGTTCAATATTATAAACACTCAGCATGTAGCCATGTACACAAATTACAGGGATGGGATTGAGAAAATTGAATTGACTTCATCTTACGGTTCAAATGTTGCAGAACTAAAACTCTTGTGCATTTCAGAATTCAGGAAACATAGAGAGCAAGCCCAAAATAATCAGAAGTGGGTTTTAAATGAAAGCCGAAAACAAGCCATAGTGCATTTTCACCAAATATTATCATGAAATCATGTACTTAAACCTACATTAATTCAAGATCTCATACAGATAATAGAAAAGAGATTTAACCAACGCCTAAGAAGGGTGAAATTCCATGTCAAAGAAAGTGCCAAATACTTGTCTACCAATTTCCATGATTGGCAGTGTGCCATGTCGGTCTTTGGTCAATTAGATCTTCAGATTCATAAATGCCAAATCATGAAATAATGACAAGACTCTCAAACAAAATGTTGCAAGTACTAACCCTTTGGAGCCCGAGGTGAAGGACTAACTCTCCAGTCCTTCGAAGGAGTAATCTCCAAAACCGGTGACTGCTGCAACGAATTTGACCGTTGATAATCTACCCCATTAGTAGAACTTACATCCGAATTCACCCTCCAATGTTCTAGCTGCTCAATCACAGACTTGCTTCCCACTACAAATGTGTCCGCCATCTCATCCTCCTCTGCCGGTCTGAGGGCATTAGCATCAGATACTTCGCCCACTAACTCTTTATCCAATTCCACTGATGCATCAACAAAAATACTCCTGCTACTACTACCTTCCAAATCTATTGAATCTTTTGGAGAACTATTAGTCCCATTACTGTCCATTTCATCTGATGAGCTTCAAAACATGTGAAACCCACCAGACCCACAACTCAAAAAATGCTCATTAACAGTTCCCAATACCCGATTTCTCAAAATTGACCATCAATCAAAGCTAAACGCAGATTTCCAGAGTACATCAAACCCAGATTCTCAAATTCATCAAAAAAATCCAGAGCACATAAACAATCAGAAGCCACTAGACCCAAAACTCCAAAACTAAACAGCAACAGTCCTGCAATTACCAATTTGAATAACTCACACTGGAAGTATCAAAAACCACAAAAGAACCGAAATCCCACTGTAGTACCAAACCTGTCTTTTTCAGAAGTTTCAAGATAACCCAAATTGGAGCTGGAAAAGCAAAGGAACACGACAAAGTCAATGGTAATTAAGTATGAAAGCCCATAAAAGACCCAAATCGGGCTGTCCTTGATATATATATACACTAAGTAAACAAAACAAACCTACCAGTCAATTACTTAGCGTAGAAGGTTAGTTAATACGAACTTTGAAAGCTTGTGTACATAAAACCACCACCAACAATAGGTACAGAAACCGTAACGGGTTGGCTTAGTGGTCAAAGACTTAGGAGTTTGCTATCTCGGTCTCCGGTCTCCGGTCTCAGATTTGAAACCTCCCATGTGCTATCAACTTCTAACTGGGCTCCCGCAAGTCTGACTTTAACTGGGCTCCCACAAGTGGGGGGTGAGATTGGGTCTCAACTGGGCTCCCGCAAGTCTGACTTTAACTGGGCTCCCACAAGTGCGGGTGAGATTTGGTCTCAGGATCGCGAAAGCTGGCCCGGACACGTGAGTTATAAAAGATCAATAGGTACAGAAACGATGTCTAAAAAAAAAAAAAACATTTGCGGCTGAACCCTAAACACACAAAAGAATGGTAGTTGAGAAACAATTAAGCCCAAACAGCTGTTCAAGAAACAAACCAAAAATGAACCCATCGGATAGCATGTCTGAAAAGGACAGGTTCTGAACTAGAAACTAGATGGATAACGCAAAGGTTTGTTCTTTGCGAGTGGGAAAACAAGTAAAGGAAAATTGAGATAAAACCCTAGTGTAATTACCTTTGGAGGAGAGTTGTGAGGACAGTGGAGTGGAGGCAGAGTTGGAGAAGGCTGTAGAACACGAAGCTTCAATCTTTTTGTTGGGGTTGTCGAGAAATATGTGGGCAAGGAGATTACAAAAGAGCTACAGATAGTTTCAATAATGGAGTCAATTTGGGGTTTAAACGGACCTTTTCTTGATCTAGACTACAAAAGGGGTCTTTTGGGATATCTCCAAGGACCCAGTTGACTCGGCTGCGGCAGGGGAGAAGGAGAGTCGGATAGCAGGGTTGATTGGTGGGTTCGTTTCATACAATGATTGATCAGGTTCGAATGTTGGAATTAAGTCACAAGTAAACTTTTTTATAAATTTACTAATTTCGACATGAATAATGTATCTTTAGCCAAATCAAAGAGAACTAATTGGGATGCTAGTAAGCTAATCGGACTATTGGAGAGGGAGAGTCGGTGTATGTCGCATGGTCAATTGGTCAATGCGTAGCCAAAACTAGAACTAAAAAAAACGAGGGCATGGCCATTGATGATGTGACGTAGTGAAGGAAATCCAGTGAATGGCATCGCTGGCACAAGCAGAGATTCCAAATTTCCAAGTGCTTGGTTGGAGATCTTGGGAGTTGTGAATACCGACATGTGCTAGTAAGACTCGAGCCATTGGTTCGGTATGGTGGTTGAGAAATTCGTGATTTCTTTTATTTTCTTCCTTTTTCCAGCCAGAAAGTTAAGGAAAGGAATTCTTTCATTTATATTTGGATAATTAGAAGAGGTGACAAAGAATGGGAAATAATGCTAAAAAAAATATAAAAATTTGGTTCATTCGGTAAAAAAATCACTACTCAATTGTTTCCAAACTTTTTTTCCCTCTGTCAGAATTCGAGAGTAAGTTGTTTTTATATTAAGCAAGAGGAGAATTAAGACTAATAGGACCTTACTTCAATTATGTTGACTCCGCAACAACTAAATCAAACCCAGTATATATAATAATCTAAGAAACAACTCCATGTATAAGAGCAAGTTCATTGGTTTTGCCAAAATGGCTTGAGCTATTCCCAAAAATAATGGCCATGATAGTGAGATTTGGCCGAAAATTGACAATTAATGTTGGTGCAGTAGTGTAAAAGTCATATGCACTGCCATTTTGTTCTATAATTTCATTTTGTATTCCAATTTCCACCTTGTTCAAAAGGGATCAGAGATTTGGTTTTTGGATTTTGTGATGTGGCAGAAAATGGGTGCTTTTTTTTGTGTGGTGAAAATGGATGGGAAAATGGGTGGAGCCATTCATGGCTAGAGAAATTGGGGTTGGATTTTTTTTTATTTTATTTAATCCAAAGCTCATTTCATTAATGCCATACAGGCAAAATTACAGTGATTCCTTCCGAATACAATGAAAAGGAAATTAAAACCAACCCATCTCGGGGATATACACCCAGATAAAGAGACGATCGAGTCTAGGTCCTAAATCGAGCCGCAGCTCACTACTCACCGCCTCAAAGGGTCGGTCACGAGGAGCTAGCAAGCTATCCACCCACCCGCCTCGGGCTGGCTCAAAAAACCAAATCAAAGACAGACAATTGCTAACCGAAGGAAACAGGAACAAAAAACTACAGAACAAAAATACAGCAATTAAACATGGACAAATCCACAAGCACGCCGGCCAAGCTCTGGCCGAGGGGATCCGTTAGACGCCGCCTTCAGAAACGTTACCAGGTCTCGACCAAGAACGATGGAGATAAAACATCTCCGGCAAGCCCCCGCTGGCACGAGCAGGCTCCGGGCACGGGAACCAAATGAAAAGACCTCTCTGGGCAAAGCCACTGCTCCCACACACCACAGCGCCGTCTGCTACATTCTCCTCTGTGTCTTCAGCTCCCCAAGACTGCCGAAAGAGGCTTCAGGGCCATGCCCCAGCCTTTATTCACCACACCACCAAACTTGCCAGAACGAAAATCAGTGGATTATTCGCCCACCACCACACCCACCGGATCTGGGAAAAACCCAGACCGGGAACAGATCCGGACGGGAAAACCCGCCGAAGGACGACCGGACAAACCGGAAAACAGCAAAAAGAAAACAAAAAAAACCACCCCCAAACTCCCAGCCTTATTTCGGATCTCCAAAACCGAAGCCATCACACCCAACCACCAGCCAAATGCCGCTGTCGCATCCGGGCCAGATTTGGAGACTCCTCAGCAGGAACCGTCGGACAAGCTGAGCGACCAAAACAATCTCCAGCTCACCGCCGTCACCCAAGGTGAGAGAGCCCCAAACTAGGGAGAGACAAGCCAAACGGGACACAGGAGAAGGAGAGATAGCCGCCGGAGAGAGAGAGAGAGAGAGAGAGAGAGTCTGGGAGGAGAAAGAGGGGGCGGAGGGAAGAAAAGAGGGGGGGAGGCAGAGGAGGCGGAGGCCTCCCCCCGAAACCCTAACGGCACGAAGAAACTTTCTAGAGAGAGAGGGAGGTGGGTCTAGAGAGAAGGGAAGGGACGTACTTGCTCGTTGATTCGCTAGTTTCTTTTGTCTGTGGGGTTGGATTATTTTTCAAATTTGGCCATTTTTTGAGAATGGCTCAAGGCATTTTAGCACCATTAGACATGCACTAAAGACTAAAAGGAAGGAAACAAATTGACAACGAACTACTCCTATACAGGAGAACCAATGTAGAAGGGTGGCCAGCTAAACTAAATTTAAAAAACAAGGAATTAAGTGTTTCTTTTTTTGTTGGACCCAATCTTTTAGAAAGATCTAGGCTGGTTTAACTTGGTGGTTGAAAACCTTTTACCAGTGTAATGAGATTGTTTGACCTCAAGTCTGGAGTTCATGATTTATAGGAGTATTAAATATCGTTTAATAACACTTTTTCAGTACTTAAAACTAGATTTCCCATTAAGAGTTTTGTAAAGGAGAGCTCTTAATTTTGATGGAAAACGTGGTAATGGAACAGGGAAGGGGCAGTCATTGGACTGGGCCTCAACCCCTATACATAAGCCCAGCCCATCTCTATGCGGGTTGGACTAGTCCGTGTGCAGACATACCAGGTTGGGCTGAAACCCAGATGGATCGGGTGAGCTTCGGCCGGGTTTTGGGTTCATGGGTAGAGGAGAAATGAAATGGGCGAACAATGCGATCCCCAATGGTGGATCACATTCCACTGGCCATACTAGTACATCAGATCAACATCATTGAGTTCGTAGTGTGCGTTCATATTACACTGTTAATTTTCCTTGGATAATCCTCAAACACAAGATACTAAATAGTGTGGAATCGTGTCTGGGCCGAGAAGGGTGCCCTTCATATAAGACTACACCATTTCAGGGGGTCATTATTGTTATCAGAATAATCATTTTCTTCGGCAAGATTACCGTTCATGTGAAATGAGATCAAAAGTTTATTTTTACAATCACTATCTCTCACTCTCTTCTTTTTTTTCTTTTTTGAAGAAAACCTGTTTTGTTGTGTTTAGATGTCAATGGCCGCCCATCTCATTTTCAACATGGACAATAAACTCGAAGAGCCTAACAAAATGGACAGTTTCGGTTATAGAATTTGAAATCGAAGGGCACAACAACCTGTTGTCCCTTGGGGCACACCAAGGCTTTGATCCAGTGGGGATTTTATGTTTAACCTGAGTGGGATCTAGGCAGCGACTTTCTTGGGTTGAAATGAATAGCCAGGCATGGTCCTTCCATTCTTTTCCATAAATTTGCAATTAATTTAAAGTTTTAAACTTGCAAACCTTGTAAACTTTCTCATTGACTAACGCGGCAATTCAGATTAGTCAATATTTTTAGACTTAATGACTGTTATATATATCCTGAAAAATGTATTAAATTGAATTTGACGACAAATTGTTTTGCAAAAATGTTTGGATACATAACTCTCGGTTCATGAAACTCTTCATGAGATTCACATGCGAATCTAAACCATTCATTTTCTTTTATGGAGATTTTCATGGACCGGAAATCATGTATTGTACCACTCCTCCTTGTTTTGACAATTAATGCAACCAATTAACACGTTAAAGAAAAGACTTCTTGCCCTGTTTCAAAGTCTAGCATACTAATTTTTTCTGTAACTCTGATATCTAGGTCAGCTTACGCGCACCTCGATTAATTTTATGGGCTCAACGTCAGCGCCCACTTGCAGGGAACCTAATTAAACTTCCGTATGAATTCATCCTAAAGAAATTGATAACACTTAACACTTGAGAGGTGAGTTGCTGCATAATTTGATATTGTTACTTTTTTTTAATCTCTACTTCGTATACCGATCACCTTCCATAACTTTCCTCTAGGGTAAGAACTACACAGACATTTTGCATGGAGAATTAATTTTCACACTTTTTTTTATTATCTAAATGCATTGTTTTTTATTCATGTGAAACTTCTTGATTAGCTTTTTCATGTTTGAAGAAAAGAATGAAGGCTAAAAATAGTGGAATGCGCATAGACAAAAGCATGCTCCTGGGTCTTACGTGGTTGTGTCTCAAACTCTCTTGCCACACATTTGAGTAGGCTCCACATACTTTGTGATGGAGACAACACAAATATGTGATGGAAAAAAAATTTAGAACACGACGTGACGGTGCCCCAGGGGCATCGAATAGTTTTTCCTTATCAAGTTTTCTTTATTATTGTTTTGATGTGCTCTAGGGTCCTCTCGAAATCCTATGCAACCAGTGCTCTCCTCTTGTCTTTTAGTTGTTGGCATGTTGCTTTCTTGCTCTCCTTTTCAAGTGCAAAGTGGGGTTTGGACCACATCCAAAGGTTCACAACTTCCAGGGCTGGCCTCTGCCCTGTGGTCTTTAGCTGGTGTCTCTGGCCTCTTCGGCCACATGTTGGTGAGTTGGAGTTTTGGGTTACATACTTTTTTTGATCCGCTTGGGTTAGATACTTCAGGGCTTACATTTTTGGCTCTTCTTTTACACCACGTATATCACAAATGCCAAAACTGATATTTCCTCCCTTCCTAAATAAATGTCCAATCGCAAACCTATGCCTTTAAAAAGATGCTAACTAGCCGTTTGGCGATTTGAAAAAGAAGAACCACGCAAGAATAAACTCACAATTTAGAGAAAACTCTCTATTTTCTTATAATCAAACTCGACTGAATTGCCCCAAGGCGTACAACATCTCCAATCCATGGTTTCAAATTGAACATGTCAAAAAAAATTTTAAAAACTTATGTGGTACTTTGACATCTTCAAATTTGACATCAACAAACTTTCCTCTCCAAACTTGATGTCAAATACTAAGCATTACAAAACAACACCGACTTTTTGAATTCAAGATGCCATAAATAAATTTGGCAAGAGGTGTCAAATTTGAAGCAAATGGTGTGGAGTCAAATCCATGCAGGATTTGACACCCCATTTGACATCAAGTTTGGATCAAAAGATGCAATAAGTTACCGTTTATATGTCACATTGAAAATGAAACCATGGGTTATAATGCTTATTTATAGGCTACTAAGACCAAGCCTTAATTGGAAACAAATAACCAAAAGATAATACTTGGCTAAACAGATTTCTCAACTTCTATTAAAATTTGGAATCTAAAATCTCCAGCATAATATAAAGCTAAAACTTAAAATCTGTATCCATCGCAAACATGCCCTACTTTTAGAAAGTCCTAGAAACATATCGAAACAGGTGGCATTGCAAAACAATATAGCTGTTGGTACCGACGGGTACCATACCGAAAATGGACCGACTACTGTGCCAGGCCAACTCCGGCCACCGGACGGCAAATTTGAGCCGTCCAAAAATTCTATAAAAAAAAACGAGGGGGCTTGCGCTAAAATCAACGGCATCCGATGTGTGTAGATGCTTAATCCAAACACCCCATTTTTTTTTGTATATAACCCTATTTTTTTGTATATATATGTATATGACATATTTTGCGTTAAAAAGTGGTTATTTCTCAAAATATTTGGGTAAAAGTAAAAAAAAAATTACTTTTTCGATTTCTCTCGTCGAGATGAATCGATACCCCAAAAAAGTTTAATACAAAATTAACAAATGCAAATAAAATTTAAATAAAAATAAAATTTTTAGATTTAAGTTAGTAGTGAAATTTATTTTTCATGATAAATAACAGTTTGGGTCTCTTTTCTCTGCTGTTCAAGTTGAAGTGAAATAAGATTGAGAAACTCTTGGTAAGTAGGTCCATTACCACCTGGCGCCGGGCCGAAAAGATCTAAAGGAGTAATCTCTTATCTCTGATTCTCTATCTGTGCGATGTTTGGAGGTATTCTTTTCATTTTATAATAGCAATCACCTTCTTGTAGATTAAGAAAACTTATAAACTTATTTACGGAGGGTTCGTAAATAAGTTTTTACGGAGCCAATCGCGGCCGTCTAAAAGTGTTTTGAATGGTTTGGATTAAAAACAAATTATTACCGGTCAAAATTTAGAAACGCATCTCAACCATTAATTGTCAAAACATACAACTGAGATTAAACGACTCCGTAAATAGCCTCCTTACAACGGATCCGTAAATAAGTTTATCTCTCAACAAAAACATACCAAAACATTTGCTAGTATAGTTCTCTGTTCAAAATCATTATGACATTATTGTACGACACTCTTTACAACACAATATGACAATATATGACATGACATGAAACATTGTTCACAGAATCACAGTGTGATGTGTCGTTAGAATACTAGGTTATGAGGCGACAAAATATATATAGAGTGGCATCGTATAGTCGTCCCGAGAGATTTGCTCAAATCTCACGGAGACTAAACATTTTAATACTTCGAGCTACTGAAAGTTTAGGCTTTGTTCGGTTATGGGTTTAGAAAATTTTTGGGTTTGATTTTTAGGTAATGAGTGAAAAGTGAAAATAGGGTAATAATTGGGGATATATGTAATGATTGGAGAGAGATAGAGGGAGAAATAAAATTAATGATTGAATATAGGAGTAATGAGTGGAGAGAGAAATAAAAATAATAATTAAAATTATAGGTAATGAGTGGATTTAGGTTTGGAAAAATTTTTCCAAACCCCAAACCGAACAAGGGCTTTTAAGTTGTTAATTTCGAAGTTCGGAATTTGGTTGAATTGCGCGCAAGTTAAATCGGACACACTGTTATCCAAAATAAAAAAAATTCGCATCTACAGAGTCTTTCCCTCCGCCCTGAAGCATGCACTGCACCCTTTGGTTTTTGTTACTTTCCCTTTGGACGGTTACAAGGTTTACTTAGCACAGTGTTTTCCTTTGGTGGATGCTTCAGAGATTTTATTCCTTCATATTTCAAAAAATTACAAGAATCAATAACCTTGTGTGAAGCGAAGACCTGATAAATATTGGTATTAAAATACTTGGAGAAGATAAAGCAACGCAAAAAAGAAAGCAAGTTGGATTCCCCAAATTCCAAAAGCATAGTTTATTTATTTACTTTTATAACCAGATGTTCAAGCCATCTCGCGTATATCTCAATTAATTCTGGAGTCCTGAAGTTAACGACCGGAAAAAATCCTCCAATTGCTCTAAGATTTCGAATATCTGGTCTCCGTAAAATTCAAGAAAGTGTGATCTCATGGAGACAAAAATTTATTGCTTCTCATACCCACTTAACCAAACCCGTTGGGGTTCCAAAGCAAAGTTTATCTCTATTATAAAACAGAAGGGTGTGGCGACAAATTGTTGGAACGGCTTAGATTCATTTGATCCAAAGACTGCAGTGTATCCTCCCACTTCCCGGTTAAGTGCCCATAATTTTCACATAAATTACACAACTGTCATCCCCTTCTATTAGAAATGCGTAGTGTCGTAGGTACGGACTAGCACTAGTACTACTATAATACAGTAGGAAAACCAGAGATACATAGAAATGTTGCATGCTGATAATCACAAAACTAATCATTTTAGAATAATAGTGGAGTAATTCCCATCATCACCGCAACCCAACTACCAACTAAAATCTCACATTCCCTGTGCATTACTGTCAATCTGCTTTCACCGAAAATGTTTTCCAGAAACATCATTATACCTACCTTTTATAAGAGTACTGTAACAGATTAGTTGGTTAGTAAATAAATAAATTCACATTCTCAAAAATCAGAGGTCTGGCTCACTGTCACCCATTCAAACTCTTCCCGTGAAAAGGCCCAACACGCCTGACACTCTTTACCTCCCTCTCTCTCTTTCTCTCTCTCTCTCTCTCTCTCTCTCTCTCTCTCTCTCTCTCTTTGTTTTTTTGTTTTCCATAAGACAGGAAAAATTGCTATTTACCTCGACCCCAACTCTCCCAAGTACAATGAAAGCACTTAAACTACACAATTACTAGGCCAGTAGCCATATATGGTTTCTTATATTCACACACATCTTTAAAATACAGTTATAAATATAATGGTGCCTAGGTGCCAAGCTCCGGTCCAATTTGTATCCTCCATCCTGGTCTAGTTTCGAATCGTGGAGGGCCTTTCTTGGCCTCGCAACAATCACTGAAATCGTTCCTATTTTAGATCTCAACAAGAAAATATGTCCTTGAAAAAGGAAAATTTTTTTTTTTAAAATCGGGCATCAATTGCTTGGTAAACAATTTATATTTGTAATAGACAAAAAGAATGGTCTAAAATTTCACCGTGGATATTGTCATACAAAAGTGTAATTGTTGACTTACTATTGATGCCTAGTCAAGTTAATTTGTCATATAGACATTCTTTTATGCGAGATTCGAAATATGAACGATTTAGCACGGGTCAAAATGGAAGATAAAGAATTGGACTAGAGACGTTCACTACAAGTAAACTCAACTTTATTCAATGGTTTCGAATACAGTTGTATTTCCATAATTTTTATTCTTTAAAGGAAAATGATTTTGACACTTTACTTTTTTATGATGGCATTCCAAAATTTATTTTTTAGTATAAAAATTATACATAGTAAGACACTAAAAGACAAATTTTAAAGTGCTATTATAAAAAATTAAATTGTCAAAATCAATTGTCAAAATCATTTTCGTTTCTTTAAAACCCTCTTTCATTTTGTTGTTTCTTTCACCTACTCTTTCACAACAGTAAAGCAAAAAAGCTCCAAAACCTCCCCAATTTTCTCTGTAATCCTCTCTCTCTCACTCTCTCTCTCTCCGAAGCACAAAGAGTTAATGGAAGTCTCCTCAAGGCTTTTCCTCCTCTTGATCTCCCTTCTCAGTCTACTCTTCCAGCTTTCTGACTCTGCAACAGTGGTAGTTGATGGAGTTTCACAGTGGAGAAACCCAACTGTTTATGTTGGAGATTCTATCAGTAAGCATTGATCATTACCCTTCTCAAAAAAGAGTTGAACAATTTCAGTCCTCTTTTTGTGTAGTTATTGATCTCCATCTCCCTTGTTTTTCTCAGTTTTCAAGCACAAGTATAATTACAAGCTTTACATTTTCCAGAACAGAGGAGCCTTCGACCTCTGCAACTTCACTCAAGCTGTGCTTCTTACCAAGCCCAATTCCACCTCCTTCACTGTATTTCTCTCTCTCTCTCTCTCTCTCTCTCTCTCTCTCTCTCTCTCTCTCTCTCTCTCTCTCTCTCTCTCTGTGTGTGTGTGTCTGTGTCTGTGTCTGTCTGTGTACATCTGTCTATGTTCTAGCATCTGCGTTATTTGAGAAATGTCTACAATTTGCTCTTTTGGTCAAAGTCCCTTTCATTCTACATGAAATTTTGCTCTAGTTTTAATTGGACTCCCCGCAAGTAAGAAATGGGATTGGGCTTTCAGGATTAGTCGAGGTGCGCGTAACTGACCCGGACACATCACTTATCAACAAAATTTCAAGGGCATTGTGTATGCGTGCATATGTTTCATGCCTAATTTCTTCACATGGGTAGTTTGTAGAAGCCTCTCTCTCTCTCTCTGCATTTGTCTGTATGTCCTAGCATCTGGGTATTTTGAGAAATGTCTGAAATTGGTTCTTTAGATCATTTTCCCTTACAATACCAGGGGCATTTGTCCATGTAGTAAGTAGCCTTGTGTGTGTCTAATTCACTTTGAAATACCTTGTAATCACCAATCATGCATCAGGTAAGCGGGTGTAGTTGGTGTTGCGGTGGAGAATTGTGTCCCTATCATTAATTATTGGTAAAGGAGACTGAAATTACACTCTCTCTGCATTTGAGTCTGCATGTCCTATAAAAATTGGCTCTTTTCGTCAATGTTTGCACAAACAATATTACCACGAACAATATTACCGGGAATGTGTACGTATATACTTTATACCGGATATTCGGTTCAACTTGCATGTATATATGTATCATTGCGGATTCAGTTTCACACACATTCACCCAAAGAATAAAACAAACAAGGACACTGAGGTACTACACACAAGAATTTTTTCATGGCTTCTCATTATGTTACTAGTTACATTTGTAGCTTACATCACTTTGCACTATGTATCAAGACACTAAAGAGTACATATTACCTTGACTACGTGGCACATGAATTTGGATCCGGACTTCAGAGAATGATGTACAGTCCAATCTAGACCGTTCATATTAACAATTAATTGTTTAGATCTGTTGAATCTTTTGCCGGTAAAAGTATATTATTGCCAGTAAAAGATTCAAAATAAATCTGGACCATTGCAAACGCTAACCGATGATTACGATCACTTGGACTATACCTCTGTAGTCCAAACCTAAACTGCAAACAAGCCATATCCCATGAATTTATACTTTAGAGTTTACATCATTAATTACTGTAATATTTCAACATTGACTCGAACTTCACAAACACCACATATGTAGCTCACACATTTGTGATTTCATTTTTTTTTTATCCGAACATTTATGATTTCTTTAGATGGAATAATTATAAAGAAGCCCGAAATTTCTCTAAAATCAAATTACTCTCTGCATGTGAAGTGGCATCCCTCGAGGCTAGGTTTCTTCTACTTCGCCTTCAACAACGGCTCTGCCGCACCATGCCAACAAGGCCAGAAGCTAGCCATTAAGGTGTCTTTGTCACCTTCTAAAAACTCCGCCGCCGCGCCTGTACCATCTCCGGCGGTAGCTCCGGTGATGCCGGCGCCGACTTCCGGTGGAATCGTATCATCATCTCCAGCCTACCCGTGGCCATTCCACCCTCACGAATCGACGCCGCCTAGCCAGGCCCCCAGCGCAGATTTACCGGCAAATAGCCCGTCGTGGCCGGGGAACAGCGACGGGATACCGTTTATAAACAGTAATCCGGCCGTGCCTTTGCCTACTGGTGAAGTGGACTCTGCTACGATAAGCCCTTTGGCCGCATCTGGACATGGAGGGAAGGTAAGTTGACACAATTGGTCTTGTTTCTGTTTTGTATTTCTTAAATCACGTTAAATTTGGCATCACCTTCCCTGATTATGTTAAAACAATTTTTGCACTCTCATTCTTAACATTTTCAATAAGTGGAGCACTGTCACGTGGTGTTTGGCGGTGCTCTAGGGGCCTCACCTACCACACATTCACGTGGAGTTCATACATTTAGTTATGAGTCAGGCGTAAATGTGCGGTGGTGCAACCGTGCAGGCCCATGAAGCACAACGTTGCAGTGCTCCAAGAGCACCTAATTAGCTTTTCTTTTCAATGGTTGTGCTCAAGCTAAAATCAATTTTCGGAATGAGAATTGCCGCGGCCATAGATGCTCGAACACTATGTCCCCTATGCACGAGGACCCCACACGATGCACGGGGAACCAAACTCATAACACACATGTCCAGATCATGTTTGTCCAAAGCCTTTATGTTTTTTGGATTTGTTTTCTCATAAAAACACTTGCACTCTAACTTTCAGAATTAGTCAAGGTGTGCTGGCCGGACACCTAAGTTATATATAATTAAAAAAAAAAAAAAACACTTACCATCTTGTAGAAAACACCAAAAAAATTGATTTCCTAGAACTATGTTGCACAAAAATCAACTGACATGCAAAGGACAAATACTCCTGTACTAGAACATGTCACTATTTATGCTTATGCAAGCACATAAAATAAAAACTGGAAATTGAAAATGAAAAATGAAAAACAGTACCCAACTGTAATAGCCATGGGCTGGGACCATGGGGTGCTTTGATAGTCACATGGATGTGTGTATCTCTTTGATAACAGAATGAATTTAATAGTCCTGCAACGGGGACACCAAATGATGGCATATTTGATTGGGATTCATTGTTTTTGTGTGGAGTGCAGGTTGTTGTGGGGTTTGCAGTACAAATGGCTCTCTGTTTTGTGGTTTTGCTGGTCCTGCTATAAGAGAGAGAGAGAGAGAGAGAGAGAGAGAGAGAGAGAGAGAGAGAGAGAGAGAGAGAGAGAGATAAGGGGTTGCAGTTTTTCTTGTGTAGAAAGTTGAGCTAGAAATGCTATTGGGGTTAACTTGGGCAGAGAACTGTGATTTCTTGAATCTAAAGTAGCTTTAAGGGCCATGATTATACCAAGGTAATTATATGCTTATCTTGACCCCACTTTTGGAATTATTGAGCACTTTTTTCCCTTTACTCTTTAGTTTTATTGCCATGCAATCCATTGCTATTTTTTCTTTTCCTTTTTTCTTTTTTAAATCTTGCTCTTTTTGAACACACCCCCCTTCTCTTTTCTTGTTATTGAGAATTTGAGGTCCACTGGCTCTCCTTTTAAAAACCATGTTAAAACCCTACATGTTTGTTTGCTATGTGATGAAAGTCACTCTGCGACTCAGATTATTCTCCAAACAATATTTTTAGTTCAAAGAAGTAAGCTATGATTGGCATTCATGGCACATAGCTCAAATAATCGATCTCGAGCTCGTTGGTGTTTATGAGGCTCAAGCTGAGTCAAACACATACAAGCAAGCCAACCTCAAGCTCAAACAGTGGCGGAGCCACTCTATTCTCAGTGGGGGCACCTGCCCCCACTGCAACCATTTTTTTTTTTTTTTGAAATTGGTAGTTTGAGTTTACCAAATATTTAAAGCAACGCACATGTTATTAGATTAAATACTTGTTAAAATACGAATGACTTGTTTGAATTGTTACACAAATATGTTCCACAAAAATTAATGTCTGTAATCATATCAAAGTAAAGATTCAATGAATTTATTGAAGAGTCAGTATGGATAGCAAGTAATACACATATGTTCACCTAGTGTTTAAGTGCATGCGTGAATAAAATCATACTCCAAAACTTGAAAACTCTCTTTTATAACATGATGTAACAACCAATACGAAAATCACGCTGCATCACCAATGACCATCAAGTCATGGGTCAGTGGGATATCGTCGGGAGTTGGCTATCGTCGGAGATTTTGTTTTTATAATGCCCCCACTGATGTATATTCCTGGCTATGCCACTGGGCTCAAACTCGAGCTCTCTGCAAAAAAAATTACTACCAATATGGTGCAACTTTTTTTTTATCGGCAATATAGTGCAACTTACTATATATATGTACTTCTAAAATTCGATCACATATACATGTTTTTGTATTTGCTAGAATTCCGAAGCTCAACTCATTTACAAAGCAAGTCCCACAGCGCTGAGCTGAGCCTCGAGCTGATCACGAATAGTTGGGCTCATTTGCAGCCCTATTGCATGAACAGAACCTATTCGATCAGAAATCGAGTAATTGATGGAACATAATATTCCTAACTTAGCTCAAACAATGCAAAAATATCAAATATGTAGATCAACTTTCGAAAACCCTGATGACAGGGTAAGCACTGTATGCAATGACAAATTTTCCTATGAGTCGAATCCTCAATAATCCACCATTGGCGTAACACAATTTCATCGATTTCTAAGCACTAATTTCAATTTTTTCTAGGTGGGTTTTTTTTCCTAATCAAATGAATCACAAGAACTATAATAGACAAAAGAAAGGCCGATCCTGCAATAATGGGAACGCTACATATCTTGGACCTTTTCTCTTGGGGCTGTTTCCCTTGCGTTGCTTCATCCCCAAGGCGCTTCTCTTTCTCCCTCTCGAGAGGCTCATCGCGATAAACCTCTTCGCGACATATTTCTCCCCCATTTTCTTCTTCATCCTCATCATTAACATCCATGTCTTCTTTTTCGTGTTCATTTCCTTCGATATCAGTTCGTCTTTTCTCAATTTCGTCTTTCGCTTCGACTTCTTGAACCAAATCTGTAACCTGTTCCGGTGGTGGAGTATCAATCTCATCAATTTTGTGACCACTTTCGTCTTCCTTTGGTTCCACGACACCTCGAGAGAATTCCTCTCTTTCTGATTCTTCTCCCTCCATTTTCCTTTCCACTCGGGGAATTTCGTCAGCAGTATTTCCTTCACCAGCTTGATCTTTCTGTAGTAACGGTGGAGGAGCTTCGATTCCTTTCTCTTGACGCGCTTGATCATGTGCGATTCTTGTTGGTTCGACGGTCCCTATACCTTGATCTTGATCCTCCAATGTACTACTCTCTGCCTTTTGCTCTTCTTTCTTCGGAGATGAATCGGGCAATTTTTCAACAACTTGCTCTTCTTTCACTTCCTCAACTCCTCCCCCGCGGATCCCTTTCACAGCCTTTGGCATTGGAATTGTTAGAACCGACTCCTCTTCGTTAAACCTTGCGTTGATTTTGTCCAAAATCACCCCATCAGGAATCTTGAAAACCTTCCTGAACCCCCTCATCTCCGTCTCCTTCTTGTACATTATCCAACCTTCCATGACCATTTCCTGAACCGGCTTTTCGCCACTTATGGCAATCCTGGTCCCGTCCTCGTTTATCTCGATCTTCACAAATTCTCTCTTGTAACCTGCACTTCTTTGACCTTCAAAAATTTAGTACTAACAAGGAAGGAGTTTCTCATATCCAAATCAACAAAGGGTAATGATTTTCACACTCTTTTATTTGATGAGTGCACTCCATTTCGTGTTCATTTAGTGAAACTTTTATATGTAAATTTTAGACTAAAAGATAAGAAGTGAGGTGCATTAATCGAAAAAAAAAGAGTGTGAAAATCATTTCACATCAACAAAACAAGAAAACAAAAACATGGTATTCTGACTAAAATAATACCCCCTCAAATGTCGATACAGAAGCATCGGCGTAATCATGTATTGAGAGCCACAATGAGAGAGAAGAGAGACCTTTGAGATGGGCAGTGAGGATGAACATGGAGTTTGTTTCTCTCGACACAAAAAGCGGGCCAGATCGGTCTTTGGCAATTAGGAGGTCAGTTGATGAGGTAAAACCATCTACTGTCTTGGAGATTTTGAGTCCCAATTCGAGTTCCATTTTCTTAGAACTTGATCGTTTGACTGAATGTTCAACAAATGGACAGAGTTGGTGGTGATCCAGTAAAGGAACAAAATGTGCTAATGTCCCTTTGTATGCGAGTAAAGCATAGGTTCTTTGCTTTCTCAACGGGGTGAACAAGGCTGCTGCAACACTAAGAAGTCAGGTTTACTTTTTTGTGTTTTTTACCTTGGCTAGAACTGGAAGCTATGTCCACCTTGTTTTTCCAAAGGCGGCCCCAAAGGCGAGATATCGTTTACATCATACACGTCAAGGGTAAAGCTAGTACGTGAAGAAACTTCTGGTGAAACCGTGATTGGATTAATTATGAACCTAGTAAAGGACAGAGGATCTTGCAGCCCAAGTCTCTTTTGACATTTCATGAGCAAGTCTTGGGCGGTTTGTATAAAAGATTGCAACTCTCTAAGCAAAGTTTGGAATAAAGGCTGTCCATTGTCCAACCTCCGAAGTTGTAAACGTTTTCTTGTCACAATTTACGGCCCCAATCTTGTTTCCTCCTCGAACTAATATGCTTTCCAGAAGAATAGCACAGTACGACTTGTATACATTTCCGTAAAAAAGAATCGTATCCCGTGCAGAAAGCTCCTCTTATAACGGAGTTTGAAAGAGCTAAGCCAACATTAACTTTGCCTTTTTTTGTGGACAAGCTCATATCCCGTTACATTTTGGCACCTATTGATAGGATGAAAAAGGTCATTGAATGAGTACAAACATTTGCATACAGGTTCTATACCTCTCCAACAAAAAGAAACTAGTAGCGATTAAAGCATCTGATGTCGTACCAACACACTGGTTATTGCGAAGAGGGGCCATGGATGTCCCAATGGAATACTGTAGTGTTGGAGATGGAGGTGCTTCTGATAGCCAGGCTTCAGCAGCCAAATGAAGAATCGAAGAGTGGTCTAATCATCACAAAAGAGACTATGCCTGTCATGAGTAGAGACAGTATCATAGGTCCGTATGAAAAACTGTAATTGGATTGAACAATAGAAACCTAATGAGTTTTGCAGAGAGGTATTGCCTCTGCCTCATTGGTGCCTCTGGTGAGTTTTTTTTTGATCATGCTATATGTTTTTTTTGGTGCCTTTGGTGATTTGATTTCTCTATCGTGCCATATGCCGTGGTGTTGTAACAAGTTTGAATTGCGTAAACCATTTTCTATCCAAAAAGAAATAGTTGTGGTTACAAATTGAAACAATTCCTCGCAGAGTCGCAAAAAAGGGCCTTTGAACACCCTCTCTCTTTTCTTTGGTTTTCTTGTTGTAGTGGGGTATTTTCCCGGACAGGATGAGTTGTCCCGAACACCTGGGTAATACTGCCCTGGTCGGCGTTGCTGTGAGGGTGCCCGGCAGTGTTGTTGAACACATGATGCAGGTGCACTGTAGTAATTGTGCACAAGGGGATGTGATAGTCAAATCCTAGCAGAACCGCCGATGTGGTATGGCGGAGGAAACATTCTGGAAGGTTCTAGAAGGAATAGGAATGTATCCCGTGAATAAAGGGGTTGAGATTGAGTTGTCATATGCAACGACATTCCATATGGGCCAGCATTCCTAAGTTGATAGGTATCCTAGGCAGGAAGGGGACTTGGTCCCCTAGTCCTTCGTATCCATAAAATAAAAGGCAGCACTCCCACAGAGAAAGGTGATTTGTGATTTACAGTCCTAGTCATTTTGTTTTGGGGTTTCCTCTAAGTACGAGACACTAACTTAAGCATTGGAGGGCCTTCGCCTATTAGAGGCAGAGCCAGAGGTGCTTCTCGTGATAGTTTGTTTTGCAGCGGCTAGGGTTCTAGGCTTCTAGCTAAGTGACATGTAACTGATTTCAAAGGGCGTAAATCAAACTACGCGGACATACACTTGTTAATGAGAATTTGAGGTCCATAGGTTCTTTTTTTTTAAACCACGTTAAACCCTGCAACCCCACATCATTCCCCAATCAATATTTTGAGTTTAAAGAAGTAGCTATGATTGGCATTCATAATACAGAGATCATAACATAGTTGGGATTCACTCTTCTGCTCTGCATGGATCTCAATACACTAAAAAGGGGAACTTTGAATGAATTAGTTTTGGGAAATGTTGGAGCGAGGTTTGAAGAAAGGTGACCAAAACTTGTTCATGTCACAACTGAAAAAGATCTGAGTAATTCAACAAAGGATAAAAATTGCTCAAAGTCGGCAAAAGAACTATGCCAATGATAGGAAACCTTTGACAGCTACAAAAAGATCTGAGTAATTCAACCAAATTGTTGCATGTGTTAAGGTTTAAAGGCCTGGAGTGTGATAACTCTTTATTTATAATTAGGATTACAATTGATAGCTACACATTCATAGCTTAAGCAGTCAAACCCACCCCCTCCTCTCTTCTGCATTGCAGACAAACCTTCATGGCCTCACCGCCGCTCATTGTCGTCGTCCCCTCTCTCTCTCTCTCTCTCTCTCTCTCTCTTTGTTACTCCCTCTTTCTTCTCTCATCGATCAGAACCCACCATAAGAACTTGAATCGGACAAAATTTTTAGATTTGCCCACAATAGTTGTCATTTGGTTTGGATACCCGAATGGTTCGGGGATTACCCGAACCCCGAATGGTTCGGTTATGGTTTCTTCTTGCTCTTCCCGATTGGGTGTCGGGACGGATATGGGTAGGGGTTCGGTTTCGGAGATCGGGTATGGAATTCTCCATGTCCGCCCCAACGCCCCGATTGCCATCCCTAATTGGGAGCTGGTAAAAATTAGGGAGCAGAGGTTTAGGGTGGTTCCCCGATTTGGGGCAGCAACAGGGGTTGGTTCCCCGGGTTCTGTTGACTGCGATGAGGCATCTTTAATGTTGGCGGCGATTTTGGGTGCGTTGGGCTGTTTGGGTTATTTTTAGGTTTAGGGTTTGGCCCATTTTGGGTCGTGTTGTCTCTTGCCAACGACTAGATCTCAGGTAGCCTTAGGTTATTAATCTTTCCTTTTGGTTGCCCTTGTCTTTTAATCTTTGTAATTTTCGGATTCGAAGATTAATAAAATCTTTTTGCCTAGCAAAAAAAATATAAATAAATAGGGAGCAGAATCACAGGACAAGCAACTAATTGCAGATACAAAACCTATTTGATCATATCCAGTTATTGATGCAACATGATATTCCTAACTAAGCTCAAACACTACATAAACATCAAATACTCCATGTATCAACTTTCAAAAACCCCGATGACAACCATACGTGAAATGATAAATCTTCCTCTCTTTTGAATCCTAGGAAACCACTATTAATGGATGGTAGTGATGGTACTGTTAACACAATTGCACCAATTTTTAAGCACTAATTTTAACTTTTTCTACGCGGGTTTTTCTTTCTATTCAAATGAATCACAAGAACTATAATAGAAACAAGAAAGGCCGATCCTGCAATAACAGGAGCGAGTATCATGGACCTTTTCTCTGGGGGCTGGTTTCCTTGAGTTGCTTCATCACCAAGGGTCTTCTCTTTCTCCCTCTCGGGAGGCTCATTGAGACAAACCGCTTCGCAAGTTTTTTTTAGACCATTTTGTGCTTCTACATCATCTTTTTGTTCTTGTTCTTTTTCTTGGTTTCCTCTTTCCTGAATTTCCTTTTCTCCTTCAACTTCTTGAACTATATCTGTAACCTGTTTCGGCCCTGAAGTATCAATTTTATCAACAACTTGCTCTTCTTTCACTTCCTCAACTCCTATCCCACGGATTCCTTTCATTGCCTTTGGCATCGAAATTGTAAGAACCGACTCTTCTTCGTTAAACGTTGCCTTGATTTTGTCCAAAATCACCGCATCAGGGATCTTGAAAACCTTCCTCTTTACCTTGTGCATTTTCCAACCTACGGTCCAGTTTTCTAAAAATGGCTTTTGGGCCCATATGGCAATCCGAGTCCCATCCTCATTTATCAGAATCTCTACATGTTCTCCCTCATAACCTGCACTTTTTTTTTGAGTTTCAACAGTATAGTAACTAGAAAAGAGTTTATAATAATTCATAAAAAAGCAGATAAAATACAGATAATCAGATTCGTAAACATACAGACTAGAACATACGAATAAAGAGACTGGCATAAATGGGAGTGAAAGGAGGACCTTTGATCTGGGCAGTGAGGATGAACATGGAGTCTGTTTCTCTAGACACAACATGATAGAGGTGGTCAGCTGATGGGGTGAAATCATCTACGTCGTGGGAGATTGTGAGTCCCAATTCAAGTTCCATTCTCTGGGAATGTACGGGTGCGATTGAATGAGCTGAAAAAGAACGAAGGTCATACATAATCTACCTTTGCATGGAAGTAAAGCATAACCTTTGCTTCCTCCATGTTTTTGAGGCAGCTGAAACAGTTTTAAATTCGGTTACTTGTTTGTGGTTTTGACCATGGCGGAAAGCTACATCCAGTTCATTTTTCCCAGGGTATGGACGTACGCTGCACAAAACTACCTTGTGATACCTCAAGCGATACAATGACCTTGTGGTACCTAAAGCGAAGTTCGGAAAAAAGCTTAACAAACCTCCCAAGTGGTATTATTATATTTTCGCATTCTATATAGCTCCTGTTTCATTTCCTTTTCTTACTAATACGCTTTCCGAAGACAAACAGAATATGACTCACCTGAGAAGAATGGTTCGGAGAGCTCCGCTTATAAAGGAGCTTAGAACAGGTGGTACAAAAACCAGTACAAGCCAACTTCTTGTGGCCAAGCTCATTCTTGTGACTCAGATCAGCAATAGTTTGGCATCCGTCATCACAGGATTGAACAAAATATTGAATGCGTGCAACACATTTGCATATAGATTTCATAACTTCCCAAACAGAAGAAAATTCCAGCAATTCAAGCATTTGACGTGGTTCCAACAAGCTGGTTGTCGGGAAGAGGGACCATGGTCCCAATAGATACTGCAACGTTGAAGATGGTCTCAATTCTAAAAACAAGGCTTTGTAAAGGACAAGATAGTCATACCTCATATTTTGGAAAAGAGAACATCAACATATTATAGATAAAGCAATATATACATCAGAGTTTTCAAGCTTTAAAAGCACGTCCAAAAAACAGGGGGGAAAAAAAAAGAACAAATAAATACGTCCGTCAGCATTACAAAAGAACTTAAGGAAGCCTAGCAAAGAACTATTGGCAGATTGTTGTCTACTCAGCTTCTCAACTGAACCCACTACGGTTCATCCCGAAGCTTTCAAAACTGGAGTCAATACGCCAACAACAATTAACAGTGCCATTATCACATGACCAACTGCAACCACCAACAAGAAGGCACAAACAACCAAACAAATAGATAAGGTTAGAACGAAGGATAAGCAAAGAACAATTGGAAAGATGATCTGTGTTTCTGTCCACTCATACCTCCAATAAAGCATATCACTAAAGCGTGATGACTTTACCAGCTATAAATGAAAGGTGGGGAAAAAAATTTTAACATGAACACAAGGTCAGTTAAAACTTCATCATTATCGAAGATAACCATCCAAATTCTCCAAGATCTTAATGCCAGCTTTACTCCAGACAACTTCGCCATCTACAGAATTAAGAAAACAAGACTACAAGGCAAAAGTTAAATCAACATAAAATTTCCAGTCATATACATTATCATCACAATGCAGAAGTCGGAACAAAAGTTTCTCGGACAGTATATTTGTCGATGCAGTTATTGGGACTTTATTGGATGCAGTTATACAGAATTAAAGTTTCTTGGACAGTATATTTGTCGATGCAGTTTCTCGGACGTAAGATTCAAGTTTTGCTTAAATCAATCAGAGGAAAGAGTAGGATTTTGCAAGACATGAACAATAATGTAAAGTAATGTTTGACAATTTTGAAGAAATGAATAGAAGGGTAAGTAAAAAAAAGCAGTACAAAATACAAAGAACGAGGTAAGCCCTCAGATCCCATAGCTATAATGATTCTTCCATGGTTGATGGCCTACGGTTATCTTTGGAAGCCACTCCCCCAAATGTAGTAGTCGTAGTACTAGCAGTAATAGCAAGAGGAGGAGGAGGAGTGGTAGTTATCATCTTATTCCAATAATTCATGGCAATAAGAAAGATGCCCACTAATGATGATGATGATGAAGATGATGGAGGCGGCATCCAGTGAAAACCATAGCAACCACTCCGACAAATATGAGTCATCCATCATTGGGCAACATAGCTTTTTCCCATGTTAAAAACCAAACATCAGGATTTAGGACAATGGCAACATGAAGAAAGGAACTTCTCAAGAATTCAGGCAACGGAAGAAAACAATTAGTTAAAATACCATCTGCAATAATGTCAGATGTAGCGTTCTATATTGAATTCCACCAATAAAGCAGAATTCAGAGTAAATTGCTGACAGCTACTGCTCAAGGAAAAAAGCATCAATATACACGACACTAAAATCTGAAAGGACCGTCATTAACATCATAACCCACATAAAGCAACATAACTACAGTTGGGCCAGAACAGCCACATGGCCCAAGGCCAAATATTGTGCCACACAATGGCAAGATAGAAGCCCATCTTCACTGGGCTAGGAGTAGAACAAAAAGCGACTGATGAAAACCCTCAGATCTCATAGCTCTTGAGAGCAAATAATCAATTGTTTCAAAACAATTCACCAAAAGCCTTTGCACACCATGTAAAACAATAATGAATAAAAGGGTAAATTTCACTGACATCCCCTGAGACTACGAAGGTAGAGGAGGTGGTGGTGGCGCGGAGGAGATGGTGGTGGTTACTGTTTAGTAAAGGCTAGTGATGAATGGAAACCATTGACCTGCTCCATACAATGAGATTGACCATCATTGGGCAGCACCTAAACATCTATTCATGAAAACAAAGAGCAAACAACATATTTCACGTAGACAAAGTTAAAGATGTACAGATTAGAAATGGTTTGGATGTTAAGTGAAGGCATAACATTGTTGAAGCCACAGATCAGCAGCATTGCAGAGCAGATCCACAATAGAAGGCAAGCTGAGCTGCAAGGCAAGGTGGAAAAAGGAGAAGTGAACATGCAAGGGCGAATTTACAGGTTTTATTCAAGGTTCCTAAGAATATTATATATTTTTTTATCACTCAACCAATGATATTATACTGAATTGGTTTGCAAACAAAATTTTTTAACACACAAGGGAGTGCCACAACATGGAACTCCAAAGAATTGAGCTACATAGGGGAACTTCTCAAGACACATTGAAGGAGAAACAAGACCTAAAACGCTAGCTCAAAATGTAGTCCACAACTGACATCATGCAATAAAATCATCTTTCTAATTGGAGAGGGAGGGAGAAGATGAGTACAATTTTTTGAAGCCTTAGATTTCAAGAAACCAAACAATTGACTTTTGCTAACGAATTGGAGGAAATTATGCTAATGGGAAGATATTAAAACCCTCCAAAATCCACTAAAATCTGAAAGCCAGCTTTAGTCCAAACATTAAAAATCATGGTCTTTAATTGATTACTGTCCACATCCTGTTGTAAAGCATAAAGAAATGAAGACTTCTATTAAAGCACAAAATCAATATCAAAGTTAAATGCTCCCTGAAAATATAATTCTCCGTAATAATGCACAAGTCAGCACAAAAGGTATTACGGTTGCACAATATCAATATAGGGAGTGACATAATTACAAGCAATCTACAAATAATATACAATGTCATTTTCTGCCTAGTCAAGCAAACTAGGGAAGGCAACTCAAAAATGGTACAAGCAAAATCAAAGCTTTGTTCAAAGGCCCCTGAGGAATGAATAGGCTTCCATAACACGTGAACAGCCACAAGGTTTATTTGTCAATCTCCCAACAAAAGAAGAATAGGGCTAAATCAACATGAGTAACACACAGCCTTCTAGACCCATAGGTACCCCTAGGTTTTCTCAACGTTCCCAACTCAATTTCCTCGTTCTTGCCTAGCAAATTGTAAAATGTCAAAAGCATTTGATAAGCCCTCAGATCTCATAGCTATCACAATTCATTGATAGTTCAAGTCAGTGGTTTACCATAAGAAGCCTCTCCCCAACTTAATAATAGCAACAAGGGAAGTGATTTTCACACTCCACTAGCAACAATATTATAATAACAGGAGGAAGAAGAAGAAGAAGAAGAAGATGACGATGATGGGGGTGGCTTCTAATGACAACCAAAACCAACTCCATAAAATGAGTTCTCCATCATTGGGCATCAAAGCTTTCACTAATAACTGCAACATGAAGCGAGCAACATCAAATCAAGATTTCAGCCAAACAAATTGTCAAATGCACATTATCCTAAATGTTCAGCTAGCATACTATTATTTGGCTAGTGCAAGCTGTGGACTTCATTAGGCATGGACTACAAAGAAGGTACCATTACAGACTTAGCAATGAAAGCCTCAGATCTCATAAACCAGAGCAATATCATTCAGGATAGAATTCCTACAAAAGCATTTGAACAACATCGAAAGGATAATAAATAAAGGGCAAATTACACACCCCCTGAGGCTATGAAAGTGAAGGTGGAGGTGGAAGTGATGGTGTCACTAGTTCAACCATCAAACCGCCAGTACTATTAGATTGTTCATAATTGGGAAACCAGTGGACAACAGTTAATAAAACAACAAAAGACATACCTTACACAAGTACAGAGAAATAGTGATCTACAGGACGAAAATGGTCGGAAAGGCAGCATCGTGAAGTAAAGGCAGACAATTATTTAACTCACAGATCCAGTCATGCTGAGAAGAGCCAAAAGATTTGGCAAGCTAAGCCGCAAGGCTAGTGTAAAGAGGTATAAAGACATGTGAGCTGTGCGTACATAAGACAGTTTCCCAGGTTAAAAAGTATACTCAGCTCTAAAACTCTTAACTTCCCAGATTCTAAGCCATTAAATCTACTCAAGCATCCAAAAAAAGCTAACTTCCCAGATTCTAAATTTTTTTTGTCGGCAATTCCACCAAATCTACTCGAGCATCCAAAAAAAAAAAGCTTAACATATTGACTTGAATCCCAAAGCTATCATTCCTAATTGATGTAAGATGCTAGATCTAGATGGATGCCTACTGGGAACAAAGAACATTATCAAACCACCAATGATCTCACAGCCTAAGCAAAATCATTATAGGTCCAGATTGAGTTACACATTAAAAGATACTTTACATCGGAATAAGTTGCCAAATATAAGGCCTTCAGGCTCTCTATAAGTCATCCGGAGAGAGACGAACAAATTGGTGGTCTTGGAGGCATAAAGTCTAATGGCGGATTCAGACCTAGAAACCACTAATATAAAAAATGTTAATAACTTTGTAAGGGTCAGATATAGCTTTCTAGGCTGCATTTCAATCAGTATGCAGAATATAATCTGCTCAGAGCCCAGTGCATATATCATCATTCACAAACTTTTGCAAAACAAATAGCCGAAATTGAGGCCCATAATTGGCTTGATGCACGTTAGAAATGAACTTGATCAAAGCCCCTATATCTCATAACTTTTCAAGAAACTAATCAATGGTTTTAATCCAGGTCTTTTCAAAGAGCCTTCACACAAAAAACATAAATTACTTCCCGAAAAGGTCAGCATAAATTAGTGCATGCAAAAATATCATACATACTTAACACAGGACAAAGAGCAGCTAATGGGGTGGACTTGGGGCAATCATGCATAAAGTCTGTAAGACAATAACCAATAAAAACACCATAAAGCACTCAATATAATGAACTAATTTTTTAAAAGGTCCAATATCTGCACACAAATATAATAGAAAGGGTAAGATATAGCTTTCTAGGCTGCATTTCCTTCTAATGCAGAATAAAACTGCTCAGAGCCCTTCAATACAATGAGGTTTCCATCCTTGCAGTCTACAAGACAACACAATGCAACAACATAATTTGTGGAGCATATTAGCAAGCTGATGAATGAATGGGATAAGAGATAAAAAAAAAAAATGTTACACACATGCATCCACATGTCTACATGCAATTATGCATTCCCAAGCACAGACAGTGAGATTTCCAAGCAACATAGAAAATTGGGAGGTATGAAAAAGAAACGATAGCTAGTAAATTGATACAAATGCGCAGGACAGCCAAGAATTGCAATTTCCATCTACCAGTTTCGACCTCCAAATTAAGTAATTCTCAGATATTAATAGATACCCACACGCATTATCTATGGAGTCCCAATCACAGAACCAGCAGCAGCAGAAAATGAATCTTCGATACAATAATGCTTATACTTCTTAACTCTACAATCTGCGCTACAAGCATTAAAAAACAAGTCCCAAGTGATTGATTTCTCTGAACTCAATCCCACTATCCATATACATCAGCAAAGTATGATCTAGATAGAATCAGAAGCCAAACAAATCTTTTACTTTCTACACGAACAACACTCAGAACATAAGGGCAGAAATATTACTGATTTGTATACCAGTCAAAACTATTCAGTTTTTTTTTTTTTTGTCCGGAAAAACATGCCCGAAGGCAACTATTTTCAGTTTGAAACCCCGAATACAACAAGAGGACAAAAAATGAGAATAGACTACAAAAACAAATCGTAAATAACTGTCTAATTTGCCCATTTCCTTGACAAAATACACATTCCAACTAGAACATCATAGACTTGAAAATTCTGCGCAGAAAGTGGTGGAAGCAACAGCAAAAAGGGTGACAAAATAGAAGGTATAAGTATTTTAAAAAATTATTAAAATAGAGGAGAGATGATGGGAAATGGGAAATGACAAGAAATAAAGGACAAGTCCTTGTATTGGTCCATTCATTGTGATGATATTTTACAGGAAACCCAAACAATTTCTTTTTCTCCCCTTTTCTCACAATCCAAAGAACTGAAAGATTAGTAGTACTAACAAATATCCTGAAACCCAAATCATCAACGGTTAAAAAGATACCGGAAAAGTACTCCGTGCATCACCGTTCACTGCAGGTTCAATGTTCATTTTCCACCCAAAAACTAAGTTAGGGTTCTACACAGGCCCTCAGATCTCATAGCTTTGATAAATCATCAACGGTTTTGCACCCGGTGAGAGTCGTCAAATGCCTTTACGTACCACCGTAATATAGATATATACATAAATATAGAGATGGATGGGGGAAGGGGAAGAGGTAGTGGCGGTGGTGGTGGTGGTGGTGGTGGTGGTAGTAAAGGCAAGTGATTACATCACACCAGAACCGCGTTCAATACATATAGATTTCCATCATCGGGCCAGTAGAGATGCGCATGTGATATATCTGAAACTATATATGCATGCGTAAAACAGAGAGAGAGAGAGAGAGAGAGAGAGAGAGAGAGAGATTTTGGCGTCGGCGGCGGCGCTTTGAGGGGGGTGCGAGACGGCGAAGATAGCAGGGCAATGCCGATGCTAGGTTATGCGTATATATAAGTGGATTGTGTTGCCCGGGATATCCCTGTGTTCAGTGGTAAATATCTGAAGTGCCCTTGGGCTGGGCTTTGCCTCGTGTTGGAGGTGAAGATTTGGTTTTGGGCCTATGTTTCGAAGGAATTACCAACAGGAAAAGTTTTGAATCTTTTGATAACTCAAGGTGTGCCAGCGTAGACACGAAGTGCCGGTTCTGCTAGTGCAGTATGTGTTTTGTCTTGATGGAAGTAATTCGGTATCCCTTTGATGTAATTTGTAGATTTTGTGAGCTGTGATGCGCATGACTTCTTATCTTTTTGACTGTCGATGAATTTCATTGTAAGTGTGGTTGAGTCTTTAAAATGATATGATTGATTGCATTGTCTTGAAAACAAAAAAAAAAAAAGGTGTGCAAGCGTATGAGAACCACGACAAATTATTGCAGACCAATTTTATCCTCCGCCTGCAAACCCAAGTAAAAAATCGGATAAAATCCCCAAATGGACTGGTCCCAAAGTAGTTGAACACTTACAGAGTATGAAATTTTGAACCTAAAATCTTATCAAGAAACAAATCCCTGATTGGTCAATACTCAAGTTTTAACAACCAGACCAACTCATTGGGTTGAAAACAGATATAAAACTTAACGGAATGGAATTAGGCTCCGTTCCGGAAACCTTCTTAAAAAATAAGTACTTATTTTGCCACTTCTTATTCAAAAATAAGAAGGGCCATTCCACAAAATCCAAACAAAAAATTCCTTTTACATTTTCAAACTCAAAAATAATGTAAATGAAAAAAAAATTCAATTTTTTTTTGCACCATATTAAAGATCTCAATGAGATCTATCAAACAAGATCCATAGTGCTAAGAAAATTATTTGCGTAAACACATGATTTTTGAGTTTGAAGTTGCCTTATACAAAAAATAAGACTGTTGCTATGATAATGGGCGCCGGCGGAGGGAAATCGTACCGGCGGCCGCGCCGGACCGTCTCTGGCCACCGGACGGCCGATCCGAACAGTCCAAAAATTCTATAAAAAAAAATCGAGGGGGCTAGCGCGGGAATCAACAGCATCGGAGGTGTGTAGGGTGCTTGATCCGAGTATCCCTTTTCCGTGTATATATCATATATACACGGAAAAGGGGTGCTCGGATCAAGCACCCTACACACCTCGGATGCCGTTGATTCTTGCGCAGGCCCCCTTGGTTTTTTTTTAGAATTTTTGGACGGCTCGAATCGGCCGTCCGGTGGCCGGAGACGGCCCAGCGCGGCCGCCGGTATGATTTCCCTCTCCGGCGCCTATTGTTACCTATATAAATTTTGAAAAATAAGCACCTCCTTATTTTTTGGGAAACAAGCCTTCTTATTCAACAAAAAATAAGTTCTTATTTGGTTTCTAGAACGCAACCTTAGTAATTCAAAGTGGACTTGTCAAAATGATAGGACTCATCTTGTTTGGTTCCTATCTCATCTCATTTTTCTCTCAACACGTTTCTCAATATATTTTTCTCTCTATCTCTCTCTCTACCCAAACAAGGTGACGTCAAATTCCAAAAAAATTATTCGTGCTAAAATTGTGCCTTCGAGTAAAGGAAAATACAGTATCCGAAGTAATATGTTTAGTCCTTTTTTTTGTTATGTTTGGTCAATTTTTTGTTGCACAAAATGGAAGTGCATGTCTGATACCATATCACTTCACTTGCGAGAGGGTATTGTTGTGTCAATTAGTGGTAAGTAATGCTGTATCAATCAGGGTGGCCCGAGCTAAAATACATCATAGGGTGTTTGCTTGGATTGTGGCCCACTGGCCCAAAATCAAGTCCATCCACTTTAACACATAAATCTCTTCTTTCTTTCTTTTTTTACACTGGAAAGCGAACAACTACAATCTGTCAAAAGCCATGCCACGCATATCTATCTCTAAGAGCATATTGATATCAACCGACGGGATAGGATACAACACCATTTGGTCTTCCTGGTTTACCATCATGTTGGCCAATCTGTCTGTTACCTAGTTGCCTTTCCGGAACATGTGTTTTAGAGTGCATCCTGCGGAGGCTAGAACTTTGCATTCTCGGATCAACGCCTCGTGGGGAGAATGTTTGGGGAACTTCTCATTGATCGCTTATCCAAAAAAAAAAAAACTCCTCATTGATCATCAACGCGGCAGTCTTTGAATCTCTTTATCATAAAAGGTAGTCCTATTCTTCTCCCTCAAAATACCCATACACAAACAAAATTAAAGAAAAATACTATTTCTTTACGTTTTTATATAGAATTGAATAAGGTACAGTGATGTGGTATCCATTTTGAAGGGATAAATTTTACTACATGAGATTTCAACCAAGGCCTAGTTCCCTTGTAACATTTCCAATGAAAGGAAGTACTATGAATTTTTTTTAGGTAGGTCAGCAGAATTTATACTAACCCAAATCCCTTCCTCACTCATCAACTAGGGTATCAACGTTCTTTTCATAAAAATCGAACGCACAATCTCACTGCACCTATGATGACCTACAACCCAGTTACAATTGCACAATCGTTGGACCAAGTGTCCCGGTTACAATTACGAGTTATTTTATCATTTAATTGTTAGAAGGCTCCAAACCATCAAAGATCTACCTAACATCCTTAGGTGTATTGGGTTACGCTGGATGCATATTTTACACTCGGAAAATCCCATGCCACTCTGGGAAATCCATCTAAAAACCCTTCAGTTGCTATCTTTAATGATCTTCCAACAAGGTTTCTTGTAGTGGCCACCATGTAAAAGTCCACTTCCAACCCATTACACCAAAACTCAAGGTGCTTTCTTGGCCATCTGTTGATCTCATATATATATATATATATATATTAATAATTTGTGCATTCATGCATGTACAAACCAACATTCTTTTGAGGGCAGCAGTTTGTTTTCAATTCTCACCTAGTATTGCTCGAAAAGAACAGCTTCACCAGCAGAACAAAACAGAAAACTATGTTTGCCAAATTCACAAGATTTTAACAAGGTATGTCCAGCATCCGATTCAACTTTTAAGATCGTGGGTACGAAAGACGGAAGAGAAAGTCTCGTTACACGGGTGTTGGGGTATGTTTGTTTAAAACGCGAACCAGTACCCTATCAGTATGGTGGTTTGTTCAATCAATGTAATGTTATATTCTCTCATTGATAGTCTGGCCAATCAAATGACCCGATGATGCCCCGGCAGTGTTTTTCTTTTTCTTTTTCTGGAAAGATGCCCCGGTAGTTTGTTTTATAAACTTTGTCCAATCAATAGGGAGCTAAATAGAAAAGTTGACACCAGTGCTCACTGCTCAGTCATGGTATAGAGACACATAAGTTTCTTTTAAGGCCAAAGATTGTCAATTCGTAAAGTGCATTATCAGTGGTCCAATGGATCAACAGGATGAGATAAGCAATGATGTAAACATTGTAATTCTCACATATAAACTACTTAAGCTCACATGAAGATGATGTTCTGGTATGTGTCTTCTGCAGCATGGAAAGGCCAGGGAAGGATTCTCAGGGAAAAACAGGGAAGGTGCACCCTGGCTTTCTTTTGAAGTCATGGAGAATCTGACGGTGCTTATTGCTTAGGCACGCGACCCTTCCCGTTATGAACTCTTGGTCGCTCGCACGTTCGCACTCTGCTTCAGAACTTGCGTGGTTCAAGATCTCTTCTACTTCATTATATGACGCGACGGCACCACCATGATAAATGGGACAAAGTTTAGAGTCAAAGGATCTCTGACCGTACTGTAAGTAAGATGCTCTAGTAGTGCTCACTGCTCAAAATCTGTCATTGCCATGGCCCTCCATGGCTCAACTGGTGTCCATTTCCGATTGTTTTAAGTTTTTGGACCAACAACCACCACACCCCCCCCCCCCCCCCCCCCCCCCCCCCCCCACACACACACGCACACACACCTTCTAAAGACAAAATTGAGAAGGCTTCAATTGTATTTTCCTTTGTCCACAATCCAGATGGGTTTTCGGATTTTCTTCCAAGGATGTATATAGAATTTGCTTCACTTAGCTGGTTTGCGAGCCAACATCAGGCCAAGTAGTCAATTCTACTCATCTGGAAGTACAAACTTGGCCCTTCATAGGGGAGCTTTCAGGTAAGGACTCTTCAAAGGACATGGGTGCAGTCAGTGGCGGACCCAAGAATTATTTATAGCGGGGCACATAATTATTTATAACCTTAGAGAAGTTCACCGTCAAGTACAATTATACACCATTCCAAAAGTTTTTAAACGTATCCACACGTGTATTCTCTGCTAGATTTTTTTTATTTGAGGGGTGAAGCGGCGAAATAAGTTTTCCAAAATTTTGTTTTAGTGTTCTGTTCTTCTTAAGCACTTTGTTTTTCTTTCTCCTTAGTAAAAGGATTCAGATTCCCCACAAGTGCAATTTGTCCACAAGTATATCTCTCGTCAATCCAAACCGTTCATATGATAGGATTCGTCATATAAATTGTCCATTAAAAAATTTATGTCGATTAGACTTTAAATTGAAACAACTCCATCGAAATACTCATACTCATAAAAAATGCACGGTCTAACCATTTTTTGCATAAATGAAATGTTTTTATCAAGTTGTTATCAATGCCCGATCAACTTGATTTTTTTGTGTGGACAAATTATTTGACAGTCTTTACGTTATACACATCTTGGATCATTGGAAAAAGATCCATAATTGTGCAAGATATACTTTGCACCCCTAAATCAAACAAAAGAAAACCTTAATTGAAAAAATTAGTATGAGAGGGTACGGGGGCACGTGACCCCATATGCCTCTTACTAAATCCGCCCCTGGGTGCCGTGCAGTTTTGTTTTCTCTGGTCGGTTCCGTCACAAGTATTTTCATTTACGGGTGAGTGATGAACACGAGATATCTCACCAGGATGTTGGAAAAAGCCCCACGTTGTCTAAAGGAAGCCGCGAATGGCCGGGGATCACTCTTTTAAGGTTTAGTTTACAGAATTTTCATGGTGAAATTTGCATTTCACTTCATTATCTTCTTATCCTTTTTCTTTACCTCGTTTCTTTTCCTTAGAAATTCATGATCCAAACACCTGCTTAAAAGTTCTCATGCTGAAAATCTGGTCAAGATTATGTATGGTACAAACAGGTAGGTACGAAAATAACCCAGATATGCTACAAAATCAGGCTCAACAACAAATTCAACAGGCTACCCATTCCAAAGTCCCACAAAGACCTTGAAACAAATGGTTAGGTCACAAATTTTAAAGGCCAATGATACTGAGTTCGCCTGGCACCTTTAAAGTTTTCAATTCAAGACACAAAACAAATACAACTGATACATTCAACGATTTTATCGTAGTGCAAAAAACAAAAAATAAGAATAGAGAAATATTACAAAAAAAAGAGAAACGGAAATGGAAAAAGAAACGAAAACCTCCCTCCAAGGCGCGGAGATGTTGTTCAGCACCAGCCAGCCATATTCATATGCATACATATGATACATACAAACTTCCAACCTACACAACTCTAGAAAAAGAAGAAAACCATCACCAGACTGCCTGCCCTATTTGTTCCTTCTATTCACATGCCAGCTTAGTGTCGAAGCTGCTCAAACAGATGGCGAAAGCCTGAAACGCAGACAGAGGGTACCGATAATCCATAGTAAACAAATCCTTCCCAACCTTACCAAACTGCAAGATGATCTTGTCAGGATCAGATTGGGGGGCCTGAGGAGGCGGCACTCCACCACCAGTAACTACTTCAGTGGCCGCAGCAGCAGCAACTAGTTGGAAATTCTTGACAGAAGCAACAGTCACCCTCCCACGGAAATTAAGGCACCAGCACTGTAACTGCTCGTGCCACCTGGGAGCTTTATTCCGAAGGACCAAAGGCCCGTCCTTTGATTCTTCCCCTTCCTCAAGTGGGCCCAAGATGTCGGAGAACCGAGAGCTACTGAACTCTGCTGAGTTATCGATTGCTTTTGACAACAAGATGCTACGGAATGAGTCTTCAAGGGAACGGGGAAGCAACTCAGGAGCACCTGGGACGGAGCCTCCTGGCGCGAGGGCTGAGACAGGGATGGAGTGCATGATGCAATTCATCTTCCGTGGACCCCTTGTGCCTAGCACATTCAAATCGTATGTGACATGGGCAATGTCGTAGGTGCCCGTAGGGACTTTGGGAGAAACTTTTTTGGAGTAGAACCGGCGGCTTGTACGCCCAGAAGTGGAAGGTTGAGCGCTATTGTAGGGTGGCTGTGTGTCATAAATTATGAATTTCGTGCCAAGAAAGTTTGACCTGTTGCAAGCGGAAGATGTAGAAATGAAAGCCGCGTAAGTATCAAATGAGCAACAATTAGTGAAGACAACAAATTTAACATTTTTATATCAACAATTCGAGACCAGAAGATGCTCAAATGTGTGTGTGTAAAGCATGTGACATAAGTACTAGCGAAGTATAAATAAACACATACCAATGAGCGCAGTAAAGGCAAAACTTATTTCCACACTATCAAAATCTAGGACACAGACCACCCAAATTTCAGTAAATTTCATCTTCAGGCCCTTAAGTAGAGGACATAAATATACAGACGATAAGACAAATATACATACTATGATACTACCAACACATTATGAAAGTACCACCTCTTAAATCTAAAAAACCAATTCAAGTCCTACGCTACAAAAGCTGAAGAACTTTTCTTCTGAACATTCAAGAAAGGTTGAGAAGTAGTCCTAAAATAGCATTACAAACCATCACACACCATTTTACTGGAAACAGCTTTTCCATTTCAATTACAACACTTTCAAGTTCTCAGGAGCTCCCAGGAGTACGTCAACAGCAGAAAAAGATATGCAAAAGGAGTATTGGTACTAAATGCATCGTAGCTAAAATCTATGAAGAAAGCCCAATACCATAACTTCATAGGTTGTACAGTGTACGAAGATCCAAAAAACACCATCAATCGGAAAAACGGTAACTAAAATATAATGGAAGAAAGCACAAAAAACTGGCAATATATTGCTGCAAATTACACCATACATGAAACTCACAATTCCCAATAGGCGCATCAAGCATGGAATTCAAATCGATTCGTTCTAGACTTGAAATTTTTCATGCCAAATTCTAAATCCAAGTACGAAGTCCGGATAAAACAGAAGAAGAGAGAAGCAAAAATTTGGGATGAAAAAAGAGGCAAGAATAGCATAGATCGTTTCAAAAGGGTCACACATTTTCTGACAGCATGAAAGGAGTAAAAATCCAGCGTGTTCACTCAATCTGCTGGAAAATATATTTTTCGACGTCTTAAGCTGCCAGCAATATGAGTATTCACTAAAATTATGAGGCTTTAGCAACCCAATGTTGAGCAGTGTAAGTTCTTAGAATCATAACTAACACCATTACCTCAGTTTTCCTATGTAAGTGCTACTTGATCTTGAAATGTTATCCGCATCCATGGAGATCACATACTCTGTGTAAGTAGTTCGCCGATTCCGTTTTGCAGAAAGAAGAAACTTCCCATTTTCAACAAGCACAGCTGCAAAAGGAAAGAAAAAAAGAACATTCAGGTAAAACTGACAAAGGCAAACAAGTGGGAAAACTAATTGAAGGGCATCAATTAATTGATACTTAAGAGTTTAGTAAGAATGATTACAGAAAAAAAATGGATCAATCCTAGCTCTATAGTTGAGCTTATCAGAGCTCAAGGTTACTGAATTCTCACTCCATTGCAATGCAAGTTTATTCAGCAAATACAAATGTTGAGCCACTTATCGTCCAAATTTAATATGTCTGGGTTTAAAGTTCTTTAGAATATGTCAAGACAACCACTGTTTAGGTAAAAAACATGATCTAACTGGAAGGTAAATTAAAACAAAGGCACAAAGCAAGATTGCATTCACAAGTGAAATTTCCAGAAACCAATATTAGACTCAGGACTGGAATTCTTATCCCACTGGAGAACAGTTTCATTTCATCAAACAGCAGATTCACATACATTCATGATTTAAGGCCTGAAGCCAAAAGGATATTAGCTTTGTTATCCATCATATATGTACTAAGTTCAACCATCTTAACAGCTGCATATATATTACAAAATCATGATTTAAGGCCTGAAGCCAAAAGGATATTAGCTTTGTTATCCAACGTATATGTACTAAGTTCAACCATCTTAACAGCTGCACATATATTACAAAATCATGAACTCACTGGTTGCACTTTTGCCCCGATTAAACAATGTCATGAAATAACGACAAACCAAATGCAAGCTGATTACACTCATTTTAACATGACTAGTGATCTCCACAGGACAGGTCAGGAACAACAAACTAAAAGTACACACACTAGTAGGATCAAACGATCATCAAGATCAATTTCTTACCATTACTAAGGCAAAGGAAAAGGTGATAAGTTAGATTAGCTTTGTCCCTCTTAATGTAGCACTGAACGGGTCCATCTCGATGCCCTGGCTGTAAAATAAGTATTTGATGTCATGAAAATGGCTCAATTTCAAAATACAATGCGGGCAGTTTTAAAAAACATCTAAGCGATAATGAAAAAAAGCAAGATGCAAAACCAGAAACTAGAAAACCCACCTGCTTCAGGGAGACTGGAAAAGTAATCTTTCCCGAACACTCAAGGCTCTGAACAATTTCCTTACACATTTCCCTCCATGACCTGCACACAGCAGCACATGCAACAACATGTTTGCGAGCGGGCCATGTGCTTTCACTTGCTTCTAACCTCTTAATCACATCGCAAAGAAGTTCTGGTGGGAGGCTAGCCCAGCAGCTATTCTGTATAACAATGGACTGGTGGTCATATAACTCATGAACTGCACCATGAGATTTCCCCCTGCGATGCCCAGTCAGTCGCAACTCAAAACTCCGCCTTGATAAGCTTCCAAAACCATCCCTTACATCACGAACTATGCTACGGAATGACATTTACCCTACTCTGGTCGCATATAATGTACTCCAAAGCTTTCTACTTAAGCCAAATGTTGACCAAAATCAATGGCATTTGTATATAGGCAACTGCATACACAAAGGGTTTTAGTTCAAATATATTTCTGCAAAGCTTAGGGACAAAGGAAAAGAAGAGACAAGGATGGATGAGGAAAAAGCACAAAGCCAGAAAAGAAGATTCCTACAAAAGCAAGCCTCAAATGGACTTAAAAGCATCCTAATATTGCAGACTAAAAGCAAAATGGTTTCAGCGCGCCTTTAACCACATTTTGAAACTGCAATGACATTAATCTTAAACCTACTTTCCAATTGTTTGAAAATAAAATAAGATAAAACCATGAAATGACAACCAGAATGGACCCCTAGGTCAAGTGGAAGTAATTTCCAGAAAATAAATTCCTAAAGCCAAGAACCAAGAGCAGCAACACATGCCGAAACATGCTACGGCTCTTGAAAGCATTAGCAAAATAGGTAATACTGGAAACACTTAACCGCAAAACACAGCCTAACCACGTAAACAACCGAATAGTCCAACAGTAAACAATCAGAGACTAGATTCACTGAAAGAGACCAACTATGGACACTTCACACAAGAATACAAGAACAAGACACAGCCTAAGCTCATAAAAATTCCAAAGCCCATGAGTCTCACAATCACACAAACAACTTTTGAGTAAAAACCCTATCAAATCCTTCTCCACTCCTTCATTTTAGACCCTAATCAAAGGGAGACCCTTTCTTTACTCGAAACTTTCAACCTCTCTATTTTGGCTTTCAAATTAAGGACTCTCCATTGTTGAATCTTTCACTCAAATCTATGCTTAAATCCAGCTTCGCACTCATATCAAATGAAGGTTTTACTCAAACTGAGCAAAAATCTAAGCTTTTTAAGGGCTGGAGCTCAAATTAGCAACAACTTCCCTGTCCAACCACAAGCAAATCCACAAACTAGCAAAACCCAGATGTCATTTCAACCCTTCTGACAGAACAATCAAAGAGGTGCACAGAGAACAACTAAAATCAGCCGAACAAAGCATCACGGAGTACTTTTAAAAAAAAATTTTAAAAAAAACAACATTTGTACCCAATTATAAGAATCTAAAAACCCCCCATGAAATCTAGAAATCAGAAGGGAAAAAAGCAAACATCTTTGGACATCTTGAGACTTGAAATTACCAAATTAGAGTTCAGATCAGATGTGTAACTAAGTGAGCTCACTCGCCTTCTATCAGAACTCCAGAGATTATCATCAGATCCTTCGCTTTGTCTCTTTCTCTCTCTCTCTAAAAGGGTAAGGCCCTCTTCTCCTCTCTCTCTCTCTCTCTCTCTCTCTCTCTCGTTTCTGAATCTCAATCCACGTACGCGTAAATACGGTTTAGAGAACTGTTTAGGAATTGTTAATGACAGATAATGGGGTTATTTAATTCCCGCTCTACACCTAATTAGTCCTTTTGTGGTGGTGTTTGGTTGCTTGATTGTGCTATACTCTCTACTCCCGGAAAACACTGGAAGGGGGTAAGACGGCAATGCATAATTGGGTTTAGATTTGGAATTTTTTCTTTAAAAAAAATTAACAAAGGCCGGTGGTCTAGTTTATGCAAACATCATTACCAAAAAAATCTGAGATTAAAATGTCATTGTTGTTAGATTAGAATATGTAAGTCCTATTTAAGATAAGATCACGATTTTTTATAAGAAAACGAGAAACAATTTCAGGATACATTCAAATCAAAATAGCTTTTATTGATGCCGGAAGAATTTAAAGTATTCCGTTAAGATTTTTATTTTTTAAGTACTTATTTTTCATTTCGCGAGATATATCATTCTTTCACAATACATCACTTTTAATTCAGCAAATTAAGTATTTATTTTAGTTAGTGAAATACACCATAAATGTCCTAACCAAAGAGGTGACGCAGAGAATCTATTACGTTATTTAACAATCAAGTGAAAAATGAATCTATTTCATATATTCTTTTTTTTATAGAAAAAAATAGTATTATTAAGTCGTTTAGAAACTGTAGAGACCCGTAAATTTCTTTTAAATTTTAATGTTTTATAAGTGGACAAATAATGGTTTAATGTGAAAATTATGGTCGTGGGCCAATGTGCAAATGTTTGAAAGATATGGGTGTTAGTGTAGTATGGTGTATATATATGTGTGCCAGGGAATTTTTTTCCCATTTTCTCCATCTCACATCTCTCTCTCTTGGCTCTCTCATCTCTCTCGTCCCTCTTGCTCTCTCTCCTTCACTCCCACTCAAAACCCACTCAAATTAACCTTCAATCTTTTATTCCTACGTGTGTTGTGGTTCGTATCTCGTGGGTCTTGCTCGGAGGAGGAGTATTCAGTTATTTTCGAAATTTGGAGAGCTAGGGCTTACTCAACTTGCATGGGTTCGCTTCTCGACTTGAGGTAGGGAATCCTATCTCTCTCTACATGTTTTATGGGTGATTTTGTGCTTGAGATCGTGTTTGTAATGTCGTATTTAAGCTTGAATCGAAATCCTACTGCTGTTGTAAGAATCGGTTGTTTTCCACTATTCCGACCGGTAGGCTTGTCCTCCCTACCGGTAGAAGATTGTTGCTTTGACCAGAAAACATTTTCCCTACCGGTAGGAACTTTTTACCTACCAGTAGAACGACTGAGAAATTTCGTCAAGCTGCTCAAACGTATAGCAGCTGCTCAATAAGCTGCCGGTATGCATCTTTCACCTACCGGTAGGACTAGTGCAACAAGTGTCTCGTCCAGATGTTGGTCTCAAAATTGGCCGGTAGGAATCTTTTACCTACTGGTAGGACTAGTGCAAAAAGTGTCTCGTCCAGATGTTGGTCTCAAAATTGGCCTCTTTGTGTTCGGTTTCTACCGATAGCAGTTTTCTACCTACCGGTAGGTCAAGTTCTATCGGTAGGACTTGCCTGCATGAACCTCCGGTAGGTTCGAAAGTGTCTCGTCTAGATGTTGGTCTCAAAATTGGCCTCTCTGTGTTCGGTTTCTACCGGTAGCAGTTTTCTACCTACCAGTAGATCAAGTTCTACCGGTAGGACTTGCCTGCCTGAACCTCCGGTAGGTTCAGCTGAAAGCAGCTGCTTCTTTGAGCTGCTGCAGTATCTTTCAGCTGCTTCCCTATATCTTTCAACTCACATGTCGAAGCCTTTCATTGACTCTAATGAGTTTGTTTACGCATCCTTCCAAGTGTTTTGGAGAGTATTACTCGTTTCTCACTTAGAGTGGCATCCAATGGACTATAGTGAACATGTCTAGGGATTCGGCGAGTAGTATTGCAATCCGTTCTATCTCTCGACTCGTAAAATTCTTAGATTCCTTTAGTACATGCTTTTATGGACTCTGAGTATGAAAACTAGATAACCGGGCATCGTAGAGTCTGGTCGTGGGTTAATACGTGGCTTGTGAAGGTACGGGGGTGTACTTAGAGGTACGGTGAGGACGTGTGGTGTAGTGGTATGCTTAAAGGAAAATGCGTGTATTAATTAATTAGTCAGAGTTTTGACATGGATGACAGTTTGGAAGTTTTTAAAGTGAAATCGATGTGGTAGATCGGTAGAGTATTTAGAACGCATAAAATGAAATCAATGTTGTGAAAGAACTGTTTGAGATGATATGACAACTTGTGTCCTCACGACTCGTCTAGTCTTTCAATCCTTTTGGCACTCTCCCTACGAGGTTTAAGTGTAGAAACTAATGGATAGAGTATTGTAGGATTATATATATATATATATATATATATATACACACACACACACACACACACACATACACGTGCGGGCTTAATACGCTTTGTCAGACGCGAGTGGGTAAACAAATGAAAAGGCATGAACGAGTATATTCGGGGAGTTCAGTAATGATTAATTGAAGTTTTGTGGTACAATCCATAGATAAATGACGAAATGGATTATGAAATGATGACGATTATGATAAGTGGGAGATGGGACCCAAGTGGTCGTTATTGAGGGAAAAGACTCGAGGTGACCCTGCGCTCGAGGGAACTAAACCCGAGGTGACCCAACTGACTCATATTATTGGAGGAAAAGACTCGGGGTGACCCTGCGCTCGAGAGAACTAGACCCGAGGTGACCCCAACTGATTATTGTTATTAAGGAAAAAGACTCGGGATGACCCTGCGCTCGAGGGAACTAGACCCGAGGTGACCCTAGTGATTATTGATGAGGAATATTGGATTAAAGGAAAAGGAAGGTTTGGCAATAAAGGGATTTAATGAAGATCAATATGGACACGAGAAAGATTATACTACCGTACGACGAATAATAAGATGTTTTGATTTGAATATAGACAAATGTAGAATGGCGTGAGTTTAATAATATAATTAGTTAAAGAAGTAAATGGCTAGTGACATTGATGTGAAGTCTAGGACCCTTAAGCAATAATTTGCAACTTGTTGGTAGTCACTTGTATTATAGGCGTATCTGTCCATACTCATTCATTCTCGATGTATGATTCATTCAAATTACAATATAGCTTGAGCTTAGAATTTTCTACTAGGCTAGTGTAACTCAACCAAATCTTTCTTTTCAGGTTCTGATGCCAGGCAATAGATTGCATGCATTGTGTGCTTGACAGTAAAAGACTTTTGGAAGCTAACCTCACCGGTTATTTCGTCATCTTTGTGAAGATCTCATTTTTGTTAAATATGGTTTTGTAAATAATTACTACTGAAATTTTCTTTTGACTAAAGTTGTAATTATCTAAACTTAAGGATTCGTTTGTAAATTAAACAGGTGAGAAACTCCTTTGGGTAACATATATGATATGCGAGGTTTCTCTTTTATTGAAATGTATTATTTAATTATGTTGAAAATCGAGGGCGTGACAGAAACACTAATCACACATGAAATTAAAATAAACGCAAGCAAGAAAAATAATTGTTGTCTAAAGACTAGAAAAAAAAAATTATAATATGAATGACAACTTTAACACAATACTATTCGTTAAGTACCTCTTTCATTCAATCAAACTAGAAAATTAAACACAAAAGGCAAAATTCTTCCTAAATCATTGTTCTGGTATTTTTTCAATATTATTTACTTTCCTAATGTTGTTTAGTTTTACGCCAGAATTTTTGAGATCGATCAATTAAATTTTCTTCTCAATTGGAGGCAACAAAAAAATAACAAAAATGTGAATCAATTTTAAAAGAAATTCATATAACACGACACTAAAGAAGAAACAAACAGCTGTTTCGAACTTTTTCGTCTTTGGCGAAAAGAAGGAGTACCCATTAATGAATTAGTGGTAGCACTAGTAATAATAGTTGTAAAAGCATATAAAATTAACAATGAATGAGATTAGGAATATGCAAACCTAACCTGTTCCTGTACAGCCGAGGGTCAATGGAAGATGGAAAGTCTGCCAACTCGGTAAAATGAAAGAAAAAAGTACTGTAAAAGTGTTGGGCTCGGAGTGATTTCATGGATTTGGTTACACAATCTCACTCCCTGTGACCGTTCTAAACAAAAACTTGCGGTTGCGATGTCGAATGTCATAAAAGACCTAATTGAAACCTTCGCTAACACCAATTCGTTTTATGAGTGATAGTGGAAAAGCGGTTCGACAAGTGATATCAGAGCTAGGAAGTCATGGGTTCAAGTCGTGGAAGCGTCATCGTGAGAAAGGGATTGTTGGGCCCAGAGTTGGTTACGCAACGTCACTTCGTGTGAGCGCTCTAAAAACAGATTTGCAGGTGTGATATTGAATGCCATAAAAGACTTAATTGAAGACATCCCTAACACCAATTGATTTTAGGAGAGATGGTGGAATGCGGTTGGACAAAAAGTCCTAAAGCATTACCCATTTTGTAAGATAGAAATTTTCTCTAGTGATTCAATAAGTTTGAGGAATATGAGAGAGAGAGAGAGAGAGAGAGAGAGAGTATCGGTTTGATACGCATGCACGTTCTATTTGTGTAATCCGACTAGTTAGAGCATCTACATTGTGATAAGTAAATGGGTGTGGATAAGCAAACTTAACAACAATTCTTAAAAAATACTCTACATAATAATAAACAAAGTTATAAGTTTTTTAGCAAATAACCAAATTTCACTCATTCCATAACCAAACTTAACAACTTTTACCAATAACCAAAACTTAATAACCATATTAAGATTTTTCGTAAACAAGTTCCAATCATGCATTCGACCGCATCTATTTAGGAGGCGCATGAGGGTGCGCAAAAATGTTTCCGACGATTGGCTTTTCAGTTTTGGAATCGTCTTGTCGAGAATAATAATTTGGTATGATCTGGTGCATGATTGAAACTCGTTTTCGATTGAATATATGTGCATGGTGTATTGTGAAGGGTTTTGTTTTGGTTAGGAATGCAAAAATAATCAATGTGGAGGTAGATATTGTTAAGTTTGATTATAGACTAAATGGATAATCAAATGCTGACGTGTCACATTTTGGTTATTTGTTTTGATTATTACGATGCTCTTAGAGACGTCTGAGAAGGAGCTAGCAATACATCGGTCTTTGTTGAACAGAAACACACACACATGATATACGAATAAGAAACAGTAAATAATCAACACACAGAATATACGTGGTTTTCCAAAATTGGGTACGTCCACGGGAACGAAAGCGGTTGTCTATATTTTTATTATCACTACAGTAGGGTTTACAACACAGAGTATTTATACCTACTTTATTCTCACCCTAATCCGGTATTTGGCCTGTATCCCAAAAATACCCCTGTACTGTACCAAACCATACCGCGGATCGGCCCAGTCCACTCCACTGGATCATCGGTGATTGGTTAGATGCCGTCGCTCCGCACCACTTCGATATCTGACCTTTTTCTAGAACTTCTTAGTATCTCTTCATATTAACATATAAGCTCGCAAGTTTTAACATTCAAGCTCTCTGATAGCTCCCTTCTTCTCTCAATTGGTGGTTGTTGCTATGGGAGAAGCTACTATTATTGTTGTTTTGCAAAAAAAAGTTTATGAACAGCGATGTTTTTTTCCTTCTTTTTTTGGAAGTTTTCGCTGAATCCTATTCAGGACTATTTTTCATGGTTAGTATAATAATAAGACTAGAGGTTACATATTTCTTTTTAATCACAATGTAATCCCGACAATCATGGCATGAGTTGGCAAACACATCTTCTATTGGTAGTCAATAAATTAAAATATCTTCTTTTAGTTTATATATATAACCATTCAATTCTGTTATCACAATTTCATACGATGAATTTAAGATGTTTCTTATTTTCTAGATCCGTTTGAATATAGAATACAAATTTTAAGTTTGAATTTTAATATAAACAATGTACAAAGGATCCTATCCTAACAAATAAATAAATAATCTTAATCCTTTAGGATTAATCACGCCTTGAATTTCAAATGTTAATCAAAAACTCATCCATCCGTATGAAAATTACGTATGTCAATCTTTTTTTAAAACTTCCCAAATCAGATAATATCACCATACGGTATTTGTTGTCCGATTCTCCTACAAACACGTACATCAACACTTGTCATCTCTCTCATAGTTGCACCATTGATCACATCGCGAGTGAAGAAAGGGTACGTGACAACTCCATCGCCAACTGATCTATGTGCGCATGGGGTGGGTATTATCTAGTTAGAGCATCTCTAACGGGAGATATTAAAAGTGAAGATATTAAATTATTTTGAATGCTTATGTGGTAATTTGACATCACGCTCCCCCCTCTTTAAACCTTTATGTCAAATTATTTTGAAAGTTTATGGTCAATTTTTGAAACTTGACAGTCTAGAGGTTGATGTCGAAGGTGACATGTTAGGACTTCCCTTCAAAGTAGGAATGGCAACGGGGCGGGGCGGGGCGGGTTTTTGCATACCCCGACCCCGACCCGAAAATCATTACCCGCCCCCGGCCCCGCCCCGACCCCGGCCGGGTTTTTTTGGGGTACCCCCGTTCCCGCCCCGATCGGGGAACGGGTTTACCCACCCCGCCCCGTAAAAATTTAAAAAATTTAAAGTATAAGTAAAAAAAGGTAAAAAAAAAAAAAACTAAATAAGAATAAAAATTATCTAGAAAATAAAACTTTTGAAATTATTTTTATGTCTTTTGGTATCACAGTCAAATTTAAACTTTTAATTGCAATCAATATTTTAGATACTTCATTCCATTTTTTTATGTGTAGAATTTAATGTAAATATTTGAAGAAAAATTTTTAAAAAATCCACTAAACACCAATAAATATCAATTTTTATTTCTTTTTAAAATTTAATTAGGCTACTTGACAGTAAGAGACATTGTTTTTTGGATTAATGCTAAAAAAATGAAATAACATGTATATAAGTATATATATACATATATAAATAAATACATATATATATATATATATAAGTACGCCGGGTCGGGGTCGGGTAATTTCGGGCGGGTATTTCGGGTCGGGGTCGGGGGGGGTTTAGGGGCGGGGCACTATTACCCCGAACCCTACCCGAACCCGGCCGGGGTTCATTTTTTTTACCCGACCCCGACCCGAAACCCGAAAATATTATAGAAAACCCGCCCCGTTCGGGGCGGGGCGGGTTCGGGGCGGGGCGGGTTGGATTGCCTAGCCTCCTTCAAAGTCATGTCATCTCCCTTCAATACTATGTCACTTTTGGCATGATAGAAGGCATCATGATTGGATGACGACTTAATGCCACAACTAGCCGTTTAATTGTCCACCTCAACTTTGACATCTCCCTTTGGAGATGCTCTTAGCCTTGTGAGTTTCTTTTAAAACTCCAAAGAACTAAGAAAAAGAAAATAATAATATGCATCGATCTGAAATCAAATGCTTAATTATATGCCGTTAATCACAAGGTCAAAATTACGTAGCATATTTTAGATGAACAGGGGATGCTTAAAAAAACTAATTAATCACGGCAGGACCTACGTCCGTATTCTTGAGCTAACAAAATGTATCTTCGTCGATTAAAAAAAAAAATCTGATATTTCCACCATAATAAAAAAACAATATTTTTCTTTATATTCCCTTCCTTACACCTCTTACCCTTTTTAAATATTTTCTAAGCTGGTATGTGAGGAAGTAGTTATGAATCATGTCTTTTAAAATCCATAGGCTAACATCCCACTTGTTTAATTAACAGTATCTTAATTAAATACAGGCCAACACAACACTTGTCTAATACGCGGTTAGTTAAAAAAATCAGCGGTTACCTACCTGGATTAATGCAGGCCAGATTGTTTATATGCATGGGAGTTGAGACAGTACTGATCCAATGAATAATTATTGGTTTAAGCCTTAAGGCATATAAGGGCGTCTTTACCAAATTACGGTAAGGGCTTTTCCTTTTCTCCCATTTTCCGACCAAATTTTGATGATTCGAGCCGTTCAATGTGTTTAAAAAGTGATTTTAAAGGTACTCGCAAGAAATCAGCAAAAAAATGACTGGAAAGGGCTTGATTTAAGAAGTTTTTATTTGAACCATTCGATAAAATAAAAACAAAAACTGCTTGGATCAAGCCTTTTTCGGTCTTTTTTTTTGCTGATCTCTTATGTGAACCCTTAAAATTACGTTCTGAACATATTGAGCGGCTCGGATCATCACAAATTGGTCTTAAAAGGGATGTCCTTACCATAATACGGTAAGGACGCCCTTATTAGAAGATTGGTATATATCTCACTGTATATGAGTCTCCTTCTTATGAGGGATCCCTTACTTAGCTTAAGTACGGACCTCATAGATCCAGATCGGATTTCGATGATCCGAGCCGCTCAATGTGATCAAAACGTGATTTTTAAAGGTACTCGTGAGAAATCGTCAAAAAAAAAAATGGCTGGGAAAGACTTCATTCGAACAGTTTTTTATTGAACGGTTCAAAAAAAAATTGCTCAAATCAAGTCCTTCCCGGTCATTTTTTTTGCCGATTTCTCGCGAGTATCCTTAAAATCATGTTCTGATCATATTGAGTGGCTCGGATCATTGAAATTCAATTGGGAAATGGGAGAATTGGAGAGGTCCGCATTTAAAGAGCTTATTTAAGATCCTCAAAGAAAGTTCACTGTGTGTGTGTGTATATATATATATATGTATGTATGTATGTATGTTTCAGTTAGGTCACCCTCTTTAGTGCAAGTGGGTGAATAGAAGGATCTCTAAAAAAACTGAAATCTCCAAATTTTTTGATGACATCTTGCAAAATTGCTTTCTTCTTTCTTCTTCTTTTTTGGGAGGGGCAGAATCAGCTCTGACTTTTTGAGTTTAAAGAGACGATTAAAGACATGGTCATTTTTTGTTAGACTATTATAAAGAGTACTAAAGTAGAAAAGGGCCCTAATATTTGTAAATTTTAGGGGTCTTATAGCGGCCGCCCCTTTTGCCTAGGGCCAACTCTAAGGGCTATGGTACATACAAAATTGCTTGTTTTTGTTTTATTCATTTACATTTTTGGGATGGAAAAATCAATTTTCTGTAACTTTCTATGTATTTAGTTACTAAGAAAGTTGTAGGACTTGCAGTTTCAACTTTCTCACTAGAAAACACTTTATTGCACAATAGGTTTTGCCAAAAGGAAAGAATTTTTGTTTTCCTGCAAGATTTATTGTGAAGAGAACACACACATAAAAATAAATTTCATTTTCTTTTACTTCACCTCACTTCAGTACTTTTCCTAGGAATCTATTTCATACACAATATTTCCGACAACTGAACGGAACCAAACGTTTGTCACACAAGCTTTTCCGTGTTTTCGGAGAATTGCAAGTAAAAATATGCCCAACCTGAAAACGCTACCAATTTTTTTTTTTTTTTCTAATCACCAAAAAAAAAAAATTACTAGCCCTAGAAAAATGCTTACCTGATTTTTAAAGAAACAAAGAATATTTCTGAAATAGGAACCAAACAAAATGGGGTCCCCTTGTTTGAACTGGAATTTGCTAGTAGGATTAGCAGGCCTCTTAATTATGAGTGGACAATTGTTCCCCTCCTAGCTTCTAATGGCTTTCCATGGGTGTTGGTTTTCTGTGACAAAACCTACATGGATTTATCTCCTTCCGTATGGGTGTGGGGATACCTTTTATGTTGTCAAGAAAAAAACTATGAGTGGAAGAAGCCCGAGTTGCATCAATCGTGAGGCAGCCATTGCTTTGTTTTTTTTAGAACTCATCTTTTTTGGATTCCATGAATTTAATTAGTACAAAGAAAAATATCCTATGAGCAGGGATACTTTATATATGAGAGTCCTCTTTGGTCCGGTCTTTTTTCATGAAGTTGAATTTCAACAATTAAACAGTTATTTTTATATACAACACTTGCGTACCAAAAATATAGTTGTTTCTCACCATTCTTGTAAACGTAAATAGTTGACAAATAATGCTAAAACATTAGTATATATAATAAAAATACCTTATAATTTATAGTATTCTAGTCGTACCCATATTTCATTGTAGACATTTTAAAATCCCCATGTCCATATCATATCGTATCCATACACCATATCTGTGTCCATGCTTCATAAAAATTGACAATCGATACGACTTAAAGAAAAACATCATATGGCAGATTAAAAAATTCAAAACATCGTATTCACGTACAATATACATCACTAATTTTAATTTTTGATGCCTTTTCTTAGTGTTTCCATAGGTAATCGTGGCATGGACTCTTTAAATAGAGGTGCACTTACACCAGCTGGCTTGATATCAAAGTCGGCTTTAGACAATTTGAGACTCTAGAGCAAGAACATTAGAGTACGAGGTTTTTCCTCCTCATTTTTCTACTTCTCTTCCAGCGTTGTAAGTTCTTCACCCCATCAATATTGTGGCATCAGGTCCTCCCTCCCAAATACATTTGAATAAGTAGGGATATGAGGTGACAAACATCATTCAAACCCTAGTTTCAACTTTTGATTCTGTAAAACACTCCTACTGTAGAGAGCATAAAGAAATGTGGAGGAACAAATCACATCCATGAACTGATTCCATCTCATTTTCTGATTTACAATAGCAAGTTGCAACACAAAGGAAAAGGAATACTACATGTTTATGGGCCTTAATGATACTTTCATATACTTGGGGGCCTAGAGTATGCTTGCATGCATTAGTAGGGGCTCATTGGGCTCAAGTGTGTACTAAAATTGCCGATAAATGCTGGGCAGGTGTAGCCATTTCTGGATATCCATTGGGCTCATGCCCATTAAAATCTTGACAAGATTTTGTAGCCCATCTTTTTGTATTTCATCAGAAGTGGTCCAAAAATGTTTTAGGCTGGGTCACATATAAGAGAAAATGACGGTACAGGACGTGTTTTGATAATTAATACCCGCTAAGGACATGCTGATAATATTTGTTAATGCTAAAAATGTCTTTGGCGGATATTAATTATCAAACACGTACTTAGCTATCATTTTCCCCACATATAATCCTTCCGGTCTGCACCCGCTCCAAGCCCTCACTCTATGTATTTGCTATTTCTTTTGGAATAAAAAAAAATGTATCATGGTCATTGTCCAACAATTTATTGGTCTTCGGGCACTGTTATATAGCCCTTACGATAATGTGCAATGAAAAAAGGTATTGGGGTAACATGTGGCGATGCGCCAAAACTACAAAATAATTTTTCGTTCTTCACACTTTATAGAAGATTAGAAGAAGATACTGGGGGCAGTGGCCCAAAAGAGCGGTGACGTTTTAAAGTACTCTTATTAGAGTTGTGACAGTTGTCATTAGTAAAGGGAAATGATGACAAAAAAAAGAGTGCACGATTATGAAGAGAGCATAAAAATCATTTTTCTTGATAAATTTTTTGATCTTACGTGTCTATAAAAGATGAACTTCTAGTATATGCGATGCGATAATTACCCTGCACACGTGTAAAATACACAGAAAGTCTACCCACACAGCAAATCTGTGCATAGATTGTGCACAAATTTTGTTGTGGAGCCCACCACGGGTCCGACAAAAATCATCCGAGTCGTTCATTAAATGTAAAACATTTTTTCAAGGGTCCCCGTAAAAAATAAGTTCAATCTGATACCTATAGATATTCGATCCAACCATATAACTTTTCATTATCCGGAAATATGAATGAAAAGTTAGATGGTTGGATGAAGCACCTATAAGTATTGGATTGACCTTATTTTTTACGGGGGCCCTTGAAAAAATGTTTTACATTTAATGAACGGGTCGGATGATTTGTGTGGGACCTATGGTGGGCCCCACAACAAAATCTATGCACAATCTGTGCACAGATTGCTGTGTGTGTAGAACGGTTCTAAAATACAACTTCTAAGGAAATAAGTATAAAATCTAGTATATGCGATGCGATAATTACCCTGCACACGTGTAAAATACAACTTCTAAGGAAATAAGTATAAATGTGATTTATTGTAAGAGAATGATCTGTCTCGTAAAACGAAAAATAAATACTTAAAAAATAAAAACTAAGCAGAACAGGGCCTAAAATTGCTTGCTGATAATATCATACTATTTGAAATTACCCATTACATGCAGGTTCCACTCACAAAACATTTGACACCAAATTAATCGGAGTTTCATGCAAATAATCAGAACCGTTCAATTTGTTTAAAACATGTTTTTAATAGTTCCTATTAAAAATTAACTCATTCGGATATCAGTAATTACTTGATCGGTTCATTAAGTTGTTTCTTGTCAGAAATCAACTGAATGAACTGATCAAGCCATTACTGACAGTTTGACATCATAATGAGTTGATTTTTTACAATAGCCAGTAAACATATTTTAAATAAATTGAACAACTCCGATTATTGGCATAGGAATCCTACAGAATTGTCCCCTACATGTAGCCCGGATTTATATAGCTGCCAGCACACTAACATAAGGATCTAGCGTGCGTGTGCGCGCGCGCGCGCACACTCTCTCTCTCTCTCTCTCTCTCTCTCTCTCTCTCCTATCCTATTTTTCTCTCGGATTTCTCGGCAGCTAAACAGGACTCCTGATGAGGTCATAGTTTCTTGTGATGGAGGTAGCAATTGGTGTCGCTGTACAGTGGGGTGTGGCTGCTGTGGTGTTGAGGTTCTAGGCCGCGGTCTTGATCGATATTTTTGGGGGGCTGAATTTAGGGGTGTGAGTCCATTCCAATCGAGACTTTCTTCTGCACATGAAACAAGTCATTCTTGTCATTTCCCTGTGGGTCTAGTTTAAGAGATGGTCAATTTTTTGATAATTTGAGACCATCCAAGATAGCTTACTATTGAAGTTAGCTTGCTATTGAATCCAGATAGTACATTTTTCATAACAGTTTTGCTAGCTATCGCCCATTAGATGGTGAATAAGGCACATATAATGTCAATGAAGTTAGTACTATTACAATACATGTGACGTATACCGATACATATCTACAAATATCGATATAAATTGTAGGGTACTAATACACCTTTTATATATACATTATTTACCACCCTAAGAGCAGTATCCTAACTCTTTTCATATCTAGTATTGAATAGAAGGAACAACTTCTTGAAACTTTAACAATCGATTAATATGGATCTGAAGGAGCATAGTGCCGCTCTAAAAGACCAAAGTGACAACTTAAGAGTAAGTTTTGTTGGCAACGTTTGTAACCTTCCATTGCATGTTACATATATGCAAAGATGCATACGCTCTGATACCATGTCAAAAAGGTGAATTGCTAAAGCATTAGAGATGGGAGAGAGGGGGAAGGGTGAAGGTTGGGCAACAAAGAATCAGAGAAAAAACACTTTGAGCTGGGAATTGTAGAGTTCAGACCAACATAAGAGGAACAGATCAACTGTCACCTTAATGGAAAATATACCGGAGGAAATGTATGAAGAAGCTTTGCTAAATTTGCACAATTCCCCTTCATGTATGGTTACCTGATGCCATGGAGGGACCTACTCCTAAGGAGACTATCCAAAACTCTTAGGAACACCTTGTTCCATTGGGATGGACCTACAGATAATTATCTTGAAACTATAGTGCATATCACCCTTATCCGCCAAATGACCATACAGAGCATGTCATGAAGTGCCATATTTAGGGTTTCGAATCAACGATACAGGTTTTCATTGGCTGACCTTACAACAAGTTTTGCTAGGATACCCTAATCCACGCAAATAGAAAGTAAATGAAGAATTTTAATGCAGGGAAAAACCGGCCCACACAAGTTACTTAACATTGAATTAAAATCAGAGAGGTCAAAACAAAAATATAGAGGACTGATATCTTGATTAGTTGTCCTTTTCCATATAAAAAATATTTTAGCGAGCCTCTAGGTCAGTCATTGTCACTTCATTAATGCTTGGAGAAATTTGAACCGGCGAACTTTCATGGGTCTCTTTGGAACTCCTCTCAATATAAAAGCCAGGTTGCTTGGGTTGGGGCAAAGCGACAGTATCTGAAACCAACATTAAGACCACAGATGACATAGTCGGCCTGTCTTCAGGGCATTTTTGCACGCATAGGAGACCAATCTGTATACATCTCAACAGCTTAGACATTGAAATTGAACCCTTCTCTATCGCTGGATCTATTAATTCAAAAGCCTTTTCGTCAATCCAAAGTTTCCATGCCTGGAAATGGCTCAATATAGTTAAAAATTAAATATCGAAAATTATGTGGTTAGTGAAAAGGCTATCAGGTTCTTCGTGTATGAAGTATGAACTTACATGTCCAAGAAGGTTTAGATCATGGTCTGCGTGATGGAATTTTCTATTCATTTTGCCACTCATTATCTCCAAAACTATGACTCCAAAGCTAAAAATATCTGATTTTGTTGAAAATAGGCCATCGATTGCATATTCGGGAGCCATGTAACCACTGCATAACATTACAAACAGAAATGAAAATTTGGTGCTAAAAGTTATTATGCATAAAACTGGGAACATGACTTAGATCACGTACTAAGTTCCGACCACCCTTTTTGTTTTTGCAGATGACTGATCACCTCCAAAAGCCCTAGCCAAGCCAAAATCTGAAATTTTGGGATTCATCTCACTATCAAGTAGCACATTGCTAGCTTTAAGATCCCTATGAATGACTCTCAATCTCGAATCTTGATGAAGATAAAGAATCCCCCTAGCAATCCCGATAATGATATTTAGGCGCCTACTCCATGTGAGCAATTTACTTTGTGTTACGTCTGCAATTTCATGAAATTCATAACACTTTTAACTAGTTCATTCTTGGTCATATAATGAGATAAACTTCTGTTAAATTAATATACTTTCCAATTGATAAGTATGACTTCCTAAGAAGAAAAAGAGAGAGAGGAAGGTTTATTGGGCAAACCAAAAATGAAGGAATCCAAGCTTCCATTAGGCATGTACTCGTAAACTAGCATTCGTTCTTCTCCAAGAATGCAACGTCCCAAAAGCTTAACTAGATTACGGTGCTGAAGTTTGGCGATCAAAATAACCTCGTTTTTGAATTCCTCAAGACCTTGTTTGGAGTCCCTTGAAAGCCGCTTGACAGCTATGTCTTTTCCAGTTGATAAATGCCCCTATGTTAGTCAACACAAGAGTCATTTTCGTAAAGACTACTTCTAAGTCCTCGGCTGTTAGCTCTCTTTTAGAGAATTTTAATCGTTCCACTTTTTTATGGATTCAATCATAAAAAAATAAATTTACCTTGTAAACAGAGCCGAAACCCCCTTTTCCGATTTTATTTGTATCAGAAAAGTTGTTAGTTGCCTCTGCAAGTGTGAACATATCAAATATGGGCAGTTCAACATTTTCTTGATCACTGTCTTGAATGTCTATCCCTGCATCATTGATTGCAAAAAAAAGAGAAAATATCCAGCTAAATGAGTTCAATACTCTGTGACCCAGACATGAGGATGGGGGGTCGGCCCCAGTGTGATTCTTTTTTGATAAAACCATGTACAAAACTGATGTTACAAATACTAATGGAAAACCAAATTCTTCCTAAACATTTTCATTGGGATTGATATACCTGCCTTCGAACCACATGTTCTGTATACAATTATGTAATGTTACAACGATTTATGTTCTTATACAACCAAAACGTAACATGAGTACAAAGACATAAGATAGCGCATCGTAAATGCCGATTAATTGCTTACCTCTTATTCGCTTCTTCATCACCAACCAACAAACTAAGGTGATAATGTGGACGAACGTCAAGACAACTGATGTCGCCACAATGGTCACTTTCCTTCGCTCTAGTCTTCCAGATTTCATATGTTGAGCTAAATAAAATAAAAACATTGGACATTGATTCATTAAATTACAAGCTTTACTCATATTCATTTGCATAAATCACAGGGTTATTCATTTTAGATGCTTCGTGCTTATAGGGTTATTCGAAAATCTTTTTGATAGACTACGTTTGTTGAAATTTTGTCTGCCCTATATAACCTCCATAGTCCCAGTTGTTCTGCATTTTACTCTCGTTAAATGTTGGTATAATGTGCTGTCCAAACAACTCTTAATATTTTGGGTCATGTTGTTTTTTTGTGTTGGGCCTTTTCTTTATTATGTGTTTTGTTTAGTTAGCCCAAGGCCCAAATCTTTGTTCAATGTAGATACGGGGCTGTAAGACTTTTCTAGAAGTGAATGGAAATGAAAAATATCTGTGCTTCCTCTCCTCCGTTGCTCTCTGTTCCTTCCCTGAAAAAACCACTTCCTTGGTAAATTGTTTGTGTGTGTTTAGTTCACTAATTTCCCCACTAGTTAATCATAGGCTTAGGTAATCTCAAGCTAACATTAAATAGCCTCAGGCCTGAACGGCGTTGAAAAATGCAAAATTTTATTTTTACCGGAATTTGTATAAAGAATCTTCAATTAGAACGGTGTATTTTTGGTTTGGTGTAAACAATTGTACAATTGGGTTTAGGACAGGACAGGAATAGCAAACTATGCGCCAATTGTTGGCCTGGATTAGTAGCATACTAGCACCCTTTTTGTTGCCCTGGCTAGTGAACCCCCTGTGAGATAAGGAATCAACCAGTACTAAAACTCAGCATAAAATGACATACCTAATTCAACCGCATCAACTCGTACATACAAGTCTAGTCCACCGTTAGGGAACATTTTCATGTGCCTTCTCACATCCATCAAATTTTCATACCAAGTGATGCAGTTCGCCCTTGCTCCTCCTTCTGCTTCACTCGTGTAAGCCAGGCAAGAACAGTTTCTCAAGCACTGATCCTTGCACTCAGGCTCACTCAGGCTCATTGACACACGTGCCTTGGATGTATCTGGAATTCTTGCATTTGCAACCTTGACAAACCCTTCTTTGTTTCCACACATGGAAAGTGCCTCACGCTTCTTGATGCACCCTGCCGATGCATCCCGCAGGTACCACTGCTCTACCGACCTGGGCTCGTATCCCGGAAGGCACGTGCACTCAAACTCTTGCCCGTTATTTGAGTCGCAGTTTCCATAAGCACCACACCGGCCATAATAAAAGCATTGGTCGTCAGGGACCGAATAGAACTCGACCCATCTGTCGACCCATGTCAGCATTTTTAAGGAACCCAATTCATCGACAAAATGTATCCACAGGTTCGACGCATTGATCGGGTTGTAAACCGCATAGAGTTGGTCGGGATTGTTCACGTAAGTTCCATTGATTATGGAACTTGCCGTGAACTCAGCCTTAGCACTACTATGGCGTTTTAACCATGCGGGTATCCGCCAGAATCGGGTTGAGCCCTTGAATAGAATCAATTGAGGAAACTCATTCGGTTCGACCCTATAGGAGTATTCTCCTGTACCAGGATCGTCTCTCGACTTCCACGATGTGAGAGACCATTCAAGACCGGTCCTCCGATCCAACCCGAGCTTCATGTTTGGCAGCAGGGTATTCGTAGGATGATCAAAACTTTGCCAAACAACACCACCACTCCCACTATCTCCTTGGAACAACACCAAATTCCCCGAATCCAAGAGTCGAGCTGAATAAGAAACCGCTGATGCATGTGTCTGCCAAAGGGTACGATTTTGGGTATTATCGCCGATGACAAGGTTTCCATCCCGGCTGAGGGATAGAACTCCGGAGGTACCGTTGATTGGGCTATCTCTATTGGCCACCCAAACAATAGTTTGTTCTGAAATCTTGTTATACCATATTCCAACATACCTGCGACTGGAATTTCCCGGACTAAAAAACCCAAGTGCGAAGGTTTCACCACTGGATACCAAAACGTCGCCGTCCTTCATGGATTGGGTTGGAGTTATGGTGTCATTAGGAGTGCAAAATCTGAAGTAGAGAAATGGAAGCAGTAAAATGAAGACCCAGTTTTTGGGACTCATCGTTTTTGGTTTGTGATTCAGTCTGAAGTGAGGTAGGTACGTATACACTACTGAGCAAGAAAACATGGTATAATATATAGCAGAAGGTACAGTCAAATTTTTTGTAATTGAATATTCTTGTAATTGTCAATTCCATATGCGAGAGACGTGTGGGGGTTAATTGAAATTGACTTGAAATTGTTGAAAGATACGTGGGTTGATTGAAGGTCCTTGATTAGTTGATTGAATTAATGGGTTGTTGGAAAAATGGGTTTTTTTTATTAATAAATTAATAGCTAACTTTGGTAGCTAATTCAACGTAGAAACTCATTTTATCAAATGGGACCACTTGGGATAATGTTCTCTAATGTGAAGAGATTAATGTTCAATATTTACTTAATCAAAACCATTTGAGAGTGAATACGAAATTGACTTCATAAGTAATAATCACTTTAATTTTGGTTGTAGTATGGAAGATCCACGTTGATTTGTAATGTGTGAAACAAAGAGTATATTTCCCTAGTGTGACAATCGAAAAGAATAAGATATTGATTTGGATAAGGAAGTTGGGTTTGACCCATTATATATATAGGGCCGGTTCTGCTCACAACATTTGACACAAATGTAATCGGAGTTTCATGCAAATAATCAGAGCCATTTCCATTTGTTTAAAACATGTTTTTAAGAGTTCCCATAAGAAAATGAACTCATTTGGATATCGGTAAGGGCTTGATCGGTTTATTTAGTTTTATCTTGTAAAATTTGACATGAATCAACTGAATAAACCGATCAAGCCCTTACTCATATCCGAATGAGTTCATTTTTTACAGAAATTCTTGAAAAATGCTTTAAATAAATTGAATGGCTCCGATCATTTGCGTGGAAGTCCCACACAAAACCGTTGAGGATGCAGACAACTTTCAGCAACAGAGTTCAGCAACAAAGGTCTGTGACCAGCGCGGAGAGTTCCGTGACAGGTAGGCAGGCGGTCAGGCTCGCGGCAGGTAGCGTGCCACAGACAGGCTCGCGGCTGAGATGGGCCGTGGGCCGCGGCCCAAGTTGGTTGGACGGGTCCAGCTAGCACTTAGGGTTTGCCTATAAATATTAGTTACTGTATTCATTATTTTTCGAGTGAGGTTGCACAAAGAGAGAAAATTTCTAGAGAGAGTTTCTAGTGAAAGAAAGTGCAAGAGAAAACTTTTCTCAAAGAGGAAAGAGAAGACTTGTAATCTTTCGTTTTCGTTCGTTCATAGTGGACTGGTGTGGCTCCCGGGGACGTAGGCAGGTTACCGAACCTCGTATATCTGTGTGTTCTATTTTTCTGTTCCTCTTTTTCTTCCTTTTCTCTGGTTTGTTTTCTGTGACGATAGTATTCTAAGATCCTGAAGTGTTTTTTTGTTCGTTGTGAGTCGAGTGTGAGGCTCTGATTTCCCAACAACTTATGTCAAATGTTATATGAGCGGAACAGGCCTTATGGGAAATAGTTCTTAATCAAAATTATTTGCTTCGAGGATATCGATTACTAACCTCGATTGCCAATTTCCGAAATCCTTAAATTGGCCAGTACGTTTCTAAAAACCTCTAATCTGTTTATGCGTCTATTTGATAGTTGAAATCTGTTTTTCATTTATTTATTTCCAGAATTTTGTGAACCCCGGTTCCCACATATCGTTAGAATATTCTTGTATTTGTGTTTAGCTTCTCGAAGTTACGGATAAGGCTGTTAAATGAACCAAGCTACTTTAGTTCGAGCTCGTATATAGTTATTCGATAAAAGCTTGAACATTTTTTAAAAGTTAGTCAAGGTTTCAAACCAAGCTCGAACAAATTAATATTTGGCTCGTTCGGCATGCACGTCATATATAAAAAGTTCAAACTACTCGTGATTGGCTCATGTTTGACTTGATTAAAGCTCGTTTGAGATCGGTTTGCCCCATAAACAATCTAAGATCGAATATAAAATGTGTAGTAGGCCGAGCAAGAGTGCTTGCGCCGTGCGTATATGAGCCGTGCCATTTACTATCCCCAGGAGGCCGATCCGTCCCAGCTATTTTGGTGAAAGGTTCGGCTGTGCCGACGGTGAATTACCAGTACACGTTCCTCTCTCTGTAGGTCGGGATGGTTTCGTCGGTACCGTTAATCGTCGGCCTCACGCTCGGTGTTGAACGAACGTGGGCCACGCTTCCAGCTCACCCACGTGGTAGCAACGGTTTCGGTAGTGACGTCGTCCTAATGATTGCCTTAAATGGCGTGAGGGCACGTGAAGGTGCCAGCTCGTGACCCAAAACGGTTACAGAAACCCTAATATGACGATGGGGTGATGTCAGCCGACACGTGTCGAGCATCGGTACAACCTTGGAAACCAAGCTAAGGAATGCCTATAAATATGCCTTCATGCCTCCTTGAAGAAGGTACGCACTGTTCATTCAAAAACCCTAGCTGTTTCTTCTTCTCCTCTTTGAAGCAATACTGATCCTTGCACCGGAGGGCCATTCCGGAGGACCTCCGGTGTGGTCTTTAGTCGTGCTTCATTTTGCAGAACGAAGAGCTGGACCTGGGCCAATTGGCGAGCCAACCGGATCGGAGTCCCCACAATTTGGTGAACCCGACGTGAACTTCTTTCTGTACGCGGCGGCTCCTCCGTGTTTCCTCCTCTCCATATTTTCTTTGCCCTTCATTAACGCCCTTTCACCGCCAAGATGGGCGGCCAACCACCTCCTTCCCATCCTTCACTGCTACTCCATTCCGAAACTGGAGTAAATACCGTTTCTCCCTCCCATCCTCCCGGCTTCACGCCTCCAAAAGCCAGCACCTCCATTCCACGTCCAGAAGGCCTAAGTGACGATGCTCTGGCTTATGTCCAGATGTTGGAACAGCAGCAAGAGCAAACAAACGCGGATGTTGCTATTCTCAAAATGGAGATGGCCCGACTTAAGGCAGCTAACCGTCCAGCCGCCTCTCATTCTGACTCCCAGGGACGTCGCCGACGGCGAAACCTGCCTCCACCTCCTCCCCTTGGTGACAATGATAACCCACGTCGTATCTCCGTCCACGATCGTCTGGATCCACCACTCACGGCCACTCGGGTCGAAGGCGCCGCTCGCGTTGGGCAGCAGCGTCCTTCGATCCACAAACGCCTAGGTGGAGGAATCAGTTTGGGCGGCGCAGACGGAAGACAAGAAGGCAGTACCCATACCGTGTACTCCAGCTCAACGGCTGGTGACGAATACTCTCAGGGTTCCCAAAGCTATGATACGGTTGAGCTCCTGGACAATCCCCAGGCACTGGTTCCCTATGACTCAGGACGGCGAAAAAGCCGAGCATCTCGTAGGAACGGGAAAGACCCTCTGGAGTACGCCACTGAACCCGACAAAGCTCCCAAGAAAAGGGACACCGACCGACGCTCCACTGATTCTCGAAGCACACAGCCGCTACATCGAGAAAGAAGTATAAGCGTAGTTGTTCGGCAAAACAACGATCCATGCCGCCGCAGGGTCTATCGTACCGAACGACAGCCTGAAAACCCCCAACGGCAGTCGCCTGAAACGGGTAGACGAGACTCGGGTAGGCGTCGGTACGAGGATATGACAGATAAGGATGGGGATCACCGCCTTTTCAAGCGACACCGCAACGACCGTGATGGACGTCCCCCACGGCCGACGCATGAATACCAGTTGAGAAAGTTGACCGAATCTCCATTCTCTGCCAAAATTCAGGCGACATTGCCGAAGGTCGGAATGCACCTCCCAAAATTCCAGAAGTTTGACCCAAGCACGACGGAGGCCTATACACACCTCATCAGCTACCGCAGTACCATTTCCTGCGTGACCGATGATGACGCAATTATGTGTAAGGCCTTTCCCTCCAGCTTGGGCCGCCTCGGCTTACTATGGTTCAACCAACTGGAAGCAGGGTCCATCCACAGCTTTAAAGAACTTGAGCGCGCCTTTAACTACCGTTTCATTACAAGTAACAAGCAAGCAAAGGAAGAGGACGCCTTGGCACAGATGAAGAAGCGACCCGGAGAAACGCTACGGAAGTACGCCGAGCGATATTGGCAGCTTTTCAACGAAATACCGGGTGTGGATCAATATTGGGCCGCTAGAAACTTCAAAAACGGGCTGGAGACTGGGAGTAAGATTCTGGACGAACTCGCGATACGGGCACCCCACGGAATGAACGAGCTCATGCGGACGGTTGAACAGTTTTGCTCTTACGAAGAATTCTTGGCCGAACGAGAGCTGCAAGGCGGGCAGTCATCCACTATCTCTCCGAGCCTTCACGTTCCTACTCCGCAGTTGGCTGTCCCAAAGCCGGCAGTCCCGTCACAGCCGAAGAAGTAAGTGAACACTGTGAAGGTCGCGAACAAGAAGGCTCCGAAGGCTCACGATTACGTTGCCGAGACAACAGTTTTCAAAGAGCCGATCTATTTCCTCCTTCGAACTCTGGAGCGAGAACCCTTCTTTGTCTGGCTGAACCCCCCCAAGTTGAACACTGAGGACGGCAATGACAACAGTCGAAAAAGGTGTTCGTACCACAATGAGCTCGGTCACTACACGACTGCTTGCGCCCCTTATAAGGCGCTGTTGGAAAACTTAGCAGCCCAGGGGCTTCTCGACGACCACATTGATTGGACAAAAACGCCGAGGCGACAACAACACACTGGCGGTCAAAACCCAATTCCTCGGCCCGTCGGAGTAATCAATGTCATTCATGGGCCAGCAACCAAGGGAGTCATCCAAAAGATTCGGCAGGAACTAGACATTGCCAAAAGCTCTCCCCAAATTTTATCTGTCGGTCATGCCCCCAAGCGACTGAAGACACTTGAACGCCCTTGGTCAATCACGTTCACGGAACGAGACCTCCAGCGCGTCCAGCAACCTCATAACGACGCCCTTGTAGTCACGGTCCAGATCTCAACTCATTCTGTTAAAAGGGTCCTTATAGATCAAGGAAGCTCGGCCGAAGTAATGTATTTACCGCTATTCAAGGAGCTTAATCTCCCGGAGTCATCCCTCGTTCCCGCCGAGGTCCCCCTAATCGGCTTCAGTGGAACACCAGTTTGGCCCATTGGCAAAATTAGCCTTCCTGTAGTTACAGGCTCGGTTTGCACAACCATGGAATTTGTAGTCGTCGACGCCCCAAGCCCTTACAACGCCATCCTTGGACGCAATTGGCTCCATTCCATCAAAGCCGTCGCTTCGACCTTCCATCAGGTGGTACGCTACATTGGGGCCGATGGCCACCAGGAAGACCTTCTGGGAGATCAGTTGCAGGCCAAACAGTGTTTCGTATCTGCCGTCGGCAAAGCACCGAGCCCATCCCGTGTTCATTGGGTTGAGGTTCCAGACAAACCCGTCCTTGAAGACGTTGGTTGCCCCGCCGAACAAAAGTCCATCGAAGATCTCGAGAAAATTCCGATTAACGACGATTCGTCGCGGTACTTCTTACTCGGATCCGAACTGCCCGCGGACGAACGAAGGGAAACCTTCGACTTTTTGCAAAAGCACATCGAAGTCTTTGCATGGTCGCCATACGACATGCCAGGCATCGATCCACAAGTTATTCAGCACTCCCTCAACGTTTCAAAGTCTGCGAAACCGGTGATTCAACGGCCAAGACGATCCGCCGCATTTCATGCCGACGCAGTTAACGAAGAGGTTGATAGGCTACTTGAAGCCGGGGCCATCAAAGAAGTTCAGTTGGCTCGCAAACCCCGTGGTGGTAAAGAAGAAGAATGGCAAGTTACGCGTCTGCGTCGACTATACCAACCTCAACGATGCCTGCCCGAAGGATTGTCTCCCATTGCCGAAGATAGATCAGTTAGTGGATGCAACGGCGGGACATGCTCGGCTCAGCTTCTTAGATGCTTACCGGGGCTACCACCAGATAGCAATGAACCCTGACGATATGGAAAAGACATCCTTCATTACTGCCCGAGGCCTTTTTTGTTATCTCGTGATGCCATTCGGCCTCAAGAACGCTGGGGCTACATTCCAGCGAATGATCTACATTCTGTTCGGCCTTCTCATAGGGGAGATCATGGAAGCGTACATCGACGATATGGTTGTTAAAAGTCTCAAAGCAGAAAATCACCTCTCCCACCTCGCCGAAGTGTTTGGTATATTAAAAAAGTACAAGTTGCGCCTCAATGCCGAAAAGTGTGCGTTCGGCGTCAGCTCAGGAAAATTCCTCGGCTACTTGGTGACCAGGAGGGGCATCGAGGCGGACCCCAACCAGATCGCTGCCATTCAGCAGCTAAAAGCCCCGTCCACCCCTAGGGAGATCTAAAGGCTGACTGGCATGGCCGCGGCCCTCAACCGGTTTATCAGCCGCTCATCGGACAAATGCCATGTGTTCTTCCAAACACTAAAAAAGCAAAGCCGACGAAGTTTCAAGTGGACCCCGGATTGCGACGCGGCCCTCGCCGAACTCAAAGATTATTTGGGTTCCTCCCCACTTCTTGTCAAACCCCATTCCTTTGAGATGCTGTACCTTTACCTTGCCGTCTCACCACATGCAGTCAGTTCGGCTTTAGTACGGCGGGAAGGAGCCGACGACCAACCCATTTACTTTACAAGCCGAACACTGCTGCCTGCACAGACACGGTATCTCCCATTGGAAAAACTACTCCTCGCTTTGGTCACTGCTTCTCGGAAACTTCTCCCGTACTTCCAAGAGCACCCCATCACCGTTCTCACCGAATTCCCTTTAAAAAACCTTCTTCGCAAGGCTGATCTTTCCAGTCGAGTCTCCCAATGGGCCGTCGAACTTGCCAATTTTGACATCAATTTCGAACCTCGAACTGCCATCAAAGCCCAGGTCTTGGCCGACTTCATCGCCGAGTTCACCCCCGGTAACCCAGACGAGGAAGCTCTTGTCCGGCCTGAGTACGGAATGTTAGAGCAACATGAGGCTCGCAACACTTGGAATCTTTTCAGCGGCGACGTTTGGAAGTTGCACGTCGATGGGGCTTCGAATAGCAACGGTTCTGGAGCTGGTGTCGTTCTCGTCACTCCCTGCGGCGTCATCCATGAAAGTGCTATTACACATACTTTCCCAGCGACGAACAACGAGGCCGAGTACGAAGCTCTACTAGCAGGGCTACGAACCGCAGCTCGCTTACAGGTGGAGGACCTGCATGTTTTTTGCGATTCCCAACTTATCGTAAACCAGGTGACGGGGGACTATGAAGCTCGAGATCCGAGAATGCTCAAGTATCAAGCTACCGCTCTGGACCTAATTCGGAAATTCAAAGGATTCGAGATCGAGCAGATCAGCAGGGAGAAAAACGCTCATGCCGACGCTTTAGCAAGTCTCGCCTCGGCAAGCAAGGCCGCGGATTATCGAACGATTAACCTTGGCGAAATATCTGAACCCAGCTTTAACGAACCCAACTCGGTGCTCAGCATAACCCTCGGCCCCAGCTGGATGGACGAGATAGTCTCTTTTCTGAAAACAGACACACTCCCTTCGGACAAAAAAGAGGCCCATCGCGTCCGCAGTAAGGCGGCATTCTACTGGCTTTCAGATAGTGGCCAACTTTACCGACGCAGTTTCACAGGTCCATATCTTCGAGTCGTTCACCCTACCGAAGTCCCTTCTGTTCTTACCGAACTTCACTCCGGTAGCTGTGGATGTCACTCGGGCGGCCGATCGCTTTGCCAACGCGCCTTGAGTCAAGGCTACTTTTGGAAAGGTATGAAGAAGGATTGTGAAGAAATCGTTCGGAAATGCAAGCCTTGCCAACTCTTCTCGCCAATACCAAGGCAGCCCGCTCAGAACCTCGCACCAATTACCAGTCCTTGGCCCTTTGCCCAATGGGGCCTAGATATCGTCGGTAAACTCCCCACAGCCCCTGGGGGTTTTAAGTTCTTGATCACAGCCACAGACTATTTCTCGAAATGGGTGGAAGCCGAACCTCTTGTCACAACAACAGAGGCAGACGTTCGGCGTTTTGTTTGGAGGAACATTGTGACCCGATTTGGCGTTCCCTACGCGATCGTATCCGACAACGGTTCTCAGTTTGTCGGCAAGGAGCTTACCGGCCTTTGTGCTGAATTTGGTATTCGTTTCTTCAACTATACTCCCTCCTATCCTCAGGGGAACGGTCAAGCCGAAGCCACAAACAAGACAGTATGCGCCGGCATTAAGCGCCATCTTGACTCCAAAAGAGGACGATGGGCCGAAGAATTACCTCGCGTCCTCTGGGCTTACCGTTCCACTCCACGTCGCTCTACTGGCCAAACCCCCTTCGCCATGGCCTTCGGAATGGAGGCAGTCATCCCTCTGGAATCCAGATTCCCAACACTTCGTACTGAGACCTTTGATCCACAAACTAATGATGAGGCCATAGCCACGGAGCTCGTCTTAGCTGAAGAAAAGAGGGACGATGCCCAGCTCAAACTTGCCAATTACCAGCAAGAGGTCGCCCGGGGCTACAACCGCAATGTTTGGCTGAAACGGTTCCGAGAGGACGATTGGGTATGGAGGAAGGTGGTCCGAGCTAATCAGAAGACAAAGTTCAGGCCAAACTGGGAAGGCCCCTACAGGATTGTCAAAGAAGTAGGAAACGGGTCCTACAAGTTGGAGGACAAAGACGGTCGGCAAATTGAAAACCCTTGGAATGCTCTGAACCTTAGGAAAGCCTACCTCTGAAGTCGTCTGCCTTGGTCTTTTAGATGGATAGTTTAACCATCATTTTTTAGCAGCATCTTGTGTTCCTCAACTTATTACTTAATGAGAACTTCCTCCTCTTTTCACGATTTCTCCTATTATTGTTCCATTCTCCCACTTACGTATGCATCCTTTCACGCTCAACGTTCGGACAACCACGCTCATGATCGGATTCACAATCCACAAACAAAGATGGCCCCGAGCGACTTGATGCTCGGCCATTTCAGAGATCAACAAACTTATCCGTTTGTTCTTGGTTCGGCAACGTTCATCTTTTTGACTTGAACAAACTTGCCACTTGCAGTATTTACTTAGCATTCTTACCTTGCCATAAGACTGGCGTTTGAGCCAAGACTTATGACAAGGCAGGGGCTATTAAGAGTAAATAGCTTGGAAACATGCCAAAGTTTTTGACCTTTGGCAATTCAGTCCAAATATTTCTAAGACATAAGGAAATGTTCAACTCGATCAAAAGACAACACAACAGAAAAATTGTCTAAAACAAACCACATGAAAACTGGATAAATTTTAAAACTGAAAGAAAAGTTGTTCAATAGACACCCCATACAAGATTGTACGAACAGCAAAACGAAAGTTGTTCAACAGAAACATTGAAAGTCAGGTGATACATCTGGCACGGTAAACTCCTGATGTTCGGAGCCGTCCAGAAACACGTACGGTTACCAAAATTCAAAACAAAAACAACTTAAAGCAGACAGGAAGATTAAAGGTCTTCTTCTACGGCAACCGATCGACCAGCCTCGGCGCCTGCGGTGGTATCCCTTCATGACTCAGACCTCGGTTTGTTCATCGGCTGCAGCATTTTCTGTCACCATTTCGACGTTACTTTGGGGATCAGCAGCTGGTGCAAGTACAGCTTCCTCATCGTCATCCTCCGGGGGCAGCGGCTGGCATTCCTCTTCCGTATAAGGGAGATCAAGGTCGGGAACGACCGGCTCAGGAAGCTGCTTCAGGAAGCCAGACTCAGGTTGAATGGCCATCACTCCGGCCATGGCGTCGGCACCAGCTGCATAACCGAGCTTGAAAAAATCTGGCAGCCGAACTTCGAGTTCGTCATTCACCATCTTATGGGCTATTTGAGTGTACTCCAAGGCGGCTCGTTTGATGCCAGCCTCATAGCCCGTGGCGTCGGCAACCCTCAGCTTCTCCCTCTCCCCCTCTTTTGCCTTCTTCAACCTTTCCACGGCAGCAGCAGCGGCTTCTTTGGCGTCGGCTAACTCGCGCTCCAGCCTCTCAACGTTTGCTTCAGATTCCTTGAGCTGGTTCTCTAGAATCCTGCTCTTGGCTCGGTAAGAGTCACGGTCAGAACGGTACCGCTCCCGCTCGGAGGAAACCTTGCTCGCTTTGTCATACGCCTTCAGTGCAGCCTGGCCAGCCTGATGAAAACAGACAAGTTAGAAGCCAAAGACGAACCAAAACATAACAAGAATACTAAAGATCAAATTGAGATACGAACCTGCACAAGATGCGAGCATATTTCTCCGAGCCCAGGAAGAAGATCGGTAGGAACCTGATCATAATCCCTCGGCAAAGCCAACCCCCTGAGAAGGGTGACTGCCAGATTTGGTTCTTCCTTCACCGAATCGTTCAGCAATAACACCCTCCCATCGGGCATAGTGTAGGACGGGCTGAACTGTCGAAGAACAGCCGCTTCGGTCTCCGGATCGGTGAGGTCTATGTGAGCCCCGGCTGGCACTTCCACCTCCTTCTCCTTCGATTGAGAAGCATGAACCTTCTCGGCGGGCGGTTGCTGGACTGATCCGGCTAAGAGAGCGTCGGCGCCGGTCTTCTGTCTCTTTTCTCTCTGCTGCCCGTGGTCTCCCGCGGGATCTCTAGCCCGAGCAGGGTTGGCTGTTTTGGTTGGGATCACGGGCCTCGGGATATTTCGGCGAGACATTTCTTCGGCGGAGGGTTCAACGATTTTAAGAGGAGTAGGGATCTCTTCGGCGCTGAGCGGAGTAAGCCACTCCTCGGCAGTATAGCCAATCTTCGGCAACCTCACCCCCCGCTGTCGCTTTTCCTGAAATCCTCCACCGTTTGGTCCCGATTTTCTCTTCTTCCTCTGAGCGGTCGTCTCGCTCGGCTTGTCCTTCTTGGTAGTTTTGCTCGGACCACCTTCCTCGCTCTTCTTCCTTCCTCGGAGTACTCCTTTATACGACGGTTTGTATTCGAGGAGCGTTGGAGCGTGCCGACAGATCTGTGCGAGAAGCGTTTCGTTCGCCTTCTCGCGGGAGTTTGTATTTAGAAAATTTGAGATGGGTCCGAGCTCTACAAAAAAAAAAAAAACAATCGTCAGTCAAACTCTTCAGCAAACTAATCGCAGAAAAAGAGGCTTACCATAAAGAGGTGAGCTCGTTCGGTTACATTACCTCTTGTATCCTTAATTTTCGGAATTGCAAACCGACGGGGCCCCACGCCGAACTCGAAGTTTCCGTGAACTTCAAGATAAAAATCAGCCCACTTGTCTGTGTCGGACAGGCCATCGATCAAGGGTGTCTTCTTTGGGCGCGTGGTAAGGTACCGACGACCAGACTTAGCATGACGTGACATTGTGTATGTGTAGAAGCTAGAGATCCGTCGGCGTGAAGTCAAGGTTCTGACTCTCGACCAGAGCAATTACCGACATAATTATGCGGTAACTGTTGATCGCGAGCTGGTGAGGGGCTAGGCAGAACTTCCACAAGATTTCCCTAAGGAAAGGGTGGAGAGGAAACCGAAGACCCGCCTCACAGATTGCCATGAGCGGTACGGTGATGTGTTCAGGACGATCCTTCCTTTCGTCCTTGATCTCCGTGCTCTTCACTCGATGAAGAAGCACGTCGTCGGGAATGTGGTACTTTCGGCGAAACGCCTCGTACTTTCCCGATACGCCACTAAAGTAATGGGCGTAAGGGCATAAAGAACCCTTATCAAAAAGGTCAGCGTCGCTCGGAGCGGATGATGAGGCCTCCGCTCCCGACGCGAATCGAGACTTGGCCTCAGCTCCCATCCTGGGGTCGGCTTCGGACTCCGTCTCCGGGGTAAAGACGATCTCCGGGTCGGTAAGGTACTCTTCCTCGGCGTAGTCATGTACTCGCTCGGCGTTGGAGTCGTCGGACGGCGGAGACGTGGCAGACATCCTTGTAGAGATTGGGGAATGGTTTTGACTTCGGCGTCGGTGTCTCTCGACAAGTTCGTTGATCACCTGACGGTCGGATTCGGTCTCCGAACAACCTGAATCCGAGGAGACCTCGGTGACCTCGTGAGCCAGACCTAAAGAGAAAGCAAAAAGGAAAAATAAGCAGTTGGTCTCTTCGCCGGTAAAGCAAAGTGGAAGGAAGGTTAGGCGTACCTATTGGCTCACGAGTCATTTTTCTATCCTAGCGGCGGTCAGTACTATTCCTCTCGGTGGTTAAACGTAAGGATTCCCCCCCGAGGAAAATCGCGTACGGATACTCGTCTTCTCTAGGTTTTCGTTCGGAAGAACCCTAAACCCATATTGAGGCTCGGATAAACTAGTGGGTTGCAGGGATGAACATCACTGTTCATCCCCAGAATTTTGAAACACGTTTCTAGCAAGAACTTCCCAAAAAACCCTATAAAGACATGAGAAAAGCGGAGAATAAGTGAAAACGATTACTTACTTGAAGGTTTTCGTTGTTGAATCAACGCTGCAGTTGAAGATCTTGGACAGAATCGAGAGCCGGGGCGAAGGTTTTAGAGAGAGAAGCTCTGGAAGTAGAGAGAGAAACGTAAAGAACTTTCTCTCTCCTCATTCCCCGAAATTTATAGACCGCGTAGGGTTTCGAGTTTCCCGCCCCATCATTTCACGCCGAACCAGTGGCCAATGACGGGGCGACACGTAGCCCTCCGTTGTCAGAAGTCTCTTCGCCTGCCTGGGCGTCCTTTCAACTGACATCCCAGCTCAGAATTTGGCAGATGTCCCCCTGTCATTGGGGCTCCTATCCGACTGTCTCTTCTCGTGTGATGAACCTTCGTCGGCTCGTTACAGCTCGGCCTTATTTGAAGTCAATCCCTGCCGTGCAAAAGCGTCGGCAGTAATTGAGGGGCTATTGTAGTAGGCCGAGCAAGAGTGCTTGCGCCGTGCGTATATGAGCCGTGCCATTTACTATCCCTAGGAGGCCGATCCGTCCCAGCTATTTTGGTGAAAGGTTCGGCTGTGCCGACGGTGAATTACCAGTACACGTTCCTCTCTCTGTAGGTCGAGATGGTTTCGTCGGTACCGTTAATCGTCGGCCTCACGCTCGGTGTTGAACGAACGTGGGCCACGCTTCCAGCTCACCCACGTGGTAGTAACGGTTTCGGTAGTGACGTCGTCCTAATGATTGCCTTGAATGGCGTGAGGGCACGTGAAGGTGCCAGCTCGTGACCCAAAACGGTTACAGAAACCCTAATATGACGATGGGGTGATGTCAGCCGACACGTGTCGAGCATCGGTACAACCTTGGAAACCAAGCTAAGGAATGCCTATAAATATGCCTTCATGCCTCCTTGAAGAAGGTACGCACTGTTCATTCAAAAACCCTAGCTGTTTCTTCTTCTCCTCTTTGAAGCAATACTGATCCTTGCACCGGAGGGCCATTCCGGAGGACCTCCGGTGTGGTCTTTAGTCGTGCTTCATTTTGCAGAACGAAGAGCTGGACCTGGGCCAATTGGCGAGCCAACCGGATCGGAGTCCCCACAAAATGACAAAAACGTTTGATAAAAACTTGATTAAACTCGTGATCGGCTCGTGTTTGACTTGATTCAACTCTTAGATTGTTCAATAAAAACGCTTGATTCCCGTGTGATAAAAACGTTGAAAATATGAACCAAAAAGGTGAAGAGTTAAGTTATGACAAACACCACTAGCACTATCAATTGATAACGATATAAAATGATATGGACACGAACAGTTTCCCACCATTCTAATTCCTAAACAAAGAATAACACTTTTCTAGAATTTTTTTTTATTTTGTAAATAGAAGTTCAATTATCATAACAATTAAATTTATGTATAGATTCAAGAGGAAGAAAATTCAAGTAAAGATGGGATTGAAGAAATCTTCTTACCCAAATATGTTTTGTCCGTGCGCCAATGCACTCCAAAACAGCATGGTATGATGAATTTGAAACACGCCTATTTTGGACCACAAATCATGAGAGTGAAATCGCGTCGAAACATGGGCAATGTAGAAACTTCAGGAATTGAGGGTGTTGGGCCCGGAGTGCCCCCATGGATTTGATTACATAATGTCACTCCTTGTGATCGCTCTAAAAATAGACTTGCGTGTGTGATGTCGAATGTCATAAAAGACTTAATTGAAGCCTTTGCTAACACTAATTGATTTTAGAAGAGATGGTGAAAAAGCGGTCCGACAGAGAATTCAATGAAATCCAAAAGTCTCGATTTTTGTCATGCTTAATTTGAAGGTAACTCATTGTATTTATGTGTTTGATCTCTACAAGTTATTTTGAAGGGGACCGTTGATGACAAACGGGTGGGAAATTAGTCAACAAAGAAGACTTAAAATTTGCGTGATATATTGAAAATGGTATGGTACTGTTTATGCCCATTTTTTAGGCCTGTGCAAAATACCCGCGTACCCGCGGGTCCGACCCGACCCGACCCGACCCGAAGGGTCTCGGTCGGTTTTGAACAGGTATATCGGACGGGTACGGGTTGGATTTTGGTAAAAAATGGGTCTCGGTTCGGGGTTCGGGTCCTTATGAAATGGACCCGTCGGGTCCGACCCGCCCGACTATATTACGTGTATAATATATTATATATATTATACATATATGTTATGTCCTACACTGGTACACCCATTTAATGCTAGTGCAGCCTTGCAGGTTTCAAAACCCACGCCTACTTTTGACTGAAAAGTTCTTCTGAACTTCTGTACTTCAAAACTCACACCTTATCTTTATTCTTTAAAATTTAAATACCCATCCCTTCTCTTTCTGCATCAATTCTCTCTTTTCAAGAGAAAAATCAGATTGAAGCCATAGAAGGGAAATGCAGATGCGGCTTGCCTTTTCTATCACTTGCCTTTTCTCTCTTCTATCACTTGCTTTTTCAGAAGTTTTCAGCGTAAAAAGTGGATCTGATGGAGAACGGCGTCGCCTCTGCCTCTCTCTCTCTCACATTCCTCGCGTCCGGCGTCCACTTTCGACCTCGGAACGACGGAATCAATGAAGCTCTGAAGATCACAAACGGCTTGCTCTCTCTCTCAATTTTGTTCTGAGTTTTTCCATTTTTGCAGTTATGTTTGGCTGAGATCTGAGATTTGATTTGTTTGAACTTCTGAGATTCATTTAGCCCAACCCGACGGACCCGACGGACCCGACCCGACAAAAACATTCGGTTTCACGGACGGTTTTGGTAGTTCTGCGGATCGGGTACGGGTTCGAAAATAGGCTACCCGACTAGTCGGGTCGGGTTTCGGGTTAAGGCCGAACCCGACCCGGGCCGACCCGTGCACACCCCTACCATTTTTGACACATAATCTTGGATCAGCGCCGGAGGGCGATTTAATTAAGTATTAATTAAATTGGGCCGATATTCTTTAGTTTTTTGGGCTGAAATTAATGGGTCACATTAATTTTGTGGTGTGGAGCAAGACCCAATTAATTTTAATCTTAAAACTTGGCCCATATTTTATTTTTCGATTACTGAAGGAAATCCTAATTGGAGCAGTTATGGGATTCTTCTAGAATTAAGGATGAAAGCCATTTGATTTTGTCAAAATGGCTCCATTATGCTTGGGTTACACGTAGAGAGAAGGAAATTAAGTAATGGGGTCCCATTACCCCATGATTTACAAGAAAGAGGAAGTGGAATGGCCCACGATCAGGAGCAGTTGGGTTTTTTACTTGGAATTTGCAAGCCATTGTGGACACTTGGCATTCAAAGAGCAAAGGAAGGGAGGTTATTTATCAAAACATGAGACACATGTCAACATACAAGAAGCCCACTCCCCATGATCTCAATTTATTCGGCCACTCTTCCACAATACGGGCTGCTTCTTTACTTTTTTCTGCACAACCTTGGAGCCTATAAATAGCAGAATCGAAGATGAAAAACGGGTCCAACACCAATCAAAGCTCAACGCTTACAAAAGTTTTCGTACTTTCAGCAAAGTAGCCTATCGAATACCTAGTATTCACCATCATTCGAACTAACTTTTTCAAGTAGTTTGAATTTTATCTTTTCTTGTAGCACTTTATTATTCTGGTGTAATAAAGTTTATGATTTATGTTCTATATCCTATACGAATAGGAAATTTTAAGTCCACAGCCGTGTGGCAAACCACGAACCTCCTTGTGATCATTAACCTTTGGGTCACACGCAATCGCTTACAATTTAGAAGTCAAGATTCACGGGAATCTCCAACAAAAGTTAGGCGCTACAAGTCTTGGTACGCCCGCGCACCACGCATTCACACCTTATTGCCAAAAACGAGAGTTTTTAGGTACACGAATCTCAATTCATGAAAGTGTACATGAAGGAAAATGGACGATTCAATGTGAATCTGAATTGTCCATTTTTCTGCATGTACACTTTCATGGATTGAGTTCATGTACCCTATCAAACCTCGTGATATATTCCCCGGTTGATCAAGATTTCAAGCATCCAGTCAATGATAGTATAAACTTTCTCCCTTCGAAGAACTTTCTTTCTTCTTTTTTAATATCGGTTAAAAAGAATTTATTAATCTTTGAGAAATGAGTTGCAACAATTAAACAGACACTAGGACGGTATCACAAATTAATTTACCCATGGATCCTGACAATGATCATATGCCACCTCACCTAGCACCCAAAATCAAAAACAAAATTTCATGGTTGGCAAATGGCAGGGAAGGAAAATTAATGCCTAGCAAAGGCCATTCCAATGGAGACTTCTGTTGCACAAGAAACAAGTCATTCTTGTCATTTCTCTGTGGGTCTAATTTAAGAGATGGTCAATTTTGATAATTTGAGACCATCCAAGATAGCTTACTATTGAAGTTAGCTTACTACTGAATCCAGATAGTACAATTTTTCATTAACTGTTTGCTAGCTGTCGCCCATTAGATGGTGAATAAGGCACATATAATGTCAATGAAGTTAATACATATGACGTACACCAATACATATCTACAAATATCAATATATATTTAAGGGTACTGATATCGATATATATTTAAGGGTACCAATACACCTTTTATACATTATTTACCGCCCTAAGAACAGTATCCTAACTCTTTAATTCCATGTCTGGTATTGAATCGAAGGAACAACTTCTTGAAACTTTGACAATCAATTAATATGGATATTTGAAGGAGCATAGTGCCACTCTAGAAGACCAAAGTGACAACAACGTAAGAGTACTAAGTTTAATTTGTTTTGTTGGGCAGCGTTTCTTACCTTCCATTGCATGTTACATATATGCGAAGATATGAGATGCGCTATGATAACATGTCGGAAAGGTAAATTGGTAAAGCATTAGAGGTGGGAGAGAGCAGGAGGGATGAAGGTTGGACAACAGAGAATCAGACAAAATACTATGGAGCTGGAAATTGTAGAGTTGAGGACCAACATAAGAGGAACAGATCAACTGTAACCTTAATGGAAGTATACCACAGGAAATGGATGAAGAAGCTTGGTTAAATCTGCACAATTCCTACTTCATGTATGACATGATGCCATGGAGGGACCCACTTCTATTTCGGCTCTTATCCATGCTACTACTATGGTGGGAGTGGAAATTTTTCTTGTAGCTTGGCTTCTTCCTCTTTTCATAGCCATGCCTTACATGACGAAATTAATCTTCTTCATCGGTATAACAACAGTATTTTTAGGAGCTACTTTAGCTCTGCTCAAAAAGACATTTAGAGAGGTTTAGCCTATTCTACAATGTTTCAATTGGGATAGATCATGTTAGCTGTTGGTATATATGGTGTCGTATCGACTCTTTCCAGGTGCTGGGGAAGTGATGGATGTGTTTATTCCCAAAGAAAAAGGGGTGCTACAAAGCAAAATGAGAGGTTTGGATTTATCAGATATACAAAGAAGGAAGAAGGTTTCAAGGCAATACAGGCACTTAATGAGATGATTATCAGGCCGATCCAAAAAAAAAAAAAGACTATCAGAGAGCACAGATTACTGGTCAAAATTTTCAGGTTTACAGGGCAGATCAAAGGTAACAGTGGACACATCAGAACTCAAGGGAAGAATGTGAACAAGTGGAAAGGGCATCATATAGAGTTTTTTTTTTAAACAACAATTTAAAAAAAAAATTAATCTCTGAAAGGTAATTCATAGATTAAAAGGGTGGCAAGAGACCGACCAAAAACTCCAACACCTAAGACCACCCAACTCTCAAAAGAACGTCCCCAATCCCCAACTCTACTAGGACACCATCCATAAAAGCACCCTGAATATATCCCCTCAAGGCAGAAAACATGAATCCGAAGCCATGATGGCTCTATATCATATATCAAGAGCAATTCCAATGTGATGAATCGGGGATCTACAAAGTTCGGTGGACGAGGAAAATCATTAATTTCTAGGGCTTGTCAAGGGATAAGATGATGCTCAACTGTAAAGGAGGTTGGAAATAAATGGCTTCTAAGAAGTGCAATATCTAAAATATGATCACCCATATATGTTACACCCTTTTAAGGGGTGTGTATTGTAGACTTTTCCCTAGTTTAGTTAATTGTTATGGTGCCCCTCTGCATGGTTGGAACTCTGGAACAGTTGCTAGCTATGTTAGGAAAAAAGACAAAAACGGGGGATATTGAATATCAGTGATGACGAGAAGCCAAACTTGTCAAGTTGGTGTTCTCATTTGCCTCCCACTTTCCCTGTGGCTAACATAAGTTAAGTACAAAGGCTTAAGAAAACATAGTAAGAAATGCAGTTTAATTGCTTACCTCTTCTTCGCTTCTTCATCACCAACCAACTAAGATGATAAATAGGAGTGATGTTAAGACAACTGATGTCACCACAACAGCCACCTTCTTTTGCTTTAGTCTCTTAGATTGCATACGTTGAGCTGAATAAAATGAAAACATTGGACATTGATTCATCAAATCACAAATTTTACTCATATTTCATTTGCGTAAATCATAATGCTATGGTATATTCATTTGCATAAATCATAGTGCTATGGTTGATTTTAGATGCTTCATACTTATGATAATATTGGAAAATCTTTGAGTTAGACTGCCTTTATTGTATCCTGTTGCCTAAAGTTTGCCCTATATAACCTTCGTAGTCCAGTTGTTTTTGCATTTTAGTTAAATAGCCTCAGGCCTTCAATTGCAGAACGGCGTTGTTAAATGCAAAATGTTATACTACTATTTTACCAGAATTTGTACAGTGAATCTTCAACTAGAATGGAGTGGTTTCATTTTTGTGTAAGTAATGGTACAATTGGTTTTAGGACGGGAATAGCAAACCATGCTCCAATTGTTGGCCTGGAGTAGTAGCACCATTTTTGTTGGCCTAGCTAGTGAACCCCACGCGAGATACCAATCAACTACTAAAATTCAGCACAAAGTGACATACCTAATTCAATTGCATCAACCTGTACATACAAGTCTATTCCCTCGTCTGGGAACCTTCTCATGTACCTTCTCACATCTATCAAATTTTCATACCAAGTGATGCAGATTGCCCTCGCTCCTCCTTTTGCTTGACTCATGTAAGCCAGGCAAGAACAGTTTCTCAAGCACTCATCCTTGCACTCATGCACACTCAGGCTCATCCAGACATGTGCCTTGGACGTATCTGGAATCTTTGTATTCGCAACATTAACAAACCCTTCTCCATTTCCACACATGGAAAGTTCCTTGCACTTCTTGATGCACCCACCCGATGCATCCCGCAGGTTCCACTCCTCTGCCGATCTGGGCTTATATCCAGGAAGGCACGTACACTCGAAATCTTGCCCGTTGTTCGAGTTGCAGTAACCATTAGCACCGCACGGCCATATACACAGTGGTCTCCAGGGACCGAATAGAACTCGACCCATTTGCCGACCCATGTCACCATTTTTAAAGAACCCAATTCATCCACCAACACTGTCGACGGGTTTGACGCATTGATCAGGGTGTAAGAAGTATAAACTGTTCGACTTTTGAGGCAATTGGTAGGCTCCATCCTAATAAATGAGCTTTGGCTCATTTGGAAAAATCCAATCCAGGATCTTCCTTTTCTGCTCCAGATATCCTTCAGCCTACAATAGGAAAATCTGCCATGTGTTGTTGAAGATTTGCCTAAATCTGGAAAATCTCAGGCGGGGATTGCAGTAAATGAGCCTCTCGTGGCTCATGGACAGGGCTCCAAGTTTTAGCTATAAATTGGAGTCCTCTACTTTGGGTTTTGTATCTCTCTTGAGTGAGAGACCAGAGAGGTGTAGAGGTGTAGAGAGAGTAGAGCAGTGTGAGGGCTCCTCCTTCGGGAGGGAGCCGAGCTCCTCTTATGAGGCTCTGTCAAAAAGAGAATGATAGAGCATTTGAAAATCAGAGAGCGCTTGAAAGCAGCATAAGTATGCATTTGTATTAGTTTGTGAGTGAGTGTGAGTTTGAGTGATTTTGTAATCCTCCTCCTCCTCTGTAATAGAAATTCGTTTGCCCCCTCCCATGGATGTACCTTATTGATAAGGGAACCAAGTAAATCTTGTCTTTGTGTCTGTTTGTGTTCTTGATTCGATCGTTTGTTTCCGCAACATAAACTTCGTTACGATTGTTCACTACTGTTCCATTAATTTTGGGACATGCCATGTCCTCAGCTTTTGCAGTCCTCTGAGGTTTTAACTATGCGGGTATCCGCCAGACTCTGCTTGAGCCCTTGAATAGTATAAACGGGGGAAACTCTTTCTGTTCAAGCTGAAAGGAGTATTCTCCTGTACTGGGGTCGTCTCGCGACTTCCACGATGTGAGAAACCGTTCAAGACCGGTCGTCCGATCCAACCCAAGCTTCATGTTTGGCAACAGGGTATTCGTAGGATGATCAAAACTTTGCCAAACACCGCCACCACTCCCACTATCTCCTTGGAACAACACCAAATTCCCGGAATCCAGGAGTCAAGCTGAATAAGAAATTGCTGATACATTGTCTGCCTAACTGCCAAACGGTACGATTTCAGGTATGATCGTAGATGACAAGATTTCCATCTCGGTTGAGGGATAGAACTCCAGAGGTACCATTGATTCCGCTATTCCTATTGGCTACCCAAACGACAGTATGTTCCGGAATCTTGTTATACCACATTCCAACATACCTGCGACTGGAATTTCCCGGGCTGAAAAACTCCAGTACGAAGGTTTCACCACTGGACACCAAAACATTGCCATCTTGATGGATTGGTTTGGAGTTAAGGTGTCAATGGAATCTGAAGAAAAGAAATGGAAGCAGTAAATTGAAAGACCCATTTTTCGGTATTCATCGTGTGAAGAAAAGCGAAAGATGTATTATTGATTGTGTTCAAACCATAATCTAGCATGCCTTTATATAGGCTACAAGATGTATAACAAGGAAATACGCATAATAAGGAAATCCAGACTAACTAGGAAACATAAATAATAATCTGCCTAAACTAGAAACAGAATAATAAAGCTTAGAAAATAAGGCAACATAATATTTCCTAATATTATGTTAACATCCCCCCTCAAACTTAAGTAGGTCTACCAACTTGAGTTTGAAAAAGCGTAGAGAAACCAGGAGCAGCCAAGCCGAGCCAAGCCAAACCAAACCAGGAGAAGCCGGGAAAGAGAAATGGCTCGGAGAGTCAAAAACAGTCATGAGCGAGAGAAGTCATGACAGTAGAGATTTAAGGTGAAA
>CM024963.1:18425743-18459712 GCA_014282245.1 Rhododendron simsii | reverse complement strand
CCCTTAGTTTGTAGGTATAATCTCATTGGTAAAGTGAATTAGGAAAGAGTTTAGAGAGTAAATTACACAGTTAAACCCCCATCAACTAAAACACGAATTTTCACGTAAACCCATCCAACTACAAAACTAACAGTTGTGCACCACTCTAACTATACAGAATTGACACTAACACCCTTTTAGTTAGGGTTCCGTTAGGAAAAATGCACACGACGGTCGTCTCCGGGCGCACGGGCGGCCGAGTCCGAGCCGTCCAAAAATTTTATAAAAAAAAACCCGAGTGGGGCTATACGCGGGAATCAAAGGCATCCGTACGTGCGTAGAGATGCTCGATCCTAAACACACCATTTAAATTATTGGGGTGTTTGGACTCGGTTAATATCGCACGTCTCGGTTGCAGTTGATGACACAATGCGTTAGCCCACTCGGTTTTTTTTTTTAAATTTTTGGACGGCTCGGATGGGCCGCCCGGTGGTCGGAGACGACCGTCGGTGCATTTTTCCTACGGAGACCTAACAAAAGGGTGTTAAGTGTCAATTCTGGATAGTTAGAGGGTGCACACTGTTGAGTTTTGTAGTTGGAGGGGGTTAAGTGAAAATTCGGGTTAGTTGAGGGGGGTTTACTGTAATTTACTCAAGAGTTTATAAAGCATTTACACTTAAGGGTCATCATCGGGCTGGGCCGGCCTAGCTCGCCAAGTCACTACCCAAGCTCGCCCACGGACCGAGCCGACCGAGCTTTTACTTTACTGCGGGCGGGCTACCTACCATAAATTGAAGCGCAAGCCCAGCCCACGGGCTAGCTCAATTAACGGGCTGGCAGGCCAAAAACCGGGCAGGCCAATGAGTGGGCCAAAAGCCGGTCGGGCTAGCTGGTGGGCTTAAATTTCCTTGGGCAAGGGAAAAAAGAAAGGATTTTGTTTAATTTTGGGCTAATGGGTGTGCCCGTGGGGGGGTACCACGAGCGGGCTACCGGGCGGGCTCAGGGGCCAGGCCTACGGGTGTTCCGAGTAAAAATTCATAGGCCCGAGCCTACCCATTACAAACTACGGACCGGGTAAAAGCCCGTTTGGCCAGGTGGGCTTTGGGCGGGCCACGGGCCTTCTGGCTAAATGATGACCCCATCGAATCCAAGGCAAAACTGTTTCATCATTCGTCGAAAGCGGGGCTTAAATAGTATCGAAGCCAAATTTTGGAGGTTACAACCACCAACACGCTGTAAAAACTCTTAGAAACGGTTTCTCCTATGCTTCGATGAAATGTAGATGCTCTTCGAACTCTTTGAAACAAATCAACAATGAAGATATACGTACGACTAAGGGATTTGATTACCGAATGAAACATAGAACGTGTTTTATCCTTGACAGCCATGAAGATTTGATAGTGGTCTTCTTTCTACCCAATTTTCGTAAATAAAACAAGAACTTTTCTTATGATAGTACTCCATCATCTGTTATTATACTTCAAAAACTCTGTCGATTGATATGTAATGGGTCTTTTCCATTTTAAAATGAGGGACATACGAGCGTTTTACCGAAATAAATTATTTTTTGACCCACTGAGGGTAAAATGGCCACATATCTTGATATACAAATGATTTTTTATCCAAAATAATTGGGTTAGAAAGTAAATTGAACAAGCTTTTCAACGATTCAAACCTTGCACAAATCGGATTTCTAGAGTTCCTGTATCAAGTTTGCAAAGTTCAACTTGTTTTGGATTGTGGAGGATGCGCCTGGGGCGCTTTGAATTGCGCATCAGGAGCAATAAAGCTTCAAAGGAGGTCAAATTTTGAAGGATTGCCCTGGACACTCCCGAACTCTGATTTGCACATAGTTTGAACCATTTAAAAGCTTGTTCAATTTCTTTCTAACCCGAATAGTTTGGATAAAAAAATCATTTGTATATCAAGAAATATGACTATTTTACACTCAATGGTTCAAAAAAATAATCCATTTCGAAAAATGCTAATATGTCCCTCATTTTAAATCGAATCGAGCCCATTATATATAAATAATTAAAGTTTTTAAAGTAATAAGAGATGATACAATCCAATCATAAAAATAATTAAATTTCGTTAATGAAAATTGGGTAGAAATGAACAACTACAAAAATCGTCAAGGCGACTAAGGTTAAAACATGCTCTAAGTATCATTCGGTGATCAAATCCTTAGTTCGTTGGTACTGCATCGTTGGTTAGGTGAATTTCAAAGAGTTTACAAATAATTTACACTTCATCGAACCGTAGTAAAAATTGTTTCATCATTCGCCGAAAGCGGGGCTTAATAGTTTCGAAGCCAAATTTTAGAAGTTATGACTACCAACACAACGTTAAAACTCTTTGAAATGATTTCTCCTACGCTTTGATGAAATGGAGACACTCTATGAACTCTTTGAAATACTTAAGCAATGAAGAAATACGCATGAACTAGGGATTTGATCATCGAATGAAACCAAGAACGTGTTTTAGTCTTGGTGCCCTTGACGATTTTTGTAGTGGTCTTCTTTCTACCCAATTTTCACAAGCGAAACTTGAATTTTTTTATGGTTGGATTCCATCATCTCTTTGTACCTCAAAAACTATATTTGTTGATATATAATGAGTTTTGATCCGATTTAAAGTGAGGGATATACGAGCGTCTTACTGAAATGAGTTGTTTTTTTGAACCACTGAGGGTAAAACGGTCACATCTCTTGATATACAAACGAATTTTTATCCGAACTGCTTTGGATAGAAATAAAATTGAACAATCTTTCCAACGGTTCAAACCACTCGCAAATTGGAGTTCCGGAGTGTCCAGGGCAACCCTTCAAAGTTTGGCATCTTTTGAAGCTTTATTGCTCCTGTGGCGCAATTCTATGCGCCCAGGCGCTCTTCAAATGCGCCCCAGGCGCATCCTACATTCCAAAACAAGTCAAACTTTGCAACCTTGATACATACACTCCAGAAATCCGATTTATGCGTGGTTTGAACCGTTAAAAGGCTTGTTCAATTTTCTTCTCACCCAAGTAGTGTGGATAAAAAAATCATTTGTATATCAAGTGATGTGACAATTTTTCCCTCAGTGGGTCAAAAATACTTAATTTCAGTAAAACACTCATATGTCCCTCATTTTAAATCAGATCAAGACCCATTATATATCAATAATTAGGGTTTTTAAATTATTAAGAGATATTGCAAACCAACCATAAAAAAAAAAGTTTTGTTAATAAAAATTGGGTAGAAAGGATCACCACAAAATCGTCAAGGCGACTTAGGCTAAAACAAGTTCAAAATTTCATTCGGTGATCAAATCCTTAGTCGTACGTATATCTTTATTGGTTAAGTGAATATCAATGAGTTTATAAAGCATTTACACAGTTACACTTCATCGAATCCTAGGAAAAACTATTTCATCATTCGCCGAAAAAGGCCAATGAAGATAGTTTCAAAGCCAAATTTTGGAGGTTACAACCACCAACACAATCTAAAAACTCTTTGAAACGGTTTCTCCTACGCTTCAATAAAATGTAGATGCTCTTTGAACTCTTTGAAACACTTAAACAATGAAGATATACGTACGAAAAAGGGATTTGATTACCGAATGAAACATAGAACGTGTTTTATCATTGGTAGCCATGAAGATTTGATAGTGGTCTTCTTTCAACCCAATTTTCATAAACGAAACATGAATTTTTTTTATGATTGTACTCCATTCTGTTATTATACTTCAAAAACTCTATCTATTGATATATGACGGGTCTTTTTCTGTTTTAAAATGAGGGACATACGAGCATTTTATCGAAATAAATTATTTTTTAACCCACTGAGTGTAAAATGGTCACATCTCTTGATATAAATTAATTTTTATCCAAAATAATTGGGTTGGAGAGTAAATTGAACAAGCTTTTCAACGATTCAAACCATGCACAAATCGGATTTTGGGAGTTCCTGAATCAAGCTTGCAAAGTTCGACTTGTTTTGAATTGTGGGGGATGCGCCTGGGGCACAATGAAGTGCGCCTGGGGAGCTTTGAATTGCGACTCATGAGCAGCAAAGCTTCAAAAGAGGTCAAATTTTGAAGGTTTGTCTTGCACACTCCCGAACTCTGATTTGCACATAGTTTGAACCATTTAAAAGCGTGTTCAAATTTCTTTCTAACCCGAATAGTTTGGATTAAAAAATCATTTGTATATCAAGAAATATGACTATTTTACCCTCAATGGTTCAAAAAATAATCCATTTCGAAAAACGCTCATATGTCCCTAATTTCAAATCGAATCGAGCCCATTATATGTAAATAGTTAAAGTTTTTAAATTAATAAGAGATGGTGCAATCCAACCATAAAAATATTTAAATTTCCTAAATGAAAATTGGGTAGAAATGAACAACTACAAAATTCGTCAAGGCGACTGAGGCTAAAACATGTTGTAAGTATCATTCGGTGATCAAATCCTTAGTTCGTAGCTATTTCTTCGTTGGTTAGGTGAATTTCAAAGAGTTTATAAATAATTTACACTTCATCAAACCGTAGGAAAAACTGTTTTATCATTCGCCGAAAGCGGGGTTTAATAGTTTCGAAGCCAAATTTTGGAAGTTACGACTACCAACACAACGTTAAAACTCTTTGAAACGATTTCTCCTACGCTTTGATGAAATGTAGACGCTCTATGAACAGTTTGAAACACTTAAGCACTAATGAAATACGTACGAACTAGGGATTTGATCACTGAATGAAACCAAGAACGTGTTTTAATCTTTGTGGCCTTGACGATTTCTGTAGTGGTCTTTTTTCTACCAAATTTTCACAAGCGAAACTTGAATTTTTTTGTGGTTGGATTCCATCATCTCTTTGTACCTCAAAAACTATATTTGTTGATATATAATGGGTTTTGATCCGATTCAAAGTGAGGGATATACGAGCGTCTTACCAAAATGGGTTATTTTTTTGAACCACTGAGGGTAAAATGGTCACATCTCTTGATATACAAATGATGTTCTATCCGAATTGCTTGGGTTAGAAATAAAATTGAACAAGCTTTTCAACGGTTCAAACCACATGTAAATTGAAGTTCGGGAATGTCCAGGGCAACCCTTCAAGTTTTGGATCTTTTGAAGCTTTATTGCGCCTGAGGCGCAATTCTATGCTCCCAAGCACACTTCAAATGCGCCCCAGGCGCATCCTACATTCCAAAACAAGTCAAACTTTGCGACCTTGATACAAGCACTCCTGAAATCCGATTTACGCGTAGTTTGAACCGTTGCAAAACTTGTTCAATTTACTTTCTAACCCAAGTAGCTAGTGTGGATAAAAAAAATCATTCGTATATTAAGTGATGTGACCATTTTACCCTCAGTGGGTCAAAAACAATTAATTTCAGTAAAACACTCATATGTCTCTCATTTTAAATCGGATCAAGACTCAGTATATATTAATAATTAGATTTTTTAAATTTTTAAGAGATGGAGCAATAAATCCATAAAAAAAAAAAAAAGTTTTGTTAATGAAAACTGGGTAGAAAGGACAACAACAAAAATCGTCAAGGCGACTAAGGCTAAAACATGTTCAAAATTTCATTCGGTGATCAAATCCTTAGTTGTAGGGAATATCTTCATTGGTTATGTGAATATCAAAGAGTTTATAAAGCATTTACGCTTACGAGTCATAATTGGGCCGGGTCGGCCCAGCCTGCCAAGTCACTACCCAATCCCACCCACGGGCCGAGCCGACCGGGTTTTTACTTTTTTGCGAGCCGGGATACCTACCATAAATTAAAGCGCAAGCGCGGTCCACAAGCTAGCTCAATTAACGGGCTAGCGGGACAAAAACTAGGCGGGCCAATGAGCATGCCAAAAGCCAGGCCGACTTAAATTTCCTTGGGCAAGGGAAAAAAGAAAGGATTTAGAAGGATTTTGGGCTAATGGGTGGGCCCGTGGGCCGGTACCATGGGTAGGCTCACGGGCTGGGCCTACGGGCAGGCCGAGTAAAAATTCTTGGCCCGAGCCCGCCCATTAGAAACTACGGGCCGAGCTGGCCCACCCGTTTCACTGGCTCAGTCCGGGTAAAAGCCCGATGGGCCGTGCGGGATTTGGGCTAGCCGCGGGCCGTCGGGCTAAATGATGATCCTTATTTGCACTTAATCGAATCTTAGGAAAAACTGTTTCATCATTCGCCGAAACCGGGGCTTAAATAGTTTCAAAGCCAATTTTGAAGGTTACAACCACCAACACAATGTAAAATCTCTTTGAAACGGTTTCTCCTACGCTTCGATGAAATGTAGATGCTCTTTGAACTCTTTGAAGCACTTAAACAATGAAGACATATGTACGAACAAGGGATTTGATTACCGAATGAACCCTAGAATGTGTTTTATCCTTGGTAGCCATGAAGATTTGATAGTGGTCTTCTTTCTACCCAATATTTGTAAACGAAACATGAATTTTTTTTTTTATGATTGTACTCCATCATCTATTATTAAACTTCAAAAACTCTAACTATTGATATATAATTGGTCTTTTCCGTTTTAAAATGAGGGACATACAAGCGTTTTACCGAAATAATTTTTTTTTTTGACCCACTGAGGGTAAAATGGTCACATCTCTTGATATACAAAAGATTTTTTATCCAAAATAATTGGGTTAGAAAGTAAATTGAACAAGCCTTTCAATGATTAAAACCATGAACAAATCGGATTTCGGGAGTTCCTGTATCAGGCTTGCAAAGTTTGACTTGTTTTGGATTGTGGGGGATGAGCCTGGGGAGCAATGAAGGGCGCCCTCAGGAGCAATAAAGCTTCAAAAGAGGTCAAATTTTGAAGGGTTGCCCTGGACACTCCCGAACTCCGATTTGCATATAGTTTGCACCATTTAAAAAGCTTGTTCAATTTTCTTTCTAACCCGAATAGTTTGGATTAAAAAATCATTTGTATATCAAGAAATATGACTATTTTACCCTCAATGGTTCAAAAAAATAATCCATTGCGAAAAACGCTCATATGTCCCTCATTTTAAATCGAATCGAGCCCATTATATATAAATAATTAGAGTTTTTAAAGTAATAAGAGATGTTGCAATCCAATCATAAAAATATTTAAATTTCGTTAATGAAAATTGGGTAGAAATGAACAACTACAAAAATCGTCAAGGCGACTAAGGTTAAAACATGCTCTCAGTATCATTCGGTGATCAAATCCTTAGTTCATAGGTATTTCATCGTTGGTTAGGTGAATTTAAAAGAGTTTATAAACAATTTACACTTCATCGAACCGTAGAAAAACTGTTTCATCATTCACTGAAAGCGGGGCTTAATAGTTTCGAAGCCAAATTTTAGAAGTTATGTGTCACGACCCAACCCGACATGATATGGATCAATGACCGACAAGTGTAATTAAGTCACCTTAGGTCTAAAGTTGTAAACAGTTAAGAGAATATTTATTTAAAACCCTTCATACTAGTTGCCAAAAGACTTAGGTTTTGAGATTTCAAATGTAGCTTCCTTTTTTTTTTTTTTTTTTTAAAGTTACCAACTTTCATATTGCAAAATATCCAGAGTTCTAACGTGCAGATGCAAAAAGTCTTGCGAGTACATAGATTATACAACTTAAGTTGACATAGACCGGGACAAACCGGCTAACAAAAACTATCCTATATAACAGATCTTAAGCACAACAGCACATATGAGCATATATATATACAACAAAAGAACTTCAACTTGAGGAGAAGCTTAGTCCATCTACGGCTGCTGACCTGAACAGGGTTGTTTTGAAAATTCATAAGTTAAAGCTCGTGTGAAACATGACATATCGTACTCAAAGCTTAATTTGAAAAACTTCTTGAGAAAATAACAAGTTCTTTCTTCCGTTCTCAAAACAATGCATCCTTGTTATGTCATGGATTCATCAACCCAAGTTAAATCGATAACATGGAATTTTATCATTTACAGGTTTAAGTAGAAAACCTTCTAGATATGCAAGATATCATATTATCTTCCTGTTCGTCGATTTCATGCATCTTTCATGAACAAGTTTCAATCAGAAATCTAGAGGAGCTACCTCTACATAAAAGGGAATGACGTCAAACCATCAGGATATCTGATCAATATCCTCCAACCTTATTACTCCAATTCCACTTTGTCTTTTTACCGTCCTCAAGTAGGGACACATGTTCAGATGCATCGACAAGAAAATTATATATTCCTTTTCAGCATTACTTCATAAGAAATTCCTTTTTCATTATAACATGCAAAGGTGATTTAGGCATTAAAAACAAGCATAGTAAAGACAGTGCGTGTTTCACCTCTCGTCCTGCCGACGCAGCTAAGGCTAGACGTGTCCTACTGGTTCACCCTTGCACACCCGAACCTAAACATAAAGTAAAACCAAAGTCAAACATCGACCAACTAAGACGTTAAAAGTCAAAAGAAAAGAAATTAGTCAAAAAGAATGAGTATAAAAATATAATTACTTCTCAAAGGGTAAAATAGTCTATTAACCTTTAATATAGAAGACTCAAACTATTTTAATCAACTTAAAATGAAAAATCAGATCCAAAAGTAAAAATTCAAAGAAAATTAATGTAAAAGATTAACTTCACCGGTTAATACAAGAAAATGGTAGTTTAGGCACAAAATGGCCCTAAGGGCAAAATAGTAACTTAAACTCCCCTTTTTTTTTGTAAACGCTTTGGTACATGCCGCACTATGCCAAATCTTGTGCATGCATGATTTTAGGATAGTAGAAAACTTATTCAGTCGATAGGAGGTGTCGGGGTTCGTTTTTGGTATCAAACGTCCATTTATCGCCAAACGATGTACTCGACTTAAGTAATCAACTTAAAAATTCAAAATACAACTTAATATAAAGAAAAGAATAAAAGAGTAAGACATGCAAGGTCACAAGAAATTTGTATACATATAATAAAATTTTAGACTAGTTTTAAAACCGACAGCATAACGGCTTAACCAAATGCAATATCATAATTTATTTGAGACTAAAAACTAAAATTTAGGTTCTGATCTTAAAAGTAAAATGTTCAGTTAAATCATAAAAATTCGGAGAAAATTAGTTCATAATACAAAATTTCACAAAAATGACTACAAACTACTCAAAATAGGAGAAATTGCTACCTTTTAACAAAAAGAGTAGAACTCACTCATTTTTAATCCAATGAAAGTAATACTAGTCCCCAAAGTTAACTAATCCATAGATGCAACTCCAGAAAAAATAATATAGTGACTCTCTTTACAAAACAAAAGCATAAATCTCAAAACAAAAGGGGTATTCCAGATTCGTCCTACACTGGACAGCTTGCAGAAAAAAATTCATAACTTATTCATTTTAAATCCGTTTCAGTTGATTCCAGCGGCTAAATCTTCCCAACAAAAAGATCTACAACTTACGTGAAGGAACCCAGTAAAAATTTGTAGCTAAAAAGAGTCAAAAATGGAAAAAACTGAAGCTCAGAAAATCTGTCTTAGAACTACAACATGTCTTAGCATCCCTTTCGGCTTGCATGCAAACCAAATCAGTTAAGATTCAACAAAATAAGAGAGAAAACAGAAGAGATAAACTGTACCTAAACTTTTTCTCTCTCTTCCTAAGCTCTCTCTCTCACTCTCGGACTTCTCTCTCTCTCTCTCTCTCTCTCTCTCTCTATGTGTTTTGTTTGATTGCTTTGAAAAAAAAAGGCATCACAAGTCAGGCAGGTCCCCTTTTTATAGGCAACTGACATGATTGTGGATTAAGACAAGTGTCCTTGATTTGGACATATGTCATATATTCCGGCCACTTGGCCATGCAAAATTCAGTGCGTAGGCTCGCGCGCGCCTACAGAAACTGTCCGGGATTCGATCTCAGAAAAATACCAAATTCGCACTGTAGACTAATTAGAAAATTTTAATTATCGTTCTACTCTCGGAATTTTAAGGAAAAATCCAAAACCTCGAAATTTTAATTCAGCATGCCTCTCGACTTCAAAACGTGCTTTCGGCCTGATTCACGGTCGATACACAATGCCAGTCAGAATCGGGTGACGTTCTAGTACTTTCGATACTGAATTCCTGAACTAATTCAATTTAAATCGTTCGGAAATCATTTCTAAGCCATCCGCAAGGTTGTCTGGAAGTACCGTCGAATCGTCAAGACGAGTCGTTTTTATAACCCTTAAGTCAACGAGTGACCGAAATCTTCTTAAAAAGATTAATTAAACGACTAACTTATTCATTATTCGATAACACCTAATCGTAATCGTATTATCTGGGTGAGAGTCCTCACATTATGACTGCCAACACAACGTTAGAACTCTTTGAAACGATTTCTCCTACGCTTTGATGAAATGTAGATGCTGTATGAACTCTTTGAAACACTTAAGCAATGAAGAAGTACATACGAACTAGGGATTTGATCATCAAATGAAACCAACAACGTGTTTTAGTCTTGGTGGCCTTGACGGTTTTTGTAGTGGTCTCCTGTCTACCCAATTTTCACAAGAATTTTTTATTGTTGGATTCCATCATCTCTTCGTACCTCAAAAACTATATTTGTTGATATATAATGGGTTTTGATCCGATTCAAAGTGAGGGATATATGAGCTTCTTAATGAAATGAGTTATTTTTTGAACCACTGAGGGTAAAATGGTCAAGTCTTTTGATATACAAACGATTTTTTATCCGAACTACTTGGATTAGAAAGAAAATTAAACAAGCTTTTCAACAGTTCAAACGACGCGCAAATTGGAGTTCGGGAGTGTCTAGGGCAACCCTTCAAAGTTTGGCCTCTTTTGAAGCTTTATTGCTCCTGAGGCGAAATTCTATGCGCCCAAGCGCACTTCAAATGCGCCCCAGGCGCATCCTACATTCCAAAACAAGTCAAACTTTGCGACCTTGATACAAACACACCTGAAATCCGATTTACGCGTGGTTTGAACCATTGAAAAGCTTGTTCAATTTGCTTTCTAACCCAAGCAGTGTGGATAAAAAAATTAATTCATATTTCAAGTGATGTGACCATTTTACCCCCAGTGGGTCAAAATTAATTTTAGTAAAACACTCATATGTCTCTCATTTTAAATCGGATCAAGACTCATTATATATCAATAATTCGAGTTTTTGAATTATTAAGAGATGGTGCAATCCAACCATAAAAAAAAAAAAAAGTTTCGTAAATGAAAATTGGGTAGAAGGACCACCACGAAAATCGTCAAGGCGACTAAGGCTAAAACACGTTCAAAATTTCACCGAAAAATTATTCACACTTAAGGGTCATCATCGGCCGGGCCGGCCCAGCCCGCCAAGTCACTAACCAAGCCCGCCCACGGGCCGGACCGACCAGGCTTTTACTTTTTTGCGGGCCGGGCTACCTACCATAAATTAAAGCGCAAGCCCGGCCCACGGGCTAGCTCAATTAACGGGCTAGCGGGCCAAAAGCCCGGCGGGCTAGCGGGCGGGCTTAAATTTCCTTGGGCAAGGGAAAAAAGAAAGAATTTTTTGGGATTTTTGGCTAATAGTTGGCCCATGGGCGGGTACCATGGGCGGGCTACCGGGCGGGCTCACAGGCGGGCCGAGTAAAAATTCATAGGCCCGAGCACGCCCATTACAAACTACAGGCCGAGCCGGCCTGCCCGTTTCACGGGCTAGGGCCGGGTAAAAGCCTGATGGGCCGGGCGGGCTTTGGTCGAGCCGTTGGCCTTCGGGCTAAATGATGACCCTTAGGTCAGGCAAGGGGAAGACTGCTGGAAGGGGTCATAAGGGGCAGAGGGCGAGGGGGACAATGAAGTTTGGGTTCGAAGGGGGGCAGACTCCGATGCGGCGGAGGATGTCGAAAAGGGGGTTTAAGAACCCCTTTAGCCTCACGTTTCAGGTATATTTGGTTTAACCGTTTCCGGGTTTTGCTCCTATCATTCATGTGATTGGTTTGGTTGCAATTTCAAGAATCTGTTCTGTAATGTCATTTTATGGAGAACACATAGAACTTGTTTGCTCTATTTTGGAAGTTTTTCGGAATCGAATCTGGTCCCATTTTGTCGATCAAACAAGAAGATATCTTATCATCCGAGGCCATTTCCCCATCAAAGTATAAAATGACTCAGTTTTTCTGTTTATTTGTTTGTTAGCCTGTTTATTTGTTTGTTAGCCAGACAGCAAAAAAGCATCAGACATATTGTAGAAAGAGTTCGATGTGTTCGAATTAGATTTTTGTTTCTTAATTATGGAGTCATGGACACACAAAAAAGTAGTGTCGGACACGTGTCTGAGACAATCCGAGGAGTGTGTGTCCAAGGAGTGCCACCTTATTTTAAGTGTCCTTGCTTCTTAGGTGATACATCTCTAGGTTGAATTATACTGACTCTACAATGGCTGTTTTTTCTTTTTATTCCTTTCTGCCCCCTTCCTCTTCCTTCAAACCTCAAAGAGAGTTAAAATGTTAAGCATTTGCATGAATGAAGGGCTTCTACAAACTCTACACCATTTATCTTCTAGTTAAATATGAAAGTTACAAATATCGCACATCCATGTCATAAACTTTTTGAACTAGTAACTTAAGTTAAATGGGAACAGGAACCATCACATTTATAAAAAAAAAAAAAATTGCATAATATAATTAACACATTGACGCTCACTCTTTTGGCTAATTGGCTGGTTAAACGTAACATATAACTATATAAATACATGGAAAATGTAAGAGATGATTAGTGTCCACTTGATTGCCCTAAATTTTTTATAGTCATACTTCCTAATGCTCATGGGATGTTATGGCTGACAAATACTGTTTGTTGGCAATATACTATATGCAGTATAATTGTATTCAGTAATTACTAGTTGATCCCCTATATGTTTAGATTTTTGGCACTTGTGTGCCGCTGTCTTGTTGCTTGTGGATGCTATTTTCAATCGACCATATGGAGAATTGTCTTCCTGTTTATATATCCTCTGTCATGGAAATCCCGTTCAGATGTTCTTATGATGCAAATAGCTAAAACATTGGGAAATATTTCCGTACTGATCGTTAGGTCTTTCGTGTTTGAAAGAGGTTTTGGCGTCACTTTGCAATGAGTTCACACCTTGATGAATTGCCTTTATTTTGGCAGTCCGTGGGAGTCGTGGGACTAAGATTGTGAAACTGATAAATCCTTCTTTTCCTCAAATTATATCGCACAATTGAGCGAGATAAAGTAGAGCACTACCACACAGATAAGGAAAATGTTTTTGTACTCGGCTTTCAGAAATTATATTGGGTGTGTGTTATTTCATCGACATTGTTAACGCCGTTGGACGAAGATAACAGCAAAGGAGAATTTCAACATTGTTGACAAAATTGGAGGAAGATCGATGATAGTATTTCAGAAATCACTTGGGAAGTTCCTGCCATTGTCAGAAACTTCATGGGGACAAAAATTCCAAGGGAGAACAGGTAAATTCGTGATGAAGGGACCATCTACCTTAGTCGTCCTCTTACACGTACACAAACGATGTGTTCACCAACACCCACATTGAAAGTACCGTTCAAGGGTTACTGAAAAAATAGATACCTCTCATCTCAAAATATTTATTCGATCCACGAAATAAGTACTTAAAAATAATGTACTTCAAACTTTTTTCATAAATTAAAAGAACTCCTTGATATGTAGTAAATTATTAATAAAATTCTGAATTTTGCCAGGAAAACTATATCATTTTCGGTCCTCATTTAATGAACCGGACAAAACATTTTGATACGGAAGAATTAATATTTCTATTATGATATTACCTTCTGCATGGACACTGCACCAACACTAGGTAATCTACTTGCATTTTTCAATGAAGTCTCGGACCTCGGAAATTAACAAACCGGTATCAGGAATTTGGGATCCGGGAAAACCATAAAACTCATGAAACGCATTCGGATAGAACACGGACTTCACTTGCTTCCCACAGCTCTTCAACCAAGCGCAATAACTCCGTTGCCGATCCTTTAACGGGTCGAAACCGCCAACCGCTACCAACGTCTCCGGAAAATCAAACCCGGAAATATCAATTCTATTCGGCCCGCTCACATTTGACGCCTCGTGATCCTGATCTGACCCGACCGGCAAAAATGCATTCCACATCCAATCGGTTCGCTCCAAATTCAAAATCGGAGCCTTGTAGAGAGCTTTTTCAGATTCAGTACGATCTACCCCACCGTAAAACGGCTGAATCCCCACGAGTCCCTTGATTTTCAACCTACTGAATTTGTACTTGCAAGACCTGAGTTCCAGCAATTTATAACAAGTGTTTAGAGATGATCATAATTGTACGAAGCATTGTTAACCAATAATATACACAATATCTCACTAATTAGGAAACAATAGTCTACAACCACAAACACATTTACGCACAAACAAAAACACTCCAGAGTGGGCTTCACACACGTAGGAGTGCGTGTAGAGCCTGATGAGCACTCAATATTGTAGATATTTGATGCGTCTAGTCCCGTTTTATGTTGTTTTAACTTGTATTTATTTAGTTTTTATTCGATATTACTCATAAGGTAGTTTATTTAAGTGTTACAGGTAAAACGTCCTAATAAGGCGTGTTTTAACAACATGGCTGTCCTCCGAGGGTGTCCGAGTACCCGCGCCCTGTGGAACTTCCGCCGTTGAGACTCAAGAGCGAAGGCGCAAGGCATTGGGTGAGGTCTGGGGCCGTTGGATGTCAAGTTGTGGGGGCTGAATTGAAAATCTAGAGATAACATCCCCGTATCAATACAACTGTAATTTGTATCGATACGCATGAACTTACTGGGAAGGCAATGAATAATATATCAATACGGATTAAGGCCGTATCGATACTACAGCGTTATGGAGAAATGATCATTTCAAGCTTAGAAGTGTGGTATCGATACACTCCATGATAAGTATCGATACCATGAGCTTTCGGCCAGATATTTATTATTTTTTGACCTTCCACTCACAGAATACTTACTACTTATAGTATGTTTGTAGGATATTTGTTGAGAGAGAAATTGAGTTGTATAAATACATTTCTCTCTCACTTTAGTTCATTATCTACTTTATGCTCTAGGTTAGCTTTCTCTCTAGTTTTTCTCCATTGTTCTTAGTTTCAAGTTTCAATACTTGTAAGTTTAATTCCTAATTTGATGTTTTCTAGTTTATTAATGTTATATCTAAGCTTTAGATTCTCCTTAATACCAAGTTTATTTTCATCTTCGTCGGTTATATATGTTTATCATTTATAGCATGATTTTTAGTCTTTTTAATATATATAAGTAGTCGTTTGGCTAAGTCTCGGGGTAATCTTTCTCAAAGGCTTAGGTTGTTATTTGGTGTAAAAGATGGGTTTCGCATAGGACTGCTTACGTGTAGTTATCCGTGAGCTGGAGAGGTCCGATTGGTCGATGACTAGTCAAAAGGGAAAGAGGGAGGTCTCGCGGGGAGAAGGAGTGGGAGAAAGAGGTATGGGGAAAACAGAGGCAGCGTGTCCCTTTTGTTTTCCGCTCGGTACTCAACCTTTTCCGGGCTTAAGCGAGTGAGATCACACCGTCTCTCTGCGGAAGAATGTTCTCCTTCCTCAAATTCAGTGCTCACTCACTTTTTACCAGAAAACAGTCGTCATCAATCATTGGGAATGTCAGGGGTATTTATAAGGCATCTGAGCCTAGGACAGGCCTAGGACGGCGCTCCTATCAATTCCTGACACGTGTCCCTCCTGTACCTCTTGGCCTTGAAAAACCTTGCCCTCTCGCGAACGCCTTTCCGCGGAAGGGCTCGTTTTCCCGCGGCGACACCTCTAACTCCAAGCCACCAAGCCATAAGAAATCCCCCAATTCCTGCTGGAGCGAGGTCGCGACCTGTAACGATCGTTCTCTCTCTGCGGGGTTCCCTCCGGACCCTGCCTCTGGGTTCAGGACGGAGATCCCACGGTTTGGCTTCCAAGTGAAGGCCTCCCCGTAATCGCAAGATCGGGGAGATTCGTGGGATATTAGTATAAATCCCGCCATTGACATCAACGCGTGTAGTCTGCGAATGGTCCCATCTTTCCGCAGACGCCTTTCCGTGAAGGCGACTGTTGGCTTTGTCTGTACACGCGTCATTGTTTTATAGAGTGGTCAACCATTCTCCTCATGCGGGTCCCATCGCCACGTGTCTGTTCGCTATTGCAGGGTCAAATAGTCGTCTCAAACGGCAAGCTAGCAACTCTGACAGCACCTACATTTGGTTCTCGAACGCTCAAGCTTAAAATCATGGTTTTCGGAATTGGATTAATCTAGCCATTTTGGTCTAAGCGAGAGGTGTTAACTCCTTAATATGTCATTTAGTCAAGCGGTCTTGATAAGCGACATACCGAGGGCTCGTGGCTTCATACGTGTTAGATACATTAGCAAAAATAGCTTAGTTTAATTCCGTTTAATCACATCTTTTGATAAATGTAGTTTTTTAAAGTTAAATTTTCCGAGCATGAGCAAGCGGTCGTGACTCTCGCTTGAGTTACAATTGAGAACTGGTAACGGCATTTGTCAAGGGAAAGACAATCTCTAGACTTGCCTCTTTTAAGTTCATTAAGAACGTTTCTAGTTTTTTTCTTTATCATTTCCACTTAGGTTGTTATTTGGTGTAGAAGATGGGTTTCGCGTAGGACTGCTTACGTGTAGTTATCCGTGAGAGGTCTAGTTGGTCGATGACTAGTCAAAAGGGAAAGAGGGAGGTCTCGCGGGGAGAAAGAGGTATGGGGAGAACAGAGGCAGCGTGTCCCTTTTGTTTTCCACTCGGTACTCAACCTTTTCCGGGCTTAAGCGAGTGAGATCACACCGTCTCTTTGCAGAAGAATGTTCTCCTTCCTCAAATTCAGTGCTCACTCACTTTTTTCCAAAAAAAACAGTCGCCATCAATCATTGGGAATGTCAGGGGTATTTATAAGGTATCTGAGCCTAGGACAGGCCTAGGACGGCGCTCCTATCAATTTCTGACACGTGTCCCTCCTGTACCTCTTGGCCTTGAAAAACCTTGCCCTCTCGCGAACGCCTTTCCGCGGAAGGGCTCGTTTTCCCGCGGCGACACTTCCAACTCCAAGCCACCAAGCCACAAGAAATCCCCCACTTCCTGCTGGAGCGAGGTCGCGACCTGCAACGATCGTTCTCTCTCCGCAGGGTTCCCTCTTGACCCTGCCTCTGGGTTTAGGACGGAGACCCCACGGTTTGGCTTCCAAGTGAAGGCCTCCCCGTAATCGCAGGATCGGGGAGATTCGTGGAATATTAGTATAAATCCCGCCACTGACATCAACGCGTGTGGTCCGCGGATGGTCCCATCTTTCCGCGGAGACATTTCTGCGAAGGCGACTGTTGGCTTTGTCTGTACACGCGTCATTGTTTTATAGAGTGGTCAACTATTCTCCTTATGCGGGTCCCATCGCCACGTGTCTGTTCGCTATTGCAGGGTCAAATAGTCGTCTCAAACGGCAAGCTAGCAACTCTGACCGCACCTACATTTGGTTCTCGAACCCTCAAGGTTAAAATCATGGTTTTCGGAATTGGATTAATCTAGCCATTTTGGTCGAAGCGAGGGGTGTTAACTCTTTAATATGTCGTTTAGTCAAGCGATCTTGGTAAGCGACATACCGAGGGCTCGTGGCCTCATACGTGTTAGATACATTAACAAAAATAGGTTAGTTTAATTCCGTTTAATCACATCTTTTAATATATGTAGTTTTTTAAAGTTAAATTTTCCGAGCGTGAGCACGCGGTCGTGACTCTCGCTTGAGTTACAATCGAGAACTAGTAACGGCATTTGTCAAGGGAAAGACAATCTCTAGACTTGCCTCTTTTAAGTTCATTAAGAACGTTTCTAGTTTTTTTCTTTATCATTTCCACCGTTTAAAGCAAAATTAAGTTGGCCTTCTTAAACGCCAAAATCTACCATATAAACCTACAATCCGATTAAGTTATCTTCGAATTTCCTGTGGTATGATCCCGGTCTTACTGTTTATTATGCTACCGATGACCTAGCTCTACGCTTGGGATTTTCTCAACCTTATATTTGAAGGCAAGATTTTCGGAGCTAAGCAGAGCCCACATGTATTGTGAGTGTTTATGTGTGTGTTTGTCGTTGTAACAAAATTGATTAGTAAATGTGTGGTCAAAACTTATCGTATGTTCCAAAGAAATTAAAGACTTTCGTCCGCATTTGTTGGTCTATTCTCAAAATTTATGTCATTTTTAATTGTTTACATTATTTAATATGAATCTTTAAAAAATATGAAATATAGATCATATTTGATAAATTTCAATTAGTTTTATTATACGAAGTTCGCAAAATCATAAAAATTACTATAAATTAAAAGATATAAACAATAAAAAATGACATAAATTTCAAAAATGAATTAACAAATGCACGGACCGATGGAGGATCAAGATGAGAACATGAAATTAATACGTACTTGACAACTACGTGGTGGGCTATGTTCCCACCAGCGCTGTCTCCGGCGACGAAGCACCGGCCGAGGTCTGCGGCCGGCGGCAAAACAGCTGCGTTGTCGTCGAGAAATTTCAACGTGTCGAGCCCGTCCTCGTAAGGAGACGGGCAGCGGTGGTCCGGCGTACGGCGGTAGCTGACGGAGACGACGACGGCGGGTACCTTCTTGGAAAACTTGCGGCAGAGGGCGTCGAAGGCAAAAGAATTCGGGGCGGAGTTGAAGAATCCGCCGCCGTGGAAGTAGACAATCAGCGGTAGGCGGAGGGCGGCTTCGTCAGAGGAGGAGGGCGTGAAGAGGCGGAACCACTGCTTGCGGTGGCGGGATTCTTCAATTGTGGTGTCGGTGGAGGAAACGCCGTCTTTGGGTTCGGCGGAAGCAGGGGTTTTCGGGTCGAAGAGGTCCAGTAGGCAGCGGTTGACGGTGCCGTCGGAGCGGCGGGAAAGGTCACTGACGATGCCACGGACCACAATCAAGAAACGTACTATCAGCGGAAGGTCCGGCGGCCATTGAGGGCTGTTGGGATCCATTGCCTTCCCCCCTCTAGAATTCATTTATGTTCTCCTGAACTCACAAATCACAAGTTCCCTTTTCAACTCTTCGTGTTATGCAACTTCTGCCTACATGTATAGGCATATAGTACATAGCTGCCAAACTACTCGATTTAATGACCGCCGCAATTTCTCGAATTTAGATCCTATAGGGTGAAGATGATCTCTTGTTTGGTGTTTTTGGTGTTTTTGATGCGATGCAGGCGAACAGGGTATGCTGCCAAGCTCTCCAAGCGGGGTATCGAGCGGGCGGGTCATTTATCTCAGTATGGACGACTTAGATTGAATCTGAGCACATTTAAATTTGAACCGTCTATTGCATAGTCAAGATCCAAGCCGTCGATTCTTGAGATGAACGACGGGATCAAAAGTCATTTATTTTACAAGTCTTAAGAATTAGTTTGATGATGCAAGTCATTCATGTTATAAGTCTTGATGTTTATGTTATCTGTATAGAAAAAATGATGAGACGTCGGCATCTGTATGAACGAAGCAATATTTGTGACAATAGGAATGGATGGTCAGACTATGACTATTTATTTTTTCTTCAAACAAATATTGCTTCGAATAAACTTTTGCCAATAATTGATCGATCTGATTTTAGACATCAACAATATTGTTATAGAGAACTTCAAAATGAATGTCTTAGATTTTTAAATGGTATTGTCGCAAATCTCATTTTATTTGGTATTAGGAATATGTTAAATTTTGGCTCATGCTAATGAGTAATGATCATTGGCAAAGATAAAGTTGCAACGTGGAAGATATCCCGATATTTGATTGGCTATTACAATCTTGGACTTTGGAGTAAGCATTTATTGCCATGTTGAACTCCATTTTATATGACTACGTAGATGGGTTTCGGCAGAACAAGTGAGAAGAAATAAACACGCATTCAAGATCAAAAAAGATAAATAAACACGCATTCTTGTGGGGAGAGATGATAGCTAGGGTGGTTGGGTTTAGAGAAGAAACTAGCATTTATTCTTATGGCATCATCCAAAGCCTTCCACCGTGGAGGCCTGGTTCGCGCCCCATGAGGGTGGTGCCTTCAGAACTATGGACAGTTTTTAAACTCTCAATGAATTAACTTGCTAACTCTCCTTAACACACACACAATCCCCCGTGTGACAAAAAAAAGGTTAGGTCTTTAGATTGTGAGAGTGGGAGTATGTAGTGGGCCGAAGCAGAACCCACAACCCCCCAACCTCCCAGTGACAAAAAAGGGAAAAATGACGACTCAAGATATATTTTGATAATTAATTTAATGACATGCTAAGAACATTTATTAATGAACAAAATGTTCTTAATGTGTATTAATTATCAAAACACTTCCTTGACCGTCATTTTCCCCAAAAAAAAAGTTAGGTCTTTAGATTGTGAGAGTGGGAGTATGTAGTGGGCCGAAGCAGAACACCAAATTGGGCCGACGGGCTCTGCTTGTGCGGACACTCTTTGATGGGCATATGTGGTTGAATGGGAACACAATGTTGGCCAATTCAATTGGGCCAAAATTGGGCCAAAATTAAACCTATGAGGGCCTGGCAAATAAGCAACCAAAGGCGTTGGAAGTTTGGGACCTTTCACGCATAAGAGCATCCACAATGTAATAATCAAAATTAAAAGTTGTTAAAATTAATAACGTGCACTCAAAAAAAATGCTCACATTATAATAACCAAACTTCGCAACTCATCAAATTTTGGTATTTGGATAATTAAAACTAGCAACTTTTTGCCAATAACCAAATTTATTGGACCCCACATCTTCTCAATCAAGTACACCCATCATGAGAGAGTAAAACTCACTCTCCACTTTGGCAAGTGGTTGCGCATTTAATAATATTGATCACTTTATGAATCTTAACAAATGCTTTCTATTTTCACTTATTTTACTAGAATGATATTCAATGTTGACCATTAGATTGAGAAGAAAAAAACTGACCGTTAGATTTCAATTTTTGCCAACCCATTTTGATTATGGGCAAAAAGTAATTAATGTGGGACTTGACATTACTAACTTTAACAACCTTTAAATGGATAATCAAAAGATGATGTGACAATTTTTGGTTATCCAATATTAATTATTACATTGTGGATGCTGTAAGCACTAGTCAATGGAATTGCATATCTAACTGGGCAGAGACGAGTCAGATGAGGTCCAGCCCTGGTAGAGTAGGAGAGTCAATATGGATTATGGAAGATGAGGTCGGTCTTGTGGTTGTTAGGTGGCACCTGATGCGTTATGAATGGCCTCACTCCAAGAAGCGGTTAGAACATGTACTTAACACGAGCTTACTTGAAGCCTAGGTCGAGTCATTATGTGTAAAGTCATTTCTAAATCCTAGAGAGGCATCAGAGTGCCTACTAACTAACTTCGGCCAGCTATAAACTCACAATGTTCTGTTTTGCTGATCAAGCTTAGGGAAGGCCAGGCTTCCTTCAAATCCTTACCGGAGATCCACAGGAGATCCGAATAAACACCATCCCACAGTATACAAGGGAGCGGGTTCTATAATTTAGCCAATGTTTTTATTGCACTGACTAGTCTCATATAATAAATAACGGATCTCTCCCGTGTAGGGCTACACATGGTCTAAATCGGTTCAGATTCCTATAAATTTGAGGATCGATTGAACCGCGTGTCAAGGTTTCAAGTGTATAAAATTTTGGATCGAAGGCAAAAGTTCACTTAAAATGATTTAAAAAGATACTGTTGTTGTGTTTGGATGAGTTTTTGAGAAATTTTTTATGAGAATAATGATTGGAAGTAGAAGTATTAAGTGGACAGAGATAGAGATAGAAATAAGAATAATGATTGAAAATAGAAGTAATGAGTAAAGATTAATGATTGGAAGTAGGGGTAATGAGCATTTTTTGAGTTGAAAACGAACAAGACATGCATAATTGTCTTTCTCTAATATTCTATTATTTTATTTTGCCACAATGATAACAGTTATTAATACGTCAGGAACGATACATCAAACGGGAGACCCGTCCCTCGAAATGGGACCAAGTAACCACAACGGTGGGGATTCAGTTCAAAGACTATATCCCGAACCACTCAAACCCTTACTTGCCAACACATGAGCAACAGAATTACAAGTCCTACGAACAAAAGAAAAGCCGCAGCACACTGAAAATTTTTGCTCAAAGCTTGAATATCATGAATGACCACTTCCACCTCTTGATTGGTTGCAACCTGGCCATTGAGCATCTTCACCAGCAATTGAGCATCACTCTCCACGAAAATAGACCCCAAACCAAGTTGGAAGCCAAGATGAACACCTTGTTGAATTGCCAAAACTTCAGCAAACTGATGAACTTGCACACCACTATGAAAAACCATAGAAGCAGCAACAAAAGACCTCTAGAATCTCTAACCACAATACCATAGCCTCCTTTCCCCATGTCTTTCTTCCATGAACCGTCCACGTTGATCTTAAATATCCCATCTGGAGGCCTAATCCACGAGTTTGCATCGCTCTCCCCGGACGAAACAATATTCAAAGGGTTCAAAGAGTTTGCTGACAAAAACTCTTGCAAATATTCCATTGCCCACTTGCACACCACCCCAGGAAGAGCTAGCTTATGGTCAAACAGAGCCCCATTTCGACACCTCGAGATATACCACATAAGGACCGCAACAACCAACATACGCCATTCCTTATTGCTTTGATCCTGCCACCACAGTTCCATAGAGCCTCAAAAAGAAGAAAAAGAAGAAACTTGAACTACCCCCATACTTACTTGCAAAGGAGACAAACGCCACGCTTGAACAGTTAAAGGGCAATTACAAAGTACATGGACAATAGATTCTTGGTTAGAACCACAAACCGGACAGCTAGAATCGTCAATAACCCTCCTCCGTTGCAGAGCTTTCCTAGTTGGGAGAATTTCATGACAACGCCTCCACAAAAAATGTTTAATTATATTGGGGATATTGAGTCCCCAAATAGATTTCCAAAGCGCCCCATTCCCAGCTATCAAAACAGTCCCCCCGTCCTCTCCATTTCCCATAGACCTTCGATTCTTCAAATCCAGAGCTGACAAATAGCCAGAGATGACATTATAAGTACCCGCATGTGACTGATGCCAAACTAACTTATCAACCCTGTTCGTCCACGATAAAGGAATACTGAGAATGCACCATGCATGATTCAGAACGAAAAGCCGAGAAATAATATCTTCCTTCCATGTAGCCGAGGAAGGATTAATAAGTTGGTTGACTAGCACAAATCCCCCATCGTCCATCAGCCTTAGCGGATGGAAAGCCCCATCCATTGGCACCCAAGGATCCGTATCAATGTGCACTTGCTCGCCATTCCCAACTGACCACCGAACTCCAGTGGCAAAAACCTTCTTGCTTTTCCCAAATGCTTCGCCAATCCCATGACGGATTAGAACCCGACTCAGCTTCCATAAAAGAACTATCCTTAAAATATTTACTTTTAAGATTGAACCCGGGCCAATTAGCATCCTGGAGACATCATAATCCTCCATCCTTGCTTGCTAAGAGAGCCAAATTATAAGATGTAAGATCTCGGAACCCCAGTCCACCCTTGAATTTTGTTATATAATTTTTTAGTTTATAGATGTTGCTCGTCTAGACGTATGAAAATCCAAAAAACTTGATTTAATTCTGACAGAAATTCTGAAAAGGACTTTAAAAGACAGTTACTCCAATACCAAAGAATTTTATTCAAACACACCTTCAATTTTCAATCGATCTCTGTATGCCACAAAAGATAGTAACACGTGTAACGCCGCATAAGTGTGATGATATTGCTTACCAAAAAAAAAATGTGTGATGATATTAAACTCCTCGCAATTGGGTAAATGTTAGTATCTTATGACAATAAATATCTGTTTATTAGTAGTACTCCTATTATTAATTAAGTCTTGTAAGACACACGAGTTTTTAAGGATCTTTCTGGTAGTGATTTTTATTTTTTTAAAATGTATGGAATTGAGAATGCAAGTGGATATAATATGAAATAGTAACTGCATGTCCAGAGGCAATGTTCCAATTCCTTACCTAAATGCAAGGCACATATTATGAAATTGATTGAGTTTCTCTGTAGTTGACTGGACATAATGATGTGTAGTCTAATTTAGACGGTTAATATTGACAATTAGGTTCCGTTCTACTAAGATTTTTATTTGGGTTATTGTTCAAGTACTTATTTTTTGCTTTACGAGATATGTTATTCTAATATTCTCTCATAATACGTCACATTTAATTCAAAAAATAAGTAAATAAATATTTATTTCTCTTAGCGGAATAGAGCCTTAATGGTTTTGTTGAATCTTTTATCGGTAAAAGTATATTATTACAGTTAAAAGGTTCAAAACAAATCTGGATAATTGAAAACACTAGCTGACGGTTGTAATTACTTAGACTCCACCTCTGCCATATTCATACGAAATAATGGTTTCATGAATGTGGAGTAGATGATCGAAAAAGAAAAGGAAAAAGGTGGAGTGGATAGAGAGTTTTGAGGCTCCGGAAGAAACACGGTATATTCTGCATAGTAGATGGCTCATACCCAAAATCATATAATTTACGTGTGCGTACGTAAGTGAAAGCGTATATATCAAACACATCCAAAACTACTTAAGAATATAAGTACTTAGACTCTATGAGAGTGAATATTTAAGAAAAGGGAAAAATTCAAAATACCCCCCAACCTATACACCCAAATTCAATTAGACTCCCAACCTTTTAAAAACTTCAATTTTACTCCCAACGTTATATTCCGTTAATCAAAATGCCCCATTCCGTCCAAATTATTAACGGATTCTGTTAAAGGCTCCGTTAAATAGTATTCGGATTGAATTTCGATGATCCGAGTCGCTCAATGTGTTTAAAATGTGATTTTAAGAGTACTTGTCAGAAATCAACAAAAAAAATGACCGGGAAGGGCTTCATCTGAACAGTTTTTTATTGAACTATTCAATAAAAAACTGTTCAGATGAAGCCCTTCCCGGTCATTTTTTTTGTTGATTTCTGACAAGTACTCTTAAAATCACATTTTAAACACATTGAGCGGCTCGGATCATCAAAATTCGATTGGAAAAGGGGAGGTGTGGATCGATCCGGATTTTATTCAAGTACGGACGTCCGGATTTTGCTTCGGTCTGTACCTCCCATTTTCCGATCGAATTCGATGATCCAAGCCGCTCAATGTGATTAGAATGTGATTTTAAGGGTACCCGAAAGAAATCAGCAAAAAAAAATGATCGGAAGGGCTTCATCTGAACAGTTTTTTATTGAACCATTCAATAAAAAACTGTTCAGATGAAGCCCTTCCCGATCATTTTTTTTGCTGATTTCTCGCGGGTACCCATAAAATCACGTTTTGAACACATTGAGCGGCTCGAATTATCGAAATTCGATCCGAATAATATTTAACAGAGCCTTTAACGGAATCCGTTTGTAATTTGGACGGAAGGGGGCATTTTGATTAACGGAATATAACGTTGGAAGTAAAATTGAAGTTTTTAAAAGGTTGGGAGTCTAATTGAATTTGAGTGTATAAGTTGGAGGGTATTTTGAATTTTTTCCTTAACAAAATAAGTACAGTGCGAATATTGACAAGACGAGCTCGGGATATTTGAAGCATCACGTGATAAGCTCACACCATCCACGGCCAACACTGTTAATTAAAGTGTTAAAAAAGTGTTTTCAGTCCGTGAACTCTCTTTTCAATTAGTGGTCCGTACCACTAATTTTGACTCAAAACCATAATCTAACTTACAAGATTGACTACTCTCAACACTGTAAACCGCCCCGAGTCCTCACTCTGGTCTCTGTATAGTCTCCTTCGCCCTTCCCCAACATTTGCAATTTTCCTCCAATCCCAGCGCGGATCGCGCGTCTCTCTCTCTCTCTCTCTCTCTCTCTCTCTCTCTCATATCGAATCTGCAGTCACTTGCGTATAGTATAACTGTATGTATATATCTCTTTAGTCTTGTTTTGTGTGCTTCCTCTACTAGTGGAGTAGTAGTATTTTCTACTCCGGCATTAATTGGTTTGTCTGTTTTCAGATCAGATGCTGCCTTCCCCAAGCTGACGCTTGGATTCAACGGAAAATATGAGAGCAAATACAGGCGCCAGCCCCGTAGAGCCCCGACAACGACTCTCTCTCACTAGGTTACTCTCTCTCTCTCTCTCTCTCTCTGGAGACGTATACACACCAACACGTAAAGTATTTTCAGTGGATTAAGTAAGGTGAAGCGTAAACACCATGAATGCCGCGTGCATCGATATTCAAACCTAATGTAGAGAACGTAGGTTATACAGTATACTATGCCAAACCGAATCGAGAAATGAACTAAGCTACTCGGTTCTCGAGTTCGTGTTGCTTTCAAACCATGCTCAAACGAGTTACTACTCGGTCGCGTTCGGCTCAATTAGCTCATAATGTTTTTGGAAATTGGAATTGCGTGAGATTAGCTCGTTTGAATATCGGTTCACTTGAGAAGCAAACTAAATTTGAACATATTGTTGAGCTCGTTAAGTTTCGAATCAAGCTTGAACAATTCATAGATCGGCTCTTCTCGTCTGAGATGTTTATCGATCCTGGTGGATCCTTAGGATATTTATGAATGTAGCTGTGAAATCACTGATATGGTTTGGAGATCGGATTTTGTAATTTTGGTTCAGACAGTATTCTTATTAAGTTTGGTTCATAGGTAGTATATTTGTTTGTGTATGCCCCGCTTACTATTACCCAAGCTTGACAACTAGGAGTCATTTTCTTTAGTTGTTCTTGCAATGGTTCTGTTGGCTGTGGGATTGTGATTGGGAGTAAATCGGGGTGGGTGGAATAGAGAGGGGGTGGTTGTGCGTGCAGTTGACTGCGAGGCCCTTAGTGTTAGTTATTGGTGTTATATGAGGTTAGTGAGAAACATGCGTTCTGTTTTTGTACTATGTACGTACAAATATCAACTGAATAAGTTTTTTTGACATTTACTTGGGGTGGACTATTGGATCTTGTCGATTCAAATAGTTATCTTCCCAGTCATTCCAGATTTAAGAGAGTCATATGGGAACTATTAACTTTTATATAATTGTTTCAACTATGTGGTGGGCAAATTAAGAACATATAAATTACTTCTTCACATTTCAAATTACACGTCATATGTTGGTATCCCTATCCCATTCTTTTAGCTGAGCCCACATATCCTGCAAGCAAGAAAATTAGGGGGTCTGACATCTAGAGACTCTAGATACCTGTTGAGTCCAACATTCGTACTGGGGTTTTGGGGCAACAGAGAGTACGCAACAAGTGTTACCACACGAGTAACTTATCACGATAGAAGACACCATATCATGCTTTTTATCTACAAAATTGAGTCAGTGATTATTTCAGTGAATATGGGTCAATTTACTTAGCGGAAGCCATACATGAGGAGTTAGTATCATTTTCTGAGTGGAAATAGCATTTCTGCTTAGCTTGATTGCTAATTTTCCTTTAATGTTGCCTGACTCTTTCTTCTTGTCCTTAAAGTGGATTGACTCTTGGTAAGGAATCTCCGCAACATCATTTAGAAGGTTCCTTGCTGCAAATTTCTTGAATGCAACATGTTGCTTATCATGTTTTCTCGTCAATGCTATCATTGAGTTATTGTACAACTTTGTTGTTTCTTCGTGCCTCTCTTGTTCTTGCCTAGGTCCTATTTAATTATTCTCTTTATTAGCTGACCATCATCTGTTTGTTGAAATTGAGTTCTCATTTTCTATAACAGTTTGATTTAACTCTTGAAAGATTTGTAATCATAAATTTTTTGGAATCTTTGGTTCACTAACTAATTAGATTCTGGAATCAATCAAGATTCAAGACAACATTATGATAATGAAATAATGACTTTTGCATTGGACCACTCCAGAGTATTTGACCTTTGAATTTAGGGAAGTGAGAATGGGCAAAAGTGTTACGCTATTAGAAAATGGTATCATTTGTTTCCTAAATTGATCAATTTCAAACTGTTCTCTGTTGTTGGCAGTAAAAATTACTCAAAGTGGATAGTTTTCTACTTAGCCAGTTGGCTCCTGTATTTTTTTCCAATTATAGTGCTTTCGGCTGTGAAACAATACTCTTTTGGGTTTAGTACATGAAGTTATGAGCCCATGATATTGGACTGGGAAGGCAAAGGGGGGTACATTGCCTTTGCTGCCTTTTTTACTGCTGGTGATGAGACCAAAACAGTGTTCAGTGGATGAACATGCTTGGTTTTTCTTGTTTATGTAATTGGCATACCATCCATACTGTTTCCCTAATCTTAAGCTACAATTTTGGATGAGGTAATCCATCCTGGGCCTGGAATACATATGCTATATCATACGTTCATAACTCTGCCAACTGCTATCTTGAAACTGTTATTCTTGCTTTCTGATCTTTAATGCGCTCCTCACCTGTGTAATGTACTAATATTTTTTCTTGAAATTGGTCCAGTGACGATGCAGGCAAACGGAAATCTTTCAGAAGTAGAGTTTTTAAAGATAGCGTAAAACCCTTCTACATATCAAGCCAAGATAGGAACTCAAGTTCAAGTTGCAAACTCTCCGCTTATCTTGTGTTAGGGACTATTATTATTTTGGGAACACTTTTCACATTTCTCCACTCTCCAGCGGTTTATAACACCGACCATATATCCAAAGAGGGGTCTAGGTATGTTACAGCGTTGTACGTTCTTTGCTATTGCTGCTTTCAATTGAGTTTAGTACAATTTTAAACTTCTTACAACATTGTCTGTCATGGAGAATTGTTTTACTTTCCACATCTGTTTTGTCTAGCAAGAGCTCATGTTATGTAAGCATTTGAGTGCTCAATACCTAGTTTAATGCAATTCGGCATAGTAAAATTGTTTTTAATACAAAGTCTACATGATGCAGAACAACTTTCATTGACAGTTGGATAAGGGATGCGTCAGCCTTAGATCAGCGGTATATCTCACATGTAGATGTCAACTGGGATCATATTTCTGAAGTAATTGAGAAACTAACCGACCAAAACGAGTATCAGGGTATAGCTCTCTTAAACTTCAATGGAAGTGAAATTGAACAATGGAGTCAGTTTATACCAGAAATAGAGCATGTTATTCTGAACCTAGATCATGTCTCAAACAATATCACTTGGGAGTCCCTGTACCCAGAATGGATTGACGAGGAAGAGGAATTTGAGGTTCCCACTTGTCCTAAAGTACCAAAGCTTCAGGTCCCTGGAAAACCACGACTGGATCTCATTGCCGTCAAACTTCCATGCAACAAGTCAGGGGACTGGTCAAGAGATGTGGCCCGCTTGCACTTGCAACTTTCAGCAGCAAGGCTCGCTGCCACAGCTAGAGGGTATCATCCAGTGCGTGTACTTTTGGTGACGGATTGCTTTCCCACTCCAAATCTTTTCACCTGCAAAGAACTTCTTGTACGTGAAGGCGATGTATGGCTGTACGAACCCAATCTTAATATGTTGAGAGAAAAGCTCCAGCTCCCAGTTGGGTCATGCGAGCTTGCGGTTCCTCTCAAGGCTAAAGGTCAGTTGAAGTTGTTACTTTCTTACTATTCATTGTTATAATTTCATCCTCATCAAGGTTTTTATGGCAGCGAAAGTAATGTTGATTGAATTGACTATGATTTTTGTGGCATGAGCAATTATCACGAAAACTTGGATGATGATAGGGTTTGTCATATTTATTAAATCATAAGACGAGGACCATCGGGAAATGTATGAGCATGTCTACTTTTAGTATGTTTCACTCACTTGACCCTGCAAAAATTAGGAAAGTGCCGCATCCTAAATGGACTTGCAAGTGATGCCATTATGCAAATATAGAGTATTCAAAGTATGAAAGCAGGGACAGTTGTAAACCATGACTCTATGCTATCAGCAAATATTACTTTTTTCTTAAACATTTTAGCCTGATTTACTTTTGCCGAGTATGTGGTTTTATGTTCTAGTTATTTGACCTTGCTTCCCACACTGCCTGAGCCCCTTCCGATAAATAGTTTGATGGGTGACTGGGAAGTCCAGTATTTTTTCATGTATGGCCCAGAAAATAAGCTGACTGCTCTATAAATCAAGTTGCTCTAACTTGAAGAAAGCAACAACTTAACATAACAAACTTGTGCAGAGAACTGGTACTCAGCAAATGCACGACGAGAAGCGTATGCAACCATCCTTCACTCAGCTCACTTATATGTTTGTGGAGCCATCGCTGCAGCTCAGAGCATTCGCATGGCAGGTTCAACGCGAGATCTTGTAATACTTGTCGATGACACAATCAGCGAATATCACAGGGGAGGCCTGGAGGCTGCAGGGTGGAAAATCCGTACAATTCAGAGAATTCGGAACCCAAAAGCGGAGCGTGATGCCTACAACGAGTGGAACTACAGCAAATTCCGACTCTGGCAACTGACAGATTATGACAAGATTATATTCATCGATGCTGACCTTCTCATCCTTAGAAACATCGATTTCCTTTTTGAGATGCCGGAAATATCTGCAACGGGAAATAACGGGTCATTGTTCAATTCGGGTGTGATGGTTGTCGAACCGTCTAATTGTACGTTCCAATTGTTGATGGATCATGTTGATGAGATCGAATCCTACAATGGTGGGGACCAGGGGTATCTGAACGAGATCTTCACATGGTGGCACAGGATTCCAAAACACATGAATTTTCTGAAGCATTTTTGGGAAGGCGACGAGGAGGAAAAAAAGGAGAGAAAAACAGTTCTCTTTGGAGCGGACCCTCCTGTCCTGTATGTCCTCCACTATCTGGGATTGAAGCCGTGGTTATGCTTCCGTGACTACGATTGCAACTGGAATGTGGACATATTGCAGGAATTCGCAAGCAATGTTGCGCACAAGAAGTGGTGGAAGGTCCACGATGCGATGCCGGAAAACGTTCAGAAGTACTGCTTGCTAAGATCGAAGCAGAAGGCCGCATTGGAGTGGGACCGAAGGCAAGCCGAGAAAGGAAACTACACGGATGGTCACTGGAAGATCAAGATAAAAGACCCGCGCTTAGAGACGTGTTTCGAGGACTTTTGCTTCTGGGAGAGCATGTTATGGCACTGGGGTGAAACGAACTGGACTGATAACGCCACTGCTGCTGCTCCTCCACCGCCGCCCGCAATCTCTATAGCATCCCTCTCTTCTTTGTAGTAATACTAAGTTCTTTTTCTCGAATACATAAGTTTTCCTTACAGAGATGAATCAAGAGCTTCAACAGTCTCAGAGTTTACCCAATGCAACGAAGAAGTGTATTTTTTTAGTCTTCTTGGACAGCTTGTACCAATTAACCCTTCTGCAATTTTTAGCAGGAGATCAAACATTTCACTTTGTACGGAGTTAAGGGTGTGAAAGCACGAATACATTCGTATATTGTGGATCATACTCAGAATGAATATGGATTACATAATTCGAAATTTAATCTATTTTTTTGTAAAACCTACATTACAAAATCGTTAATCAAATAAACTTTCCTTCGAAGTTTTTAGTATAAAAAGGAAGAAGCAAAAGCACAACAGAATGCTTCCTCCAATTTTAATAATCTCATAATTCTATTTTGGGACGTCCCAAAATGCATGTTCACTTTCCAAATTTATCCATAGAATCTTGGCAAAATTTCATTCTCCCTTTGTGTAATGAAAACAGAGTACTACTACTATTTACCTCAATTAGATTTGAAATGTCAACTCTATTAGATTTCGCAACCGTACATTAGTGAATACTTTTTGGAGAAACAAGTGAAGGATATAATTGAAATGTGAAATATTTTTGAAGCAAGGACTTTTGGAAGTTTTGTCCTTATTCAAAAACAATTTGAGTTCGGAAGTTTTGCAAAACAATTTGAGTTCGGTAGTTTTGCACAAAATTTTTGTGAATTATTGATTCGTTTCGAGTATAGGAATCAGAAAAGTATTTTTTTATTTTTTAATTTTCCCCACATATTTTTGAAAATATCCACTTTTAAGCCAAAGAAATACAAAAAGTGGCACTCTTTAGTTAAAAAATATATATTTTAAATTATTAAGATAAAAGTCATTTTTTTTTTTTTGGGTTTTCCAATTCCTCCTACCAAGGTGAATTAATTTTTTATAAAAATTTAACGCAAAATTAATAAACATGAAAAAAATTTAAATAATGACAAAACTCACTTTTCGCTTAGCGGAACGCAACCACAGTTTATTATGTTTCCATAAAAAAAGTGAAATCAACCATGAAAATGGGACGGGGGAGCACGAGACTTTCGTACAAACGTCACGTGCCAATCGACGCCGTCTTATAGCTTCCTTTTATTATCTCTCTATCGATAACCACTGGCGCAATCAATACAAGGTGCAGTCAGTCAATGAAATCAGACTTTCGTACAAACGTCACGTGCCAATCGACGCCGTCTTATAGCTTCCTTTTATTATCTCTCTATCGATAACCACTGGCGCAATCAATACAAGGTGCAGTCAGTCAATGAAATCAATTCCTCCGCTAATGAACCCTCTCTCCACACTAGACTCCACCACGACGACCTAGGGTTTCTCCCGCGATCCGTCTCTCTCTCCCACTGCCTTCCGACTTTGAGGTAAACCTCCCTTCTCCACTTCCCCCTTTTTCCTTTTTGTATCTATTCTGTCGCACGCGTGCAATTAGGGTTTCTTGAATTCTCGTGTAGTTTCGTTCGCTTTGAGTCACTGCAATGCGCTCGCTTGAATCGTTTCTGGCGTGCGCTTGTTTAGAAGCAGCTCAATAGTCGTGCACACAGTTAAGGGTTTCTTAATTGGCTTGTTTGTAGAAATGTTGGCCTCATGAATGTTTGTAACGTACATATGCCTCCAAGGGCGGAACCAAGAATTGATTTTACCCCGGGCTAACCCAAAATCAGTGTTTTCAATTATATAGATCGTATTGGGATACGTATCGCATATATCTTAAAGATACGTTGTTGGAAGAGTAGAAATTTCTATTGTTCAATTGAACAAGATTTTTGAAAAAGAGAGAATACTAAAAGAGTGGAGAATTAGACACTTGAACTCAACCTTTTGTTTTTGGTTGATACAAAATAGGTAGAACTCATTCATATTTATTCTACTCCATGAAAGACTCTGGTACAAGGATATTTTCATACAAGATAAACTTTGAGATAATTCTAGAATTACACATGACTAATTCTCACAAAAAAATCTAGATATTTCACAAGTATATTCTAGAGTTTTTAAAGCTAAATATTTTAGAATTCCTAAAAACTAGATAACATTTATATTTTCTTCAATAATATCTTCTATCTTTGGGTTTTGTCGATTGGACTTGTTTGGACATTACTTTCTTGTATCAAATACTAAATTTCGTGTATACTTCAACAATGTTAATCATAATTAATAGACAATTAAAAAGTAGATACACCAAATACCACCTACAAATTATGGTTACATTTTTAAAAAAAATTAAGATACAAAATTTCAAGTCTCTCAATTAGAACCTATTACATTAAGGTTTTCTATACCCTTTGTTAGGAAAAAAAAAGAGTCAAACAAAATACAATCAAAGTATGGTTCTTTCTTCTATATAAGCCATACGTTGAGGCTGGATGTCTATCAAATGATTTGAAAGATTCCATAATTAGATCAAACGGCTTAGATTATGCATTTGGGGTTCAATTTCTTGAAATAAAGTCCAACTTTTTCTCAAAAAAAAATCCAGATTGATTCTTAACGTAATATTAGAATACGTGTTATAAATCGGGTAGGATATCACGGTCGTATAGTGTATTTCTATACAAAATCAGGATATCATGGGTGCAATACGTACCTTTCTCCGACTGAGAATAATGCAATCAGTTAGTAATACCTTGTCATGTATTGTAGTTTATTAGCATTGTTGGCAAAATGGTGTATTAGTACTGATCATACGGAACGGGACAAATCTCTCAATAAATAAAGTCTCTATAAGTCAGATCCATGCATCGGCACGTATGGCTATATCATCATACCATTGACCTT